>OX328124.1:80654612-81227832 GCA_946811695.1 Gonocerus acuteangulatus | reverse complement strand
AAAGCTTTTGTCAATAAGGAGACCATTTGCATATAATGGCTATTTGCATGTTTCATTATTTATTATTAATCTGATTCGATGGCAGTGCTATTATTATTTCAGTTTTAGGAGTTTTCATAATGTTATTTACGTAGGAATCAAACCATTGACGGATTGTGACGGAATTAAAATTCTTATATACCTAAAAATCAAAAACTTCTTAAACAATTAGAGGTAAATAAATAAAAAGAGTATGATGAAAATCCTGAATGAGAGAGAGGGATCCAACGGCAAAGGACACTCGAGCCATCAACTTCAGCCATTATGGATGGTCCTTGAACACAACGCAGTATTGATTCAGTCTGTGTTTATCATACAGATTATTATATCACTGAATTCCATGATTTAGAGTCGTAATCTTCAATATTGAATCTTTTCTTGATTGTAGTGCTAGTCTTATAATCATTAACTGCTGTTTTTGCCAGCGGTGGATTTAGACGATCTTGTACTGTTGCCAAACATAGGCTTCGGTTACCCAAATGTTCGGCTTCAAGTGGATAATTAAGTATGGCTTTGGTAATTTTTGCGTATATTGTGAAATATTCGAACTACTATTAAGAAATCCAAATTGTACACTGCAAGAATTCTTCATGCACGAACGAAGAATTTTTGCAGAACGCTCGAATCCAATTTTTTAAGTTGTTTAATTTTAGCCTAGATTTATACCTAAGCGTTATTATAAATCATACGAAGATTTTGGACAGTTACCTAATGCAGAGGATGTTATAACTCTTGTAAAGTTTTTAGGGATATTTGAAATTAATACATTTCGAAAGAAGTCATCGTTTACAGGTTTCTCCTCTCAAGAGAGATTTCTAAGTTGAAAAAAAAATACAGAATTTATAGGCAAACATCGTTCAATAAAACGTTTTGGAAACGCGTCAAGATGAAGCGCTTCATGACAGACGTTTTTTGTTATAATAATCAGGAAAGAAAAAAAAAAAAATGATTTCCTGGTTCCTTTCGAAGGGACTACGTCATCATACCGCATTTTCGTTCGTATCCCTACTGCTATAAGTAAAGTAATAGAAGCATTTATTGATAGGTTTTAATCTTTCAAGGAAAAACAATCTCAAAGAAAAGTAAGATTTTAGGCACCACAACAGGAAACTTTCAGTTTCCTAAGCGGAAATTACTCCATCCTCTTTCTCAAAGTTTGCTCTTGGAAAGACTATAACCAGTATGTTTCTTTTTTTAAATAACTACAATAAAAAGAAGGTCTGTCACACAGAAGCTGCATAACTAACCAAATTCCAAAGAATTTGGTGAGTTTAAACTAGCATATAGATAGATATACATAAATTTTAAGTGGGGTCATTTTCGGTGTCTACTAGGCAAGATCGATGATGATTTGAAGATTTATAATAAAATCGGGTCGTGAGTGCAGCCTCAATAGTTGATTCAGAAAACGTTTCAGCCTGCAAGAGAGTGTGTGTGTGTATATATATATATATATATATATATATATATATAAATATATGTATATAAATAATAATTTTAACCACAGTTATTTTCCTGATCTAGTGGTTCAGTAACGTATTATTATCTACTATGGAAGGAGGGAGGAACCACCATAAAATATGCATCAGTAAAAGATGTATTGAAAAAATAAGAAAAGTTGGTCTATTAGGAGGTTCTTCATTATTATTATTATTATGTGCTATTAATATGTATATAGCTCTGATTAAATTGTTAAAACCGATTCTAATTTGACTACAGACCCAAAGATGATTGTATTTTCCTTCAGAATATTATGTAGGAGAAGTTGGGATATCGAAAAGCAGCTTATAATAAATAGTAGGCCAGCGACCTGAGCCCTGAAGTTTAATTGGCAAGGGGCTGTTTGGAGTGCGTGAAGCACGCCACCTGTCTGAGAGCCAATCAAATCGGCATTACCTTCACAAATCCAATATAAGATAGAGAGGATCGAGTTTCCGATTAATTCTTCTTTTATCAAAGCCTGGTGATTTAGGACAATATTTTTAAACTTTTCCAGAGTATTAAGTATTTTAGCGCGTTTCCTCCCTCCCTTCATAGGCAGGAATCCCGCTTATGAGATTCACCTTATGACGCAAACCGATCACGAAAAATGTGTTTCAAATTTATTTATATATATATATATTATATATATATATATATATTATATATATATATATATATTATATATATATATATATATATATATATATATATTTTCACTCTCTAGCGAGCTCAAAAATAGACCGATTCCATTGAAATTAGGTATAAGAACTCTTACGTGCATAGAAATTATAAAACAAATTCACAATTTACATACATTTAGAAAGCACATCATATTGTGGTGGCTGCCAGGACATAAAGACTTAGCGTTGGGTTGGGTGGTAACGGGCAGAAAACGTCTTGGTCATCACCGCCATGAAGTGAAATGTTAGAAAGGCTGGGGACTAAGTACGACTGCTAACTTACAAGAAAGACTTGTGACGGAGGATCAAACTTATGAACAACTTAAATTGTACCACAAAGAAATTTCACGGCAAAATAAAAACGATATATGGAAATTGATCTGGTCGACCATAACTTCGACAAATTAAACAGACTATAATCGACTGGGCTTCATCATACAGGGATTCAAGGCGAGTGGAAGTAGTGTTGGCCAGACTAAGGATAGGCCACACACGTATAACTCATGAATACCTTATGACAATGCATGATTAACCTTTGTGCCAAATTTTTAACAAATATCTGCCATGATTTGGAAATTCCACGAGACATGAACCAACTACACCGTGATAACAGTCACCATATCAACGCTATACTAACTTTTCTAAAAGACAAAAATATTTTTAGGAAAAATTTAACACACGTATGTGTGTGTATGGACTATATTATTTTTTAATTTACATTTCAAAACTATATGTATTTTTGCCTTTGATTGGTTGACGATTCAAACTGAAACAACGACTCAAACAAAATGAAAATCACTCATGTCGTGATGTATTCATCATGTCATGATTTTACATAGGATCCTCCTTGTGCAACTGTGATAGTAGATGGGAGCTGTATTGTCATATTATCGCGTAAGATTTGAGGGTCAAGTTCATCAATCGGCACAATCCGTCCCCCGAACATGTTTTTTTTCGGCAAAATTCGTACAAACAAATTGTTTTCCCATTACTTGGTTTCCAAGTACAAGTTTTATACGTAATAAGACATAGTTAATGTAATGAACCGATTTCCAAGACCATATCTATAACTGTTAGGTATAGGAAAAAGATGGCTGCAGGATGTTGGGAGCAACTTTAAAACAGAGAGCGTGAGAACTGGAAGAATAGGGATGATCGGCATGCTATGATACAGGAAGCCAAGGCCCAACCCGGGCTGTAGTCCTGCATAGTAAGAAAGTAAGAGTCTATAACCGATGTCGAGAGTAACTATTTTTCTGGGGATTTAAGGATATATCGCACTAGGATTTCTAAAGTGACACAACTCAAAAATCGGTTTTATTCACACCGTCATAGTTATGACTGTGAAAGACATAATAAATATATATTTATCAACCATCAAACCCGTATGTACCTAGCCTCAGAGCTTGTACACCAGAGGGCACTTTTGTCACCCTTCCAGTGTTAATCCTAAGACCTCTGCATAGGCAAAAGTGACACATTTCACTTTAGAAATGCTAGTGCGATATATACAAATACGTTTTTGTGTTGGAGCCGTGACATTCACAGAAATTGCTGCTTAAATTAAAAAATTTTCCGCTTAGGATACTGCCAATTTCGTGTCGTGGCGCCTAGGTTCTTGTTTCGCTATGACATTTTACTCTACATTTTTTCACAGAAGATTAAGACGAAGCTCTCGAAGCACGACGAAGCATTCTTATTCAATGCTATCTAAATAGCACTAGGAATAAGAATGTAAACTCGCTAAGATGACGCAATTCCTGCGAGTCTATTTTTTTATGTATACTGTGACTACATGTATACAACTTAAGTTATTGATACGCTAAGTAGGTCACCAGATAGTTAATTTATTATCAATATTTTAGTAATGCAGGCCTCCATTGGTAGTAATATTAAATAGACGAACTGTTTATACATCACGTCACCTGACAGAACGTGCCTTTTAAGCACGATATGTGGGACTCTATAAACGCTTAAGTACATATTATACTACACACGCGATGTTGTCGGGGTCTGCTAAGGATAGTATTAACTATTGAAATGTGCAATAATACAATTTTTAGAAACTGTTTATATGGTATTATCTTTCTATATCAATAATTACACAAGTACATTCGCCGGCGCTAGTTACCCAGACGTCAATGCGCCGTAAAGGGGAAAAAATGAATAAAAGTTCTCAGCAGAGCTGAATGGATTTCCTCGGCGGTAGAAAATATTAGAATTACTTCCTAACTCTGTGTTATTTTCTCAGATTATCTGAGGTATTTTCAAGCTCTGGCTGACGCTAGCATTCATGAGATTGTTTCCTGTACTGGTCAAAATACCTAAGAGTTTTGACGTAGATGATGAACAAGTAAAAGCATTTATGAAATAGCTTTAACTTACAATGAAGAAACAATTTTAATGCTCAAAATGTAGTAAAAAAAGAAAGATAACAGAAAAACGATATTCGATAAAAGAAGAGCACCAAAATGAAATAAATGCTCAATAAACAAAAAAAAATATTAAGTTGATTAATTTATCTTTTTTAACATTTAATTTATTAAAGAATCGACCATTCCCACTCTAAAATAAATGAGAGTATTCAATAGTGGACTATGAGTATTTCAAAAAAATTAATTAATTTGAAACTAATGTGGCACAGTAATTTCCAAGAAACTAGGGAGAATTTTGTTTTTCTATGCTTCAACGATGAGGTCGTGTCGGTCGGCAAAATTGGGCTATTGAGCTTGAAATTCACTTTAATTATCAATTATTTTACTAAACATTCTTCTCAAAAGAGCTAAGCAAATATGATTCAGGTCTATTTTTCAACTTTCATTTCTTAGCGTTATTTGATGACATTACGGAAACCGTTTTCAATTTTTTTGCTGAAAACTAAATAATAAAATTCTAAAAACTAACGCTTTTAGGATTTTTGCTCATTGAATAAAAGTTTAACAAATATTTAGAAATAATATAATGTATTTTTGAAAATTACTTTTTCAATACATGACATAGCATTGACTAACTACACTACCAAATCTTACTTTATACAAGTAGACTTGGTTATGAGATTGGGACAATGAATAGATCAGCTGTAAAATTGAGCTCCTTATTATTATTCACTTACTAAGTAATAACTTAAGTTAAATTTGTTTCTTTGTTTTATTTTATATATAGGTCTCATATTATTATTTTTTAATAAATTACTATTGTTTAAAGTCATTATTATGCAATGTCATTATTTTATTATTTAAAATTATATTAATTTCTAAAATAACGTCTGACTGACATGATTACTCATAAATGAGGGTTTGCTCTTAAATAATTATTCACTCAATTATAAAATAAATAAATGAAAGGAATCAAGGAGAGGAGTTTTGAATAAAATAGTGCACTTCTTTTACACTATGGAACTGGTCAAAATAATCTATATTACAATTTAAGATGAAGAATCGCTTTCATCAAAGTATCTAGAATATACATCTTAAAAATTAAACGTGAACACTTGACTGTTTTTGTATTGTTGTTATTATTGGATGGTGCTTTTAGATCAAGCTCTGTTCAGAGCCTCAGAGTTAAAGCCTTGGAGTACAGGCGACGGTTTATCGTAATGACGACTTTGCTGAAATCCATGATTTGTTTAATAAATATCAGGAAAAAAGGAACACAAATTCCTAAATATACGCTACTTGCAAAACACAGCCGATTCAATTGTACACATTTAGAGAAGGATGCAAGACAAACACGCAACATCCTCGAATGCACTTATCAATGTACGACACTCACGAACTCAAACAACATGACTCATGTTGCATATAATAGGATGAGTCACACGGTGAAAGCTCACAACGTCTAAAATGGAGAATATAGGATATTCGCTCAATATCGTTTTTTAAGGGCATGGAAACTTTCAGGTCACTTACAAAAAATAAAACGTTTATTACTCATATTTAACTATGTTATTTCCACGTGAAGTTCACTTCTCATTTGGAGATATCTAAAGTCAACGTTCTTATATTACAATCGTCTTTAGTAATATTCAAAGACTTCATAATTACAATACATTCATTGACATTATTAGACAATCTCTGATTGGTCCATCTAAATCCTCGCTTTCATTGGTCGAACACATTCCATACTCTGATTGGTTCTTCTATTTCCATGCTTTCATTGGTCCAACTCATTCCCTTATCTGATTTGTTCTACTAATTACCTGCTTTCATAGGTCCAACGCATTCCCTTATTTGATTGGTTCTACTCATTCCCCGTCTTTATTGGTCCAACTTATTTCCATCCCTGATTGGTCCATCTAATTCCTTCCTTTCATTGACAATAGAGCGAATTTTATCATCACAAGAAAATCTCTGATTGGACCAACTCACTATCCGCTTTCATTGGTCCACTTCATTCACTTATCTGATTTGTCCTACTTATCCTCTGCTTTCATTGGTCTAACTCATTCTCTTTCCTGATTGGTCCTTCTCATACCTAGATTTTATTGGTCCAACTTATGCCCTTTCCTTATTGGTCCATCTCATACCTAGCTTTCATTGGTACAATTCATTCCCTACCCTGGTTGGTTCTTGTCTTTCCACTCTTTCATTGTTCCATCTCATTCCCTTATCTGATTTGTCCTACTTATTCTCTGCTTTCATCGGTCTAACTCATTCTCTTTCCTGATCGGTCCTTCTCATACCTAGATTTTATTGTTCCAACTCATGCCCTTTCCTTATTGGTCCATCTCATACCTAGCTTTCATTGGTCCAATTCATTCCCTACCCTGATTGGTTCTTGTCTTTCCACGCTTTCATTGATCCAACTCATTCCCTTATCTGATTTGTTCCACTCATTCCCTTATCTAATTGGTTCTACTCATTCCCCGTCTTTATTGGTCCAACTTATTTCCATCCCTGATTCGTCCATCTAATTCCTTCCTTTCATTGACAATAGAGCGAATTTTATCATCACAAAAAAATCTCTGATTGGACCAACTCAGTATCCGCTTTCATTGATCCACTCCATTCCCTTATCTGATTTGTCCTACATATTCTTTGCTTTCATTGGTCTAACTCATTCTCTTCCCTAATTTGACCAACTCATTATTCCCTTTCATTGGTCTACTTCATTCCCTTATCGGATTTGTCCTACTTATTCTCTGCTTTCATTGGTCTAACTCATTCTCTTCCCTGTTTGGTCCTTCTCACACCTGGCTTTTATTGTTCCAACTCATGCCCTTTCCTTATTTTTTCTTCTCATTCCACGCTTCCATTGGTCCAACTCATTCCCTTATCTGATTTTTTTCACTCATTCCCTGCTTTCGTTGGTTTGTCTCATTCCTTTATCTGAATAGTTCTACTTATTCCCCGTCTTTATTGGTCCAACTTATGTCCATCCTTGATTGGTCCATCTAATTCCTCGCTTTCATTGACAAGAAATCGAATTTAATCACCACAAAATAATCTCTGATTGGACCAACTCATTATCCGCTTTCATTGGTCTATTCATTCCCTTATCTGATATGTCCTAAGTATTCTCTGCTTTCATTGGTCTAACTCATTCTCTTCCCTGATTGGTCTTTCCCACACATGGCTTTTATTGGTCTAACTCATGCCCTTTCCTTATTGGTCCATCTCATACCTAGCTTTCATTGGTCCAATTCATTCCGTACTCTGATTGGTTCTACTCATTCCCCGTCTTTATTGGTCCAACTTATTTCCATCCTTGATTGGCCCATCTAATTCCTCGCTTTCATTGACAATTAAGCGAATTTTATCACCACAAAACAATAAGTTGGCGTTTTGACAAACCTCATAGAACCTTGTATATGACAGCACACATAGACCTGTCTGATAACAGTCAAGATAGTCCATTTGTGTACTCATTATTATTATTTTATCATTTTAAATTATTTTTAAAAATATAATTTTTGTATTAAGTATTTTCGCACAAAAATTGTACGGGTTTTGAGAACGATTAATAACAAACGTAACTTAAAAGAAAAAAAAACCATTTCTTTAAAAAATATCCATAAAAAGTTTTAGCTTTTTTTTAATAGGAAAGGGTTTTAAATACTGCGCCTAAAGAGGCATCAGATGATGTCAGCCAGATGGTGTTAATTATGTGACTAACTAGTGAAGACGTTTTTATTTAGTGACCTTTGTCTGCCGCTTTGGAAAACTAATATTGTATAATTTAAAAAAATTGTATGGTTATAAATGTTCTTATTTATTTTATACCATATTAGGAGAACATATTCTCTCACTGCATTTATTGCAATAAGAAATAGTGTAGTATTGAGTACACTACCCTGTGGAACGCCAATTTCATTTTTAAAATTGTCAGATAGGCTAGTCGCATTTCTTGCGTTGTATGTTTCCTACTAATAACGGTAGGAACAAAGTGCCTGTATTACGAAGTATCCCCATTATTCCATTTTTAATGTTTTACCCATATTTTTTGACGAACCATTCCTGTCCATCGACTCGCAAAAAAATAAAAAATATTGTTCATGTTTGGTTCATACAAAATGCTTCTGGGGGAAGGTCTTCGAATTGAAATTCAAATAGAAAGTGTTAAAAATTCCCAGTTTTGCCCCTGGTAGAAACAGATGGCGAGGCAATGTAGGATTAATGTGGGTCAAGACAGCTAGACAAACCTTCCTTGTTTCACCTCTACAACAGGGCAGAGCAATTCCATCCAGCCCTCTAAATTGCTTTGGCAAAGAAAATGGGTATACGGAATTTATCTCCTTCAGTTATATTATTCGTACACAATGCCTAAAAATTTATGTTTAAAAATCCCTCAGGCAGGCGCCCCTTAAACTAAACACATTTACAGGAAAGTAAGTAGCTTTTGCGACGTGTGGAACGTTCTTCAGCTATACCCGATACCAGTAAAATAAATATTAAAAGCTTAATTCTTTTCATTTTCTTTCCACCTCTCTTAATATTTAAAAATAAATCTGGTAAATACATAATTTTCCTTATTTGTATGGAATGCGATGTAATTAGTTTGTTGTACGGGAACATAAATTGCAGTCTACGGTTGTACATTTACATTTAAGCTTAAAACGTGACCCACACATAATACACGGATATATATATATATATATATATATATATATATATATATATATATATATATATATATATCCGTATAATTGTGGTGGATCTCTATTTATCTCTCTGGTTTTTCTATTTGATGCATTGCCATCATCCCCCAAACAAATCAATGTTATATATATAACATTGATTTGTTTGGGGGATGATGGCAATGCAGCAAATAGAAAAACCAGAGAAATAAATAGAGATCCACCACAATTATACATTACATCTTCAAAGCACGCTTTTAGAGTCAACAGCTCCATCTTGAGAGCAGCAATTATGTTACATTCAGTGGTCCAATCGTAAACTCACAGACACATGGTAGGACTCAATAATACATGTTATGATAATTTAATTTGTAAATATACTAAAACTAAATATCATTACTGTGTCATTAATATTATTTTAATTACATTAGAAATCATACTGACAACTGACGAAAGTAGCGCAATACAGATAAACGCAACCAAATACACTTACGAACCAAATGCACAAACAGATCAAGTTAAATACTCACACAACTAAAGAAAACGAAACATCGTAACGCATCGAAGCATCAAAACGTCCCGAAACTCAGCAATTCTCATTCGCATAAAAAAGCTTAAGATTATTTCTTTAGTTTTGGCGAGAATCATGTTTAGTACCTAGGTGATAAAACCGATTAATAAAAATGTTTTTTTAAAAGAATATACAGAATGTGCTAAAACATACTAACTTATCAGCATAAATCTTTTATTATTATTCTTTAAACAAAACAAAAAAAAAAAATAATAAAAACGTATAAGTACACATTAAGTTTCAAACATTCACATTTCTCCAGAGGCATGCATACGTAAAGAGATAGAAGGCAGGAAGATGTTTTAGCAAGTTTGTGGAGAAAAGTGTTGTGACGGAAGTAATCCGTCGGTTCCACATCAGACGATCCTTTAAGGGTTAAAATAAACCTGCCAAGCAGAAGCCTGGGAAATACCGGCCACGAAACACCAACAGCATGGCAATATTCAGGCAATATAGGCTAGATGCAGTGGCCGAATTGTTGTTGTTCGGTATTTTGTTTGAATTGAACTGTATTAATTTAATAATATAATATTTATATTGTGCAGAAGATAGTCCTTGGTGTTTTAGACCAATGAGAACTTTTTTTCTATTGTATCATGGATCCATCCTGTTTGGCTGTACTAAGAGGGGGGAGGGTTGAGGTACATAAACATTATGAGTATAGTGAAATCTTGAATAGTAAGTATAATGCTTGTTTAAACAGGGTTTGGAGTATTGTGTGTTTAAGCAATTTTTGTGTCTAATATTGCATTTAAGATAATGAACTGGAAAAAATTACATTGGAAAAAATTACGACTGCATACATGTAAGAATCAGATATGCACGTCCGTAGAAAACACATATTTGTATATAAATATGTATTTTTATATATATTTATATATAAATGCATATTTTTTGTTGGCTATTTGATTATTATTATTACTTATACTTCATTTTTATTTTTATTTATTTTTTTTTCATATGATGAATTGTAAGAAGAGATCTCGATAGCTACCTGTACTAGGCAGTCTTCCTCATGAAATGATATATAACATTTGTACTACAAATTTAAATAGTTTCAGCAGAATTTAAAAACTTTTATTGTTGTGTACCAAAGTATGTTTTTAATGTACCTATCATGAAATATTTTTTCTTGGTATTTCAGAATTTACGAAAATCAGTATAGGAATCAACACTGATAGTAAAATGTGTAAATTAAATTTCTTTTCTTTATTAAATATTTCTTAAAGTGATATTTTATTTAGTCAAAATGTAGCATTTGTAAATAATATACTTTGAGTTTATTCTTCAATTAACGAACACTAGACCCTAGACTGCTTAGAGTTGTTATTATTTGAGGTGAAATTGGCCGAAATTGTTAGAGGTAGATGCCCCCATATAACCTGCGGTTTATGTAACCTATGCTCTTTTTCGTTCTCTAAACTATAATCTTGTTTCATTACCTATACCTTGGTCTTATATGAGTTTGAAAATCAAATTTCTTTTTCGACTCTTTAACTCTGTCCCGCACAGCTTGTCAAGCATATTGGTTATAATGTACGCTCCATTTTCTTATTTTATTCTGTTTCAATCGTGCTCATTAGCGGTGCATCAAATATTAAATTGATATAAGTAAGTATTGCTTACATATATATGAGTTAAAATTTTTCACACAAAGTTACAGTATTATTAATACGTTTTTTTATCATGTTTTTTCTTCTAGGCTATTAGAATATTTAGGGGAAAGTTGGACAAAACCGGGCCCCAAAAAGTTTTTGATTTTTCCTGAACAGCTCCGTGAATAAAATTGCTCCAATTTGTATTTGAATGATAGAGTAGTTCTTTAGTTCCTATTATAAATATGTTTTAGTGTAAAAGAACGATATTTTGGAGGGTAAACAAATTATTTTCTGGAAGTATAGAAGTACCCGGTTTTATCCGACCTGGTCGGATAAAACCGGGTACACAAAATAATAATTATAAAATGCTGATATTTTACTAATGAAATATTCATTTATAACAATAAATGGGTACAATGGCCGTCCTACAATACGGCAACATACGTGGGGTAAAAAATCACTGAACAAAAGTAATTTTGAATGTAATATGTTAGGAATTTATAGTAATTTATCATGATTGATCAGATTTGAAAGACATTTTATAACAACAATTTCAATAGGGTTTCTCTGCATTGCTAAAGGCTTCAAGTGCCCATCCTTACAGTTGAGACACTGTATCCAATCCAACCTTCCAGAGATTTTGACCAGGCGTAAAATTCATTACAAAAGAGACAGGCTCTTCATTTTCCTCGTCTTGTTCATCCGATGTTGAGAAATCTGTTTTAAAGCAGAACTCCTTATTCGTCCGTGTTTTGACAGTTTTTTATTTACATAGGGGTCTTAAATAGTTGTTTATGCTTTTAGGAGATCTTTTTTGTTTTTTTTCAAGCTTCAGTTCCAAATCATAAGGTGAAGAAGTAAGAATTACTGTCTTTCGTCGCCCCTTGTTGGCTTTTTCACATACCTTGGGACTTTTTACACTGGGTTAGGCCTTATTTTTCTTAGGGATATTGATGGGAATAAGTTGATAGTTGCTGATCATCGACTTTTGTATCACAGCCTTATTGCGATCATCGGTGTGCGAAGAAATCTCAGTTTCTGAACCCGTTTCAACTTGATATTGCTTAGCCAAAGGATTGTCAGTGATTAGTGAGACAAATATTGTCGGCTATTTCTGATTCATCTTGAGGTTGTTCAGGTAATGGATTATCCCTAACCTCCATTGGTTTATCAGTTGCATCAGAGGGTGCAAAGAGGTAGTCTGGAAATGGATCATTGTTGAATGGTTAAATCATACCCTTAACCACTGTCTCAGGAATCACTGTCCTTAAATATGCAACGAGTAATAGAGTAAAAACAGTTTTGTACCACGGTGCGATTGAAGCCCTTTGCCCTAGCTAAGGATGTCTTCTCAGGACCTCTCAATGAGAGTTGTGGATTCCGGTAAAGAAAGATGTACAACCATTCCTTTCGGGCCATCTTTTTTTCTTTGTTGAATGTGTAAGGAAAACTATTTTTCACTAACTGAAATGCAAGTTCTGTTAAATCTGTTAGTCTCAGTAGAAATAGTCTTTCTTCAAATATGAGGATATGCCCCACAAGTTCCTTTTCTTGGTCTATTTAAAATAGAGGCTTCTATCTGCCAAACCTTTCTTTGCAGCGATTTCCGCAGACAAACCATTCTGCCTGGCATTCCTCTTCCCCCTCAAGGGTACTTCGAGGCATGGCCGTATATAAGAAATAATTTCGGGGGGGGCCTGGGAACGTTAGGGGGGCGTGGAATACGAACACTCTAGAACTTGGAATAGTTAGCGAACTAAAGCGCTATTACATACAAAAAATATATTTTTTCCGAACTAAGTGTTTTTATTTAATTTATTTTTAAGGGTTTTATTAAATATTTGTACCAATTAAATCAAACGTTCTAAGGGGGGGGGGCTGCAGCCCCCCTTATATACGCCCATGGTTTGAAGTACATTGAATGAATCCAATGCTTTCTTATACAAATTTTATAATTGGTCAAATAGAATGTAGGATACTTCAATATAGTACCCTATGTCTGTGGAAAGTATCTTCTTAAAAAATTACGATTTTTTTTTTTTTAACAATTTTTAAGATGATTCTTCCTCAGTAAATATTTATTTGATACTAATCAAAGAAATTATTTCCATTTCACACAGCAAAAAAATGTCGTCCAAAACCGGGTGCTACCCGGTTTTGTCCAACTGCCAAGGTCCCGGTTTTATCTGACTACGCCATTATTCAGAAAAGAAGGCTTAGCACTTCTCAATCATCATCTAAAACCTTGTTTAATCATTTAAAATAACAGCTAGAAAATGTGTTATCAAATGTTGTGCTTATCTAACACAAATCTTCAGGCAATTAGAAACTAGAGAGTAAAAATCGATCGTTCTGAGCTTGATTTTTTCCAAACATCGGCGTCAGCAAACAAATAATCTACACTGCCTTTCCGATATCTACAAATAATATAGCGGATGTCAGCTACTAGTTTCATGCATTTCCCGACAGATAACACTACTAATATAGCCAAAATAGCCAGGTCCCGGTTTTACCCGCCTACCCGGTTTCATCCAACTTTCCCCTACAGGTTGCCATTCAAATATACTAAGAGCACGTGATTAGCACAACCGGTCTCCCAAGTATTAATCAATCAGACGAGAATGTTTTATAACTTTATAAGTATTCATCCTAGGTTTATTTATTTTTTTAATTTTAACTAAGAATTTAACCCCCACCAATTCCACCCAAGGTAGGGCTGAGAAAAGCCACCCCTCAGTGGGAATCGAACTAACGGCCCTTGGCACGGAGCCCATACGCCTTAGCACTCACGGCCACCGGGCCTCTAGACTTCTAGGTTTAAATTATTGCTCTTCTCTCTGAATGTATGGGGTTGATTGAGAATGTAATACAGATAAGGGAATGTTTGGCATGTCGGAGGGTAGAGGTTTGATCTCAGCCTAGTAAGAACTATTTCTAGTATTCAATTGTTGACATTTAAATTAAATTTGTGTGAGTAGACAAGGGATCCGAGTTAGAATTGTTTAAATAGAACATTTAGTTTAATGTTGGTTTTGATATTTTAGAACTGCCTTTAAAGTACTTAATGCTTTTAATGAGAGTCACTAGTGAATTTTAACTCTCCTAATGGAAATCGTGAATTAACTCATCAAAAGTTTCCTTTTAGCGCGGTTCCTCCCTCCCCCATAGGGAGGAACCCCGCTTATAAGGTTGATACAATGAAACAATCCGGAAGTGGCGACTAGAAAATTTTGCGTTTCAGAACCCCTAGAAACAGAAAATAACGGTGGTTCAAATTTGTATATATATATATATGTATATATTTATTTATATATATATATATATATATATATATATATATATATATATATATATATATATATTTGTCTGTTCGCTCTCTAAATAGAAGACGAATGGTCCGATTTTGATGAAATTTGGTACAAAAATCTGTCGTCCAATTTGAAAGGTCAAGTTCGTTAACCAGCAAAATCCGCCCACTGGAAGATGGCGTTTGGGGCGAAATTCGCGCAGAAAAAATCGTAACGCTTACGTTTTTGAGTTCATAAGCTTGTAAGTACTCGTTTTATAGGCTTCTTGGGCTAGAAAAACGAATGAAACCATTTTCAAGCCGATAGCTTTAACCGTTGTCGAGAAAATTGGAAAAATAGTTTTTGAATACCGTTTTTGGTTTGGGTACTTAGAATAACGGGATTCAGTTGAAACATTATGTGCATGTTCTACATTCATTAAAACTAATATGTTGAAAGTTATGTTACGTTTGGAGTTAAGGAAGGGTTAGAATAAAATATTTTATGAACAGATATGAAAAGTTTTGGAAACTTCGTATACTTTCATTAATATCTCGAACACGGTTGGGAAATCGTGGTAAGTGGATTGAAACTATTTGAAAGCTTACTAAATTCTCTACAAAAATGATTCTAAAACTATTTTTGATTAGGTTATGTCAATCGGAGAAATAAATGCTTAAAACTTCAAATACGTCTGTTTTGTTCTTATGAACGGGTTTTTGTCGTTCTTTTTGTAATTTTTGTCTCTTTCCCTTGGTTTTTTATTGCTTTTTATTTCTTTAATTTCTTATGTTGTATTTGTAAGGAAAATGTATGTGTGTGTAAAACAGGATAGGTAAAATGAGACCAATTTTCTGTTGTCAGAAATAATGAAAAGTTTTGGGAACTTCGTATAATTTCTTAATATCTCGAAAACGGTTGAAAATCTTGGGAAGCGAAAGGTTACCATTCGAAAGCTTACTAAATGGTCTACAAGAAAGGTTCTAAAGAAAGTTTTGAATAAGCGAAGTAATGTCAGCTTTGGATTTGTCGATTTCCTTCAAATGTCTTGAAACTGTCGAGGCTCCTACTCTGAGTTCTTTGGCATATTCCCTAGTGTTTTTAATTGCTTATAGTAGTCAAATGTATTTGTCAATAAAACAGGATACGTATAATTAGAATCAATATTTTGTTTGTTAGAATTCGATGATGCCGTATGAATATCTAGATTACAGTACTGGTGTTGATTTCGTTCTTTAGAATTATTCTTGGTATTCCCTATTTTCATCTGTTACCCATAGTTTTTTATTGTTAGTAGGTTTTTCTTATTGATTATAGAATATAAATCTATTTGGCTATAAAACAGGATACGTAAAATTAGTGACAATATTTCGGAGATTTCTGAGCGAAATACTTTTAAGATTTTCTACCACCACGAACGGCTTTTTTCCTCTATTTTTATCCACTAGATAGGCTTTATTTTGCATATTATTCTATATAAGTTTTATTCAGCAGGGGATTCTGATGAAATGTCGTGTTTTTGCTGTGGATTTTAAATACGATGTATCTAAGATTGGATAACATTAGCGAGTCTACATAGTTAAGAACCGACGACGGAGGATTACTTCTTGCTATGATTTAGTCTACATATGTATATTAAGTCCTAAATCCAAAAAATAAACTTCACAACGGTTAGATACTATGAGCGTATATGGCGGTTCAATGCCCGTAGAACACTAGGGGGCCGCAGGAAATTTACCTGCTAAGAGTTAATCCTCAAGAGCTGTAAATATACCCCAGGTATCTGCCGACACAAATACAAAGCCTAGGCGGAGAGCACCCCAAAAACACAGATCCAAAAATAGGTTATATACTAAATATTCATAAAGACTACTTAGTTGTAAACCGATTCATCAATTAGCAATCAATAATTTTCAACAAAGGTTATATACTAAATATTGATAAAAAGTATTTAATTAGAAAAAAATCAATATTCCACAAGACTTGTTTTTGGTCCATTTGTGTCTACTCCGACTTAATTAGGTATATTATTCTATTGTAGTTGGACAACTAAACTTTGTTTTATTTTGTTAAATAAAGTTTTTTTTTTGACTTGTTATTCGTCAAGACTTTTATTTGTCCTTGTGTATTTACTAGATACGTTTTATTCGGCATATTATTCTATATAGGCTATATTAGGCAGGGTATTCTACTCAATCTTGTGTACTTCTTCTTTATCCTTCTGTACATGGGCGTATATAAAAACAATTTCGGGGGGGGGGCTGAGACCATTTCCAGGGTATGGAATACTAAATATTTAGAGCTTGGAATAGTTTTTGGCAACTAAAACGCTATTGCACGTAAAATAAAATATGTTTTATGAACTAAGTGATCTTATTTAATTTATTTTTAAGGGAAGGGTTTTACGAGAAGTTTTTATCATCAATTCAAAATTTCGGGAGGGGCTGCAGCCCCCTCAGCCCCCCCCCTCATATACGCCCATGCTTCTGTATCCTCTAGAAAGGCTTTATTAGGCATATTTTGTATTGATTTATAGAGCTTTGCTTTAGAATGAGAGCCAGATTCTGTAATTTCCGCTTCTGTGTAAAAGTTAGCTACTGTCGGTGTCCCTGACGCCTTAATATCACTTTTATTCGAGATGTTCGAGAGGATTTTGACAATTTTCACGAGATATATAAAAAAAATAAGTTTATTTCTTTTCTAAGCTTATCAAATGGCACTAGGGACATGAACGGAACCGCGCTAAGATGCTGCAGTTCCTGCGAGTCGGACTTTTTGTTGTACGTTTTAATTGACGTTTATATGAATATTAAAGGTTTTATTCGTAATGACATTCAAAACAGAAGAGAACAAAAAATATAAAACTAAGAAAAACATATATTAAAAATCATATACAAAGTTTTAATATACTATAATATCTCAAATTAATGCACATGAAAAAATAAATTATTTTCCTCAATATCCTCAAAAAACTTTTGTGTATATCATTAAATGAAATGAAAGCTACACACTCAGACTTTAATTGATTAACCGCACCAGTCATTTTGACTGGTCGTGCAATTTCAATTCAAAATTCCTACTATACATAACATTTGCTTTCCTAAATGATGTTATGACTTTTGTAGCGAAAAGTAGAGAATACATATAATGAACTTAATGTTACATTATATACATTAGTAACAAATATATTTACACTGGTAAATCAAATGTTAATAAAATCCTACTAACTGACATACGACACATTACTGCCATATGACATTGTATAACAACCAGGCGAAAACGTAATAAAGAAATAAAGAACAAACGTGTCAAAATAAAAATGAACTTTAACAATATAGAAGGAACTGAAGTGGAAAATATTCGTGTAGACCATGCTTCCTCGCCGTAGAGCAATTAATCGATACTAAACCGATTTACAACGAAAAGCTTTTACTGGAGAACTTGAAGCAGTTTTACAATCTGGTATCTCACGGTTCTCACAATTCTATTCAATTTTTAAATAATTTAATGCTGAAATTGGATCAGATATTCTTTTAACTTTTCAAGAATAAAATAAAAAATGAATGAAAATATAAAAGTCTGTCCTGCTGCAGCTGCGTAAACTAGGCCAAAGTTTAAACAAATGTTATGTTCTTTTATTTTTCTCTAAAAGTCGACTCAATTCTAAAAATAATAGTAATATACAAGGTGTCCCCCAAAATATACGGCACAACTTTGTGAATCGATGCAGGATGCAGAAAAAAAGAAGTACTTTGGCATATAAATCCAGTTCGTTTCCGAGAAAAACGCAAAAAACTAAAACGCAATTGCGAAAAGGCATTCTTTTATAATGCTTAAATAAAAATCATTAAAAGTAGATGTTTTATCTTCCACCCCGTCATCTCACACTCCAACAAAACAATAAAAAATCTTCTTGGTCAAAAAGATTAAATGAGGGCAAATAATAGCTGCAAGTCCAATATACTTTTTAACTACTTTTTTCGGAGGAAAGTGATTAAAAAAAAAAATCACTCATGAATGAAACTAAATTTTCAAATCTTGAACCAACATACCCAAAAGCAACATTTGCCTAATTAATGGTAAAACTATTGCAAATATCAAAATGCATCAGATAATAAAAGAGAAAAGGAATGCTTTCGAACTCGTAAAACTTTAGGCCTTTTTAATATGTTGTCCTGTATTCTCAATATTTTCTTTACTTCATTAATTGTACTTCTTATGCATTTGCGATCGATGCCGTTTAATAGAATTTGAATTGTTCATAGGAACTCTCCTAGTGGTTGCAAAGCCCAAAATAGCCAAGGCTAAAAATATTGCATTTGCTCAAAGCTTATAGATTTTTTAAAGCAAGAAGCTCAATGGAAAATATTTATTATACACAGATTATTACGCTACAAATGCAGTAAGGCATATGCCATGTGGCCTTTAACAGTAAAGGACCTGACGAAAACTATAAAAACAACGATATTACAACAGTCGTAAAACTCATGGTAAAAACTAACTTACCATAACCTTCGACCAATTAAAAATACGTTCGGGGAATGGCCATCCAATCATCGAGAAAACAGACAAGAAGAAATAGTTCTAGCTCGACTACGAATTAGACATACTCGGCTAACAAATGAATACTTAATGACTAGATGTAACAGACTAATATGTGAAATATTTAACTGTGAACTAACAGAACCAACGGCCATAGCCACGTTGAGTGCACCGGTTCCCGTAGATCACCGAAGTTAAGGGTCGTCGGGCGTGGTCAGTACCTGAATGGGTGAGCGACCACGTAGTGTTGGCATTATAAAAAGGTGGCAACCTATAGATAGCCCGGCGCTAATAGCCCAAATGTTGGTACGCCGTTAAACCTTAAAAAAAAAAAAAAAAAAAAAAAAAAAAAAAAAAAAAAAAAAGCAACTTTACTAACAGACTGCCGCAGAAGAAACAGCATTAATCTTCGATATGATATGCAAGAACTCTTGCGCAATGATAGCCAGTATATAACACTAGTTCTGAAACATAGGACTGTACGAACGTTTTTGATGAGCTTAAGCATGTTGACATAAAAACATTAAGTTACCAGAAATATTAAGTGACTACCATAACACATACATTTAAGCATATAAAATCAAACAAGCTGGTTTCCTAGTTAGACCAAGTTCAGAAGATGCTACTCATTGCGTTATCGCCAAAGAAGCGGTAAACCAATTAAATAAAATAAAAAACAATTTTATACGCACTAAATACTCATGAAACAATATCTTGATAAGACAAAGGTAAATACTAACCCATACTTGACCTTGTACAACACATAACATTGTTAGGTTTGAATATATTTCCTAATGATCATAAGGGAGATACTTGATACAACGAAACTAATTAGGAACTGTCTGAAGTGACAACGACAAGAGGTCTTAGACAGTCCTCTTGGAAAAGAGTTAATTAAGTACGAGACTACAATTTTAGCTGTTCTACCATTCGTAATAAAAACCTTTTCTTCACTTATCTTTGATGTAGCTCTTCTCAAATTGGGCAAAATTTGCATTATTCTGGCCGTTCTTCCACGAAAAAACATTTTTAGCGCGGTTACTCCCTTTCTTTCTAAGGGGGAACCCGCTTATGAGGTTGACCTCACGACGCAATCCGGAAATGCCAGACCCTATAGATCACGAAAATATAGGTGGCCCAAATTTATATATATATATATATATATAAATATATATATATATATATATATATATATATATATATATATATTTATATATATGCTTGCCTGTTCGCGCTCTAGCAAGCTCAAAAATGGTCCGATTTTAACGAAATTTGGTGAAAAAATCTGTCGTCTAATTTGAAAGGTCAAGTTCGTTAACCAGCGGAATCCGCCCACTAGAAGATAGTGTTTGGGGCGAAATTCGCGCAAAAAAATCGTAACGCTTACGTTTTTGAGTTCATATGCTTACAGGTACTTGTTTTATAGGTTTCTTAACATAAGAAAACGAATGAAACCATTTATAAGGCGATATCTGTAACCGTTCCTGAGAAAAGTGGAATCAATATTTTTGTAAGTCATTATATTTTTATGAGTACTTAGAATCGCAGGATTCAATTGAAATATTTTCTACAACTTTGAAATTACTCCCAACTAAGATGTTTAAATTTTGAGTTAAGAAGTATGCGAAACAAATTATTTTATTAATAGACATGAAAAGTTTTCGGATCTTCATACTTTTTTCGTAAATATCTCGATAGGGGTTGGGCAATCGTGCTAAGTGGAAGGTGACCATTCGAATGCTTACTAAAGTCTCTACAAAAAAGGTTCTAAGGCAATATTCGATGGGGCAACGTCAATCAGAGATATAAGCGCTTAAAACTTAAAAAGTGTTCGTTTTGTTGTTTCGAAAGGGTTTTTCTCTTTCTTTACCTCACTTTTTAATTAGTTGTTTCTTATTTTAAGTTGCATATATCAGTAAAATTAGTATAGCAGTAAAATAAGCTAAGAAACGGTGAAAGGTATTGGTAATAATAAGTTTGGAGTGGCTCTGGTAATCAAGATGGCTGTGGCTAATCATGATGACGCAGTTTGTTTTGAATTTTCTATATAACCTTCCTCATAGCCTCTAACTGAAGTTATCGTTATTTCTTATTTTATAGAAAGATTTAACCCACGACAGAATGAAATTTTATTCGCCATGAAGCACATATTTACAGTTGATTATAACAGTAAAACGAATTTGCTAGTAAAACAAGATACTTAAAATGACAACGAATTTTTGGTTGTTTAGAATAGAGCCTTCTTAGCAGTAGTCAAAGAGTAAGTACGTTTTCAGTACATAATTGTATTGACTTATACATATTAAGAATTATCCGTTTCTGTGCAAGTTGGCTACTGTCAGTTTCCTGTGATTTGTAATGCTAATCTATTCCATTTCTTCGAGTTGTACGTAACCGCGCTAAGATGACGCAGTTCCTGCGAATCGGACTTTTTCATTATTCATGTCGCAAATAAAATATTCACGATGGAGGTAAATTAAGAATATTCCCGTACAGACGTTTGTTCCACAGGAACTACGACTACTCCACAGGAACTACGAAAATTTCTTAGCAAGGCCTCGATAAAAAAATATTTTTCCGGCTGTAATAATTTACCCTTCCATGGTACGTAACATTCCGAAGGGTTTTATTCAGTAATATTAATTGAATATTGTGTAGGACGCTCATTGAGTGTGTAATTTTTTGTTGTTGTAGTTCGGACTAAAGTTAGAGAAAGGATAAAGAAGAATGCTAAGCTATCAGTTTTAAAGGAAAAATTTGGTTAAGTATATTTAGTTTTCTATGGTATTTCCGTCGTGGGTAGAGCGGTCCGTTGGCCTGCTGGTTTTTCATCTCTGTATGTTTTATAACGTCTGCAGTAAATCCTTTTCTGATTTCTTGTTTTTTTTTTTTGTTTTTTTTTTTTTTGTTTTTTTTCAAACACGTTTATCACCTTAAGACTTCATGTTTATTTAAATGAGTACGAGAATAAGTTTTTGACGCGCTTTGAAAGAAGTGTAGAAGTTATATAGTGGAATAGGCCCTGAGGTTTATGTAGATGCATAGTAATGCCTCGAAAATGTAGACCATCGATGCTCATAGTGGGTTTTGTATGGTAAGATTCATTTTCCAATAACTAGTCTTCTAGATTCACAGCATAGATGAGTGTGTCCTCGCGTTCCGCGATACTTTATTAATGAATAATGAATGATTTACAAACATTTTCTAATGTTCGTTAGAGATTTGGATTAATTAAGGAATCGACCAAAGCATAATCTTGAATCGGAGTGTATTTTTCATGTGGCAAGTTCTTATATGCTGCCGGTCCCACCCTGACTCAAAATCGATATAGATAAGGCGATTTATACCTCTTTTAAAAAGCGATGGATTTAAAAACATTCAAGACGGTTTAAACTGAATCAATGCCTTTCACATTAATTCGTATTTAATCGTAAATTGAGTGTAAATTGGGATAAAGGTTTTTTTACCGATACAAGAAAGTGTTTAATTTTTAATGTAAACGGATTTAAAAACATGAAATATATATTTCAGGCCAGGTTTTAAAGTTATGACGAATTTTGTGAAAACTGTCACTTTTCCCCATCATTGATTATCTGGGAATATATGCATCAGAGAAATAAGCTCCGGTACAGAATATCTAAAAATTCAATAAATCCGACAAAAGACAAAATCATTATTTTTATTCAATATTCACGAGATCATGAATATTTTGAATATTGATTTCAAAATACACTGAAACACTCGAATGCGGTCTACTTATATAACGAAAACCTCAATTTTAAAATTTTATTTGAAATTATGAATGTACAATAGGAGATACAGATTTTATTCGTAGTAAATAATTATAAATGTAGGCTATTTCTTCAGAAAAAAATTCGAAATAATTAGGAAAAAATGTATTAATAAATGCAAGAACGTTTTAAAAAAAAGGTGTTAATAAACTTCAATTTGGTGTGGCTTCATATTCTTTTAACATTGCATGACAACTCTAAACATAAAATTGTGTCAATGTTCTCCAAAAACACAAGAATAGAAGATGAGCTTACATTATTTCCCAAGATAGAGAGACACTTTTCGTTCATAAATCTGTAAAAAGGAAAGAAAAAATGCGACCAAGGCACGAATTTCTCATTTGGAGCGAGCCAGCCGTAACTTCTCGGGGCAATTTACCAGAACTTCTTGTTGATTAGTGGCTCAACCTATTAAGGGAAGAGAAAAAACTCAATTTCTTAAATTTCTCTTAGATTTCCTACACTCTGTTTTAGGAAAACAAATTGCGTTCCAGTTATTTTTTTAACCTTAAACGTTAAGTCTGGAAGTAATTATAATCAGTTTTAATGAGTTTCCTCTTTCGGCATAAGGAGAAGAAAACCCACTTTTGACGTCGAACCGTACGTTAATTCGTTTTCAGATACATACATATACATATAAATATATATATATATCAGCTTTTCGTCTGTCTGTCTGTTTTTTTCTTATAGAAATATACGCCGTTTTTACCAAACTTGGCGAATAAGTAGGTCTTGATTCGGGGAGTGTCATAGGTTTGGTCAAAATTTTCTTAGGTGTTAACTCCATTTGATTTCAATAAAAATACTAAAAGTGGCTATTCTAAATTTTCACTGAGCTTAAGATTCAGTTGTAATATTACCTATATGTTTCGATCAAATTTTGAAATGAAATTATATTTTATATTCAAGACATTTACGTTAAATATAATTTTGTCCAACAAAATGTTCATAAATCTTTTTGAAATGAATTTATGAATTTGTAGCCATTTATTTTTCCCGTACAGTAGCCGAAAAGTGATAAATATCCTCAGGGCAGCATAAAGACATGCTTCCTTATGTGAACACTATACAAAAGAGAAACACTTACTTCAAAATGAACTTTTGAGCTCCGAATAAAGAAGCAAAGCCATATATTCTAGAAAGAAAAAAGATGTCCAAAATGCCGTAGAGAATCAATCCACAACAGCTCTCGCTAATAGCCTAGATGGAGTCAACAGCTAGCTAAGAAACCAATGGTTAATGTGAGCTGCGAGACAATTAGTGGCGTGTTAAATTTTAAGGATTTGTATAATTTTATCAATGATATGTATAAATTAGGCAGAAGGTTAATTGATAAAATAAAATAAAAACAGCTTTACATACCACTCATCATATTATAATAGACCTATCAGTTTCACCTGAATATTGATGCGTCTTCGGGGGCACTAAGACTAGCTAACTAACTTTCAACCTAACTACAGGAAGGCGAAACTTCTCTTTTAGTGACCATGGGTGGAGTGAATAAAAGCTAGCAATTGCTAGAACTAGGTATTTTCCAAGCAATTGCTAAGGGCCGAGTGAATAAAAAGATTAGCTAGAGCTGTAGGCCTAGCATTTGCTTAGTTTATCACGGTTCCTATCTGCAGCTAGGTAGAAGGTGTGAATAAAGAGCTCTGACTAGGTTCTAAGGGTAGCAATTGCTAAGGAAAAAGCTAGTCTGCTCTGGGTCATGCTAGCTTTTTAGTTAGTCGTTTCTTTTCGCTCAATTACGGCAGCGTTTACGCATCTTCGTAAGGAAAAGGACTATTATATGCGCCGGGACGTCTTCACGTTTTATTTTCATCTTCTTTAGCTACATTTCCTGCTGTAAAACGATTCTTTGAAGTTCTGGAGTTGTCGGATGTTTTTTTTCTGCCTTACCGTAAACCTCAGCCATTTTCGCACTTTTTCAATTTTTTATTTGTAATTTGTTGTAGCAGTGCTGGGTTCCTACTTCCTTGTCAGACGCTTGTCGGTGAATCCATTTGAATTCTTCCTGGGATTTTTGCCCTTGATCAATAATTTGTAAAAATCTTTTCCTTCAATTTTATAGGCTTATTGCCGGTGGCTTTTTGGTCGTTTTTCTTCTTTATGCTTGATTTAATGTTACTCAGCAACTTATTTAACTTTGCAACAGTGACCTTTCGCCCTATGGAAAATTCATTACTAATGCTGTCCCAAGTAGGTTTTCTTTCTTTAATAGCAGCTAGTAATTTAGATTTTTCCATTGCCACAGGATCATTGACTAATACATTTATAAAAAGTGACCGATCCAGGTCGGCATGGGCTTATATAGATAGGAGTATTTGGGGGGAGGGCTGAGAGCATTTTGGGGGTATGGAATAGTATCAATCTAGATCTTGGAATAGTTAGCCAATTAAAATGATATTGCACCAAAAAGAAATTATTTTTTCTGTGCAAAGTGGTATCATTTAATTTTTTTTTTTTTTTTTTTTTTTTTTTTTTTGACAAATCTTTACCGATTTCGGAGGGGACTGCAGCTCCTCCCTGACCCCCCTAATAGGGTCCATGCGTGTCAACAGTTGCATGAGGAGAAAGAGACAAGCAACAAACCCTGACAGGAAGGAAGAGGGATGAGACAGGGGAGGTAGGAATCCTAGCTGCAGCTATGGGTTAGCAGCAGCTACCCTTAGAATTTCCTTAGTTTATCAGGAGATGAGACTAACTTACTTAGATCTTGCTACCTAGAAGTAGCTCTTGTTTATTCACTCCGTATTGAGGAAATGCTACATCTAAGGGCTAGATTCTACCTGTTAGATTCTAGCTTTTATTCACTCCTCCCAATGTCTAACCTGATATCATCTACATAGGGAGCATCAGCTGTGCATCGCCAGTTAGGACATGACTCTTATAGTAGAATGTTTGCCTTCCTGTAGTTAGGCTGTTAACTTGGTTAGCTAGTCTTAGTGGGCCTGGAGAGCCATCAAATTAGATGACCAGTAAGTAAAAATGTTTTTATTTTATGAATTGACTTTCTGCCTGTTTTCTAAAAATTATTGAAAATATTTAGGGTAATTTTCGAGAATTATTATGATTGTTTTGTTTTGAAGGAGGTGAAAATGTAAACGTCGGCTTCAGCAGACGGTAGAATCCTGTAATATACACTTCTTGTAGAATGAATTTTTGTAAAATAAATATACTTAATTGACTGAGGTTCATTCAGGCACCATGTGTCAATATAAAGTCAATCTAAAAGTCATTAAAAAGCAATTATAGTCATTCGAGGAAGAGAAATAATGGTTTCCCCTAATGCTCTATGAGGACGAGTAAAATTCATATTTATCGTAGCTTTTCGGAATAATTATCGAAAGAAATAATCTCCTAAGCCTTATGTTGGCTCATTTAGTTGTTTTCCATGCAGGTTGGACGGAACGGCTATGGCATTTAGATCCTCTTCCTAGCCTCCAACAATGTACTACCAAGAATATGGTCGGCTGGAAATGAATTATCGTCTACATTTCAAGCAGGAACAATGCCCTACGGTATTACAGATCCTTAATTATTCGAGTAATGTCGGTCGGTGGAATTATACAACAATGGAAATTGCTGGCATAATTTTTAATAGTGTATGCAGACCTAAACTACGGCGTGGAACAATACTTGAATTCTTGCCAATAGTCGATAACAGATGGTATTGGAAGAGTTTTAGTTGCCTTCATTATGTTAATACTCTAAATCATAGTAACGAAAAATAATATATTTTTTTTACGAAATTCTAGAAGAATTAAAACGTAAACAGTCAATTTGTCTGCTTTCTCAACATACAATTTATAGATCCAAATTACAGGTAATATTAACTTAATTTTTTCCTCTGTGTATTTCTATGAAGAGCCCAGATAGGCACTCCGTCCATGTGGTAGTAGGTTCCCAAGAGACTATCTTACCTCTATGCACCTCCGTGCGTTTTCATTGGACTTAGAAATTGTTTTGTGATAAGTGGATCGTTAAAATTAATTCAGGCAAATTAGATTTCCAAAGCATTTCTGTCCACACACTTTTAAAAAAAACTTACTAAAATATTACACTAGGTACGTATAAAATAAAATAATAATTAAATTTTGAAAATATGTACTTCACTAAAGTACGTTAACTTAATTCTGTAAATTAATAAATTTGATAAATTGGGTTTGAATTATTTAATAAACAATTTAAGGAGCAAAAACAAGGCGAAAATAACAATTCTTGGTTCATCACTAAGGGACTGTGCAGTCGATGCACAAAGGGACGGGTCTCCCTAAGGCCCAGTGACTAACGCCATGAATACTCATGCAGAGTATTCATGATGGAGTTGAAAAGATTCCCTACTCCATCATTGATGTTTATTAAATCCCCAAAAAAACATAAATGTGAAATAGAGGCCAAGTTCCTGCCCCCACAAAGAAAAACTCCCTTCCTCAAAAATATCCCCTCCTAAAACCCCCCAAAAAAGCTTTACCATTCTACACTCCAAAAAAGTAGTATGAGTTGGTGTATTAATTCAACCAAAAATATTTGCCAATACAAGAGATGATACAAGAAAGAAATGTCCAAGTTCATTACTTGGAAGACCTCATAGTTACTTACTAAGAACAGTAAAGACACTTCAACTGACCTTTAAAAACAACAATAAAAATACTTATATCCAGTTAATAAAATATCACTTTCCTCAACCAGGTATATTCTTAAACTTGGCAATGTTTTTTTTGTGCCGAAATTATCTTTAGAGAAAAACTAAACATTGCCAAGTTTAAGAATATACCTGGTTGAGGAAAGTGATATTTTAGTAACTGGATATAAGTATTTTTATTGTTGTTTTTAAAGGTCAGTTGAAGTGTCTTTACTGTTCTTAGTAAGTAACTATGAGGTCTTCCAAGTAATGAACTTGGACATTTCTTTCTTGTATCATCTCTTGTATTGGCAAATATTTTTGGTTGAATTAATACACCAACTCATACTACTTTTTTGGAGTGTAGAATGGTAAAGCTTTTTTGGGGGGTTTTAGGAGGGGATATTTTTGAGGAAGGGAGTTTTTCTTTGTGGGGGCAGGAACTTGGCCTCTATTTCACATTTATGTTTTTTTGGGGATCTCATTACTTTTTTCTAAGTATTAAATAGAATTTAGTTGCCGCATACCTACTGGCTTTTGTACTTCATATAAAACCAGGGTCTTTGGCATAAGGTTCTCCTTACTGCTTGATATTTGACACCTATAATCAACCTACATAAATCTAATCACTAGACTAGAAAAGTTAGAAGCTCTTCCAGATGACATTACTCTAGAGGACAAGTTGATTGCTCTCTTAACTAAACTATTACACTGTAAAACACAGGAACCTTATCCCGAGGATAAAGATCACAATAGGGAAAGTGCAGAAGACCTTCAAGAAAAATATAAGAACAAAGACGATACATTTTGGGTTTGTGATCCTAAACATTGAAATTTAGATGGCTCAACTTTGAAAAACTTAGAATCTGCTTTGAAGTATATTATGCAGTGGACCCCTACGACTTTATTTACTACATTTAAGAAAGAAGTCACAACTGTTGTTGTTAAGATGCGTCGAAATGTTTCTTAAAACTTCAAATATAGGTTCTCCTTACCAAGAAGATTCATTTGATACCCCACATGATGGATTTCAGAAGAAATTATGGCTTTCCGATGGAACAAAAAGTACAAAACCTCATAGGTAATATATGACACTCCCGTATCAAAACCTACCTGCTTGCCAAGGTTGGTCAAAATAGGCCAAACGGTGTGAATTTTTATAAGGAACAAACATACAGACAGACAGCTGAAAGACCTTTTTTACCTAGCTTAGTGCATTCCCCGGACCAAGGCCTACCTGTGTGCCAAGTTTGGTCAAAATCGGTCAAATGGTGTGAATTTGTGTAAGGAACAAACATGCTGACAGACAGCTGATAGACGATTTTGACTAGCCTATGACACTACCCGGATAAAGACCGACATGTGTGTCAAATTTTGACAAAATCGGTCAAACGGTGTGTATTTGTATAAGGAACAAACAGAGAGACAGACAGCTGATAGACCATTTAACCTAGCCTATGATTCGCCCCGTATTAAGACCCACCTGTGTCCCAAGTTTGGTCAAAATCGGTCAAACGGTACGGATTTGTAAGAGGAACAAACATACAGACAGACAGCTGGTATAAGATTTTTTCCGAGCCTATATGCGTCTAATTGTTTCTTATAACATCAAATATAGGTTCTTCATACCGAGACAATTCATTTGATACCCCACATCATGGGTTTCGGACGGAATGATGGGTTTCCGAAGGAAGTACAAAACTGGCACGCCCCCGCCCCGGAAGCGGAGTCAAACACAATTTTTCGCGATTTTTCGATTTTTTCCTTTAATGACGTCTTCATATCTATCTTCATGCAAAATTTCAAGTCTCTAGCATCATGGGAAGTGCCTTATAATTTTGATGAGTCAGTGAGTGAGTGAGTGAGTGAGTGAGTCCTATAAATCCCGATTTTCGATCGCTTATATCTCAGAAACTATTCGATGTAGAATTATGAAAATTTTCAGTTTTACTCACATCTAGTAGTATAATACGTGTGTAAAATTTCATAACTTTATCTTTACCTGGTTGGAAGTTATGAGAGGGTAAAAATCGGCTCTAAGACCGCCTGTAATATACACACAGTATGCTTAGGCCGGAACTTCGCCTGGCGCACTACCGTGCGCCTAGATGTGGCAACTTATAAATATCCCGCCGCTAATGGTCTAGATCCTGATGCGCAAAAATAAATAAATAAAATCACAAGGCGACGGTCAAACTTAAGCTGAATTATAAACCCTATTTCATTCAATTTCAAGAATTATTTTAGATTCTCAAAGGTACACTACACTCTTTTTCCATACACATTCGGTAAATACATTATTTACATTCTAGAAGATTCCTTCATTTTTCTCTGAAGCTTGCGGAATATAAATAAAATAGGTAATCAATTTGTATCCAATAAACCTTTCAATAATAAATGAGAAAAGAAGAATATTTTAACTTCGTTTGACCTTTATGCAATGTAAAGTTTGGCAATGATCAATCTTTATATTAAGTTCAATCAATGTTTTACTTAAATTATTCAAACATATAAATAAAGTCGCAAAGAATAAAACGTCTTTTCGATAAATCAAAAATAATCATATACGAGAATAAACATATAAGCTACATAGATTTCTACATCTTATCGTGTATATAGAGAAACATTACTGAAATGGAATAGGAGATTAGAAATATGAATATTATCAGCCAAGGTGTAAAACTTGTAAGGATTTTTACAAAAAATTATTACATTAAAATAAAAAAAATACAATGCACATTGCATATTCTCAAATACTCCTATAGATATTTCACTACAGCAATATCACTCCGTATACAGGTAAAGCAGTATTTTATTCTAGTACTGGTTTAATAATATATTTATATGTCTCTCACACTGGCTGGTGAAATAGTAATTTGTAATACTTATTCTACGTGATGTGAATTATTTTAATGCATGAATTAATTTAATATTTAAACGAATTTAATATTACTACTTTATTTGAAAACAGAAGGAATTACACAGGCCATATTTACCCTACTATGAATGTTATCAACGACTGTTACGTTTTACCAAAGGTACTTTTTAGACGCATTTCTCTACACACACCAACATTAAATGCCACAATAAATTTCGAATAGAAAATCTGAGCAATTAAAATGTGTTACACCACTCGATATTATATATATTATTTTTGCAATACTGCTTTTAAATAATTATATCTGTTGACTATTTTTAGAAACTTACACTTACTGCACTCAACTAATGAAAAGGATAAACAATTCATTAATGTGATAAGTGGCTAGCAACAAAACAACAAAATTCTGACGAGCATTCCCAGTCCTTTAAATCAAGAGACTGTTTTATGTAATAATTATAATTAAATTACATATATTATAAACGTACCAGAAAATTGCTCCAAAAATATTGATTGACTTTTTGAAAGTCTATTTTTTTTATCATAAAATATATATTTTACATACTATATATTGTATAAATTAAGCAGTTTTCTTTTTAAAATTAGCTGGAAAAACAAGTTAAGAGGTAGGTCGTCTCTATTAAACGACCTGAATTTTCAAAATACACTTGTAATTGACAGGATTTATGTTGAATTTAATTTAATTTAAAATGAAATATATTGATTATTAGAAAAAAGGGGGGGGAGGGAATCCGTTATTACATTATATATATTATATTACAGGAATACAAGGAATACAGAGCCAAGAATAGCCTATAGCTGCGAGAGGAAGAGCTGGTAGCGACAGAGAGACAAGGACTTGGATCGATATGGACATTGACAACATGGTTCATAGTCTTTAATGGACTTCATTCAAGAACTGTCGTGAAAACATTGTAAGTAGAAACATGTAGCCATTCGGAAGCGAAATCAACTCTCTTAAAAATTAGATTAATACACGAATTTCTACGAAACGATATGTTCATAATGATGATAATGGATTCGCAATGATGTCATAAAATTACTTGAAGTAAATGGCCACTAAATAACTAACTTTAAGCAGGTTTTCCTTGTTGTTATCTGGCCAAAATCTTGGACAATGTAGAACAAGTGGTAGGGCAACAGCCGCAGGAATGAATATCTCCGGAGACTGCCAGGTCTGACAAGGTAAGACTAAGTCAGAAATAAGAGATACAGAGTGATGTTGGAGCAGCTTCCTCGTAGGAAAAAGTGAAAGAGGGGAAGCTGCGCTGGTTAGGGTATTTATGTAGAATTAGCTAGGGCCGGGAAGTTCTTTGTGGCCCGGCTCACAGGACACCGTCCACGAGGAAGGCCGAGATTGCTATGGATGGACCACATTTCTTGGCTTGGACAGGAAAAGGGAAAGAGTCTGAACTCCATGAAGGCATTGGCTCGTATCATGGTGCTTGGCGGTCTTGGCACCTCCACGCTGAAAGGCACAAAGGAGGATGATAAAGAAGAAGAAGAAGGGAATATCTTAGGCTACTCTCAGGGATACCAAGCATTATGCAAGGAGCTGCAGGCCAGAATGGGAGTAAACTAGCTAATCACAATAGATCCAAAGAGGTCGCAGTGATCAAGGACTAGGACAGCTCGAAGCCCCTTCTGCATTGTATTGTACTATAAGCCTATGCTTCCTGTTACTTGATATTTTTCATTATTCATATACTAATAATGTTTATTACCATTAAGAAAATAGGTAAAAACTAAACGGAGCAACATATCATCATGTACCATGACCAGAATTCAGAGTTGGTAACTAAACAGATACGAAGATGGGACTTTTTGGCAAGCTTATGTACTCTATTACTTTATTATATCATAAATGGTATACGGTACTACGTTTATACTCGACATTTTTTAATATTGGTTAATCTAAAATCTTGCTGAGGAAATAAAATACGGGCCAAAAATTTAGTTCTCCCAGGAAGAAATTCTTTCCTCTTGTTTCAGGAACGTTTTATTGAATAATTAACTTTTCAGGAATTTTCCAGGGACATAACTCGTAGTTATGAGACTTTTGTTTATTTATATATTCTAAAAATAGTAGGGTGCATATGTATTCGTTTTTAAAATGCCATTCACGGTAATGGCATGATGTATTTGATGCTATAAATTCACAGAAAAAATGAAAAAAGGAAAGTTTCATCTTTGAAGGATGTAGCGGCCTGTAGGTAATGGCACGTTGAATTTTTCAGTGGACTATCCTCCGGTGGCTTGCTCTATTTTTTCTGTTTGAAGCTAAAATGTTTCTTTACCTCGGTGATAACAAGAAGTGGCAAATACCTGCTACGTAGGCCATTTTAGAAATATTATCAATTGAATTCTAAAATATTGTGACAAATTAAAGACGTTTGCTTGTAGCATAGACGTAGAAGTGAGTGAATAGCCGGTGGAAATTATATTTAAAAAAATGTTTGAAATTGTTGAGAATTTGTTAGTAGAAATAAAATAATAAGCCATATTTTGATATAAAATAATTCTTATTAGCCCTCAGTTTAAGGAATTTTATAGATATCATTAAATTACTAGTAAATGTGTTTGTATTTACCATGAAAAAAGGGGCATCAGCGCGGTAGATAGTCTGAAATTTTTTTTAAAAGTAATTAGAAATAATTGATTTTAATATACTATTCGAATATATATATATATATATATATATATATATATATATATATATATATATATATATATATATATCGAAAAACGTATACGCAGTTCTTTTTTTTTTAAATTCCTTATTATTTGGAAACATTTACTTTCCATGGTTCAACATATATAAATCCTGGTACCTAACTCTGTTACTTATATGACAATGATTGGCTTCAGATAAACATCACAAAATGCCGTCTATCTGAAAAATTGGATGAATTAACTTCTCGTGATGGGATTGGCAAAGCATCCGGGAGTAAAACCGGAGGATCTGGGTTAAAATCCGAGCCTGGTGATAATATTTTTCGATTTGAAAATTAAACAACTGATAACACAGTTTCAGGTATGCAGTGCTTCAATGTTGTTATTTTATTTCTCAGTTTATTTTAATATTTTATTTCATTTTATTAGTTAACATTATTTAAATGTATAACAACTCAACTGCCAGCCAAAGAGTAATTGAAAATAGACTACTAAACCAGTACTAACTTCTATTCGCTTATTTATACTCCTGACGGAATCTGAGAACATTTGATTGACAGCTCAAGTTATTGTCAACTCTATATCTATGCGGTTAAAAAACATAGAAGTAAAAAAAAAAAAAGAAAAGCAAAAAAAAAAAATAAAAAGTTGAAGATTATGAATCTTTCATGTCATACAAAGATGTCATAAATAAAACCTCAGGAAAGTATAATCCACTTCTATGCAAAATAGTTACATGCAAAGAACACCAGGTGGTATAAGACAGGCGCGAATGAAAATGCAGATTTAATAGAGTCAAATTTAAATAATTTTGTAATTTCAAAAGCAGATAAAGTTTTAGCATGTCTTGATCAAATATATTATAATAGGTTGTCTTATTTCTTAGATTATACTTCGCGTCGATTGAATACATGAAGTACCTCCTCAAAATTAGAAACATGTTCGCAGTAGGCAGGAAAAAAATATAAATACGCCAAAACTTGTATTTTTTTAAATAAAAAAAAAAACACAAGAAACGTATTACTCATAAATTAATAAATAGGTAATGTATATGACGTTAGAGATTGGTAAATTTATTGCCATTAAGCCTACAGCCTGAAAATAATCATGGAGGTAAAAAATTATAATAATTATTTGTTATTTGGGAATTTAATGAGTAATTTCCTTAGTTTACAAAGAAATTAAACATTGTAGAAATTTAACTATTCTGAAAATGATAATAATTCCTTCCAAGATTCCGTCAGCACTACTAGTCAATATTATCCCAGCTGTGCAAGTTTACTTAAGAGGATAGTAATTTAAAATAGAAGTTTCATATAAACCCTAAAATAATTAAAAAGGAAAAATTATATGTTCTATCCTAGGATTTATCTATCTTTATCTACCTCCAAATCAATCAATCAAAATATAAAAAATAAAAAGTATAATGAAAGTAGAGTAATTGAACAATTATGTCATCATGTAGTCTGAGCATAATTAAGAAACTGGAATGTTTAACGGACGGAATATTGGGTGTTAAAAATGAAGTTGTGAGAACAACCATACGTGAATTTTAGAAACTTGCCAACAAATAAAAATAAATGTGCCTTCGAAGCCATTAATGTTTGTAAACATAGTAACTAATCTAGTTTAGTAGAAATAACACCAGATTGGTTCATTTTGTTTCCAAAAATGTCAGATTTTCTAAGCTTAAAACATTTAAATAAAATGAAATAACTAACCCTATCAAATTTAAAAATACTAAGTCTCAATAAAAAATATATTCGTCCATTAATTTCGCCAGTACTCATATATTCTATGAGCTACTCTACTTTGTATCATTTAATCGCGTAAATTATATATAATAGATTTTATATTACTGCTGAATATACATTTCTACATTTATAGTATTTTATTGAGTTTTTTTAATGAGTTTATTTATATGACGTTCAATGAATAATTTCGCTCTCATTACTGGATAAGTTTAGGAATGTATTTATTTACTGGATTTACAAGCTCGGAATGAAGCAATTTGGTCATTTTATTGTGACATATTTATACAGACACTCACTGACCTATACCCTTTTGATTTCAAATAAATATTTTCTAATATACAATATGCAGAGTTTGGGAAATATTTGTTTATATATGTATTGGTATCAATTTTGGAGGTTTAACAGTCGGATGAAAAAATGTAACTAATCCTTAAAAATTCTAACATTTATGTATTTAAATCGATAACCAAGTGATGTGATAAGGTCTATATCATACAGGAATATAATCATATAAACCGTATTTACTTTTCAATGGACATGGAAAAGGGTTACTATGCTCACATCTGGAATAATATTGACTTCTTCGACCATTGATAATCACGCTAATATAGCAGATACCTTGCGTAGTAACAGTGTGATGTGTAACTACTCACATGTGATATTCGAGAAGCGAAGTGGTATATGACTGTTCTGAGGGGAGAGTTGGCAGTATACTGGCGGGCAAAAAGGTGGGGAGGGTTATACCCCCACTCCTGCTTTCAGTCTGTCTTTCCCCTCCCATAGGCACCAGGAGGTCTGGGAGTACGCTGTGTCGATGACAGGTCTCCAGGATGTCCTACGCGCTTTCTGGCAAGCTGCCAAGGCGTTCAGGAAAATCAGGAAGAATGTATTACCAAGCTGGACAGCTGTAGGTGATAAATCTTATCGTGAGAAATTGGGATGTAGTTAACGAGAGTAACATACACCTGAGACGCACTTAAAGTTAGATTTTCTTTGATGACGGTAACGTTAACTCTTTCAATTTAAGTTTCTGCGGGAATCTTTGAGTGTTCAATAAATCTGTTATAAAAACAGAAATGGGTCTTTTTCGTTTAGAATTAATCACTTAGGCTTTACTAGTAATATTGGTACATGAAACAGCAACAATGTTTGAGAATTCTGAGCAATTAGTGCCCAAATTCTTATCTTCGTAAAACTTCACATACTGTTTCATTTCAGCCTAAGTAAGCAGTGAAAAAACGTCGCAAACAGTATATATTATAAAAGTTTCATGGTTTTGATACCACATGTACAAACTACAATTAAATGAATTTCTATTTTTAAAAAATACGCTAAAACGTGTTCTTATGTATATGAAAAATTGCCACATTATCAAACAACATTATTTGTTTTAAAAAAACGCCATTTGTCTTCTTCATCACTGTATGAATCGCGAATATTTTAAATTTCTGAAAACTTAAGCTTTCTGAAAAGCTTAACCAACCAGTCACACAACAAGACTTGAGCAATGCAATTAAACAAAACATAATAAACCATTAGCAAGACAGCTGCACTCGGCTAACGGACAATAAATTGTACTTGCTTGACTTGGAAGACGCGAATACCTCATGACAGGACGTAACAAACCAATTTGTAATACATGTAATACTTACTTTACTGTAAAACACTTACTTACGGAGTGCAGAAGAACCTAAAACCGAAAAAACCTAAATATCCCACATGACATGAACGAATTATTGAGGGACAACAGCCAGTACATAAACACAATACTTTCCTAGTTGTAGGACACTAAACTATACACTCGCATTTGCAGTCGTCGGTTGAATAACCAGAGGCTTCCAGGCATATTACAGACATTTCCAAACCTATGCTTGTGGAAATAATTAAATCAAATATTTATCACAATGCTCGTCATTGGACCATTCAGGTGCCACCTTGTAGGAGTGAAATCGCCGTAGCAGCGAATCACTTATAAATAAATAATGTTACAAAACTACGCTTATCTCATAGAGTTCACTTATCTAGGGAAGATAATCCCTTGACAATCATTGAGTGTTAATCTTATCGGAAATGACGGCGGCACCAAATATAAAGTAATGAACGATATTTAAATACCTCCAGCGCCCATTTCTTCTCATTTATTATTTTAATAAGCATCCGTTATTTCTTATATTAAAACGTTTTCCACTACCATCTTCTCATTGTGGGCTAATATATATATATATATATATATATATATATATATATATATATATATATATATATATGTATATATATATATATATATATATATATATATATATATATATATAAAACGTTCGATTTATAAATGGTTGTAAATAACAATTATTTGTATTATAATTGCTTGAGCGACAACCTGGATGGAAATACAACATTACTTTAGTTATTTAAATTCTGCCATTATATTTGCACCATTTAAAACATTGACCTTATAATTTTCTATAATTTCAACAAGCATTTAAAACGAAATCAATTTATGTTTTTTTAATCTACTCCTTCTGTCTTCTGGATTTAATTTTTTGTTTAAACAGATTCGTCAGTATAGAAAAACTACACTATTACATAGATAATTTGTTAGTTCTTCTGTAATAGACTATAATTTTCAAATCTCAAAATGGAATTCAATAGCTTTACCTGTGTGAATTTGTTTTTCTTTACCTTCATTTTTCAAGTATTTAAAGTATTTTTATTTATTTTCCTAGTAGGCTGTACGCTTTCTGCTTTAATGGGGATATTTATTAAATATCATTGGTTGTTTTGAGAATTAATGTTCTGTCTAGACCGAGGCTATAGTATTTGGTTGGTAATTAAATCGCCATTTATTGATCTAGCCTGAATTTCATGTATCGAGACAAATACATTTATTAGCTCTAACCGATTTACTGGATTTTCGTACATCCATGACCTTTAAGGAATTTATTTAAAAGCTATTCAATTTATTTTTACTGAGACATATTATCAATGTACATATACAAAAATTGTACGTTTAATGTTCTTTTTTTTTTCTTTTTTTTTTGATAGTGACATATTTACTAATCCACTTAGCATAACGAGTTATAAGTTTCACATTTATCATTATGATCTTAGTTGGTATATTTTATGTTTATTTATTTCATTTGTTTGATAGAAGAGCTCTTCAGGAATGGTATCTGTACCAAAATAAATTGTTTAAGATAACAAAATTAATATTTAAAAATGAATGGCTCTGGTTCAGTAAAATAACTATCAAATTAAATAAACTGATTAGAATAAGTACTAAAATAAACTTTACATACTAATAATCAGTAACCGAAATAATATTTCAAGAATAAATCAGACGTAGAGAGTTTAAATTAGCTAAAAGTGCGGTTTTTTTGTGGTACTACTATACCTTATTTCAGGAGTTTTTGGTCTGTAGATACGTCTGTAAGGCAGCAACAAGAAAGCTCCAATTTTAAAACAGATCATCAAAGTTTCGACTTAGTTAGTTGTATGTTGTCTACTTTAATGGAGTATTTTAGTAAGTATTTCATTATTAAAGGTGCGTTACAAGATTCATATTGGTGTGCCTTGAGAAAAGGCGTGAGTTGTCTTAAGTGGTAATTTTGCAGTAGCTCGTTGAATGCTACCTTCATTCAGTGTAATTTGAGTTATGTTTGTAAATATTTTGCTGTAGGTAACTACTGTTCATTTCTAGATTTTTTTTGTTCCCAAAAATATTTAAAAGTGATATTTATCTTAATGAAATGTTGGTATTTTTTTCATGTTATTTTCAACTAAAAATAATAATACCCTTAATTTCTCAGTTTTGAAAAACCCCGAAAGTGAAAACAAATGTTAAACTCAACCTATCATATTCCAGTACCCCAAAATAATCCTCTAGTATTTTAGTCGATTGCCCAAGTCAAAACTCCAATAAAAACTCTCCGTGGAAGTATGCTGTATAAATTTAGCAAAAACATCTACAGTGTCACGGTGTACGGATATAATCTGACGTTACATTAGGCAAACCTCTCACAGGATGTCAGAAAAAATCGTAAAACAACAAAGTTCAGCCAAAGGTCATTTCGATCTACAGATATAAAGCCAAAAATAACCACCAGTTTCAGGACCAAAATCCAGCGAAAAGGCTTGTACTCTTGAGCTCTTTCAAGACTTTAAAAGGTAAATAGAGCTGGCGTCCAGAGTTTAAGATACTTGTCTCACCTTGAATAACTTGAAACAAATTTCTTTATGAAAGTATTTGTTTTCAACCAAACAGCCTCTAATTATGTAGTAAGATTACAGGTTAGCGCTAATAATCCTAGTTCCCAAGTGATCAAAACTTCTCTGTCGTGGCTCATGAAACTTCCCAGTTTGCAATACAGCTCTCCGTGGAGGAATGCTGTATACATTAAGCCACAAAAAAATATAGTACGATTTTACCGTAAGTCACGGTGTACGGATATAATCTGTCGTTTTAGACCAAGACATTTTTCATTTTTTTTTTTTTCATTATTATTATTTTTTTTTTTAAATCAGACGCTTTTTCTAGATTATACACAAATTCTACGTCTATAGATTGTGTTACGTCATCATTTCTCGATAAGACTACTGTATTGTGTCATTGCGAAGACAACATTAGGTAGGCACCGCACAGTGGGGCAAACTACTTTACGTGTTTCAAAAATGGCTACAGCCTCAAAATTATAACCGATTTCAATGCATTTTTTTTTTTTTAAAAAAGCTAACAAAATGTAGAACAACTTTGTCAGTATTATATTTTTATCTAACTTAATATCAGCACTGATATCGTTGAAATTAAACATTAAAAATCTGATTAGACTTGGAAAAAATCAGACTGACATCTTTAAAACGTAAATTTATCATAATTCAACAAACAGAATTATTGAAATAATATGACTTTCGAATGATTTGATAATAACTTTTGATTTTCTCCAAGTCTAATCAGGGTTTGAATGTTTAATATCAACGGTATCAGCCCTAATATTAACTTGGATGAAAAATAAAATATTATTTTATGTTCAATTGTAAAAGTTTGTGAATTATCTACACGTTATTTAATAAACAGAAGAAACAAAAAATAATAATCTGCCCTGACAAAGTTGTTCTAAGTTTTATTAGCTGTCATTTAAAAAAAAAAAAATGCATGAAACTAGAAAGATGATTTAACACACTAAAAGGATGATAACGATTAATAAATTGAAAGTTGAAGAAGGTGTTATAAAGTAGTGCATTCCGAAAGGAATCCACTCACTTCTGCCGGTGTTCATTGCAGAAGGAACAATTAACCAGCCCTATTGTTCAAGATGACAATAGCCCAGTGTCCTGAGGGCAGGCACGCCTTCTTCCCAACTCCTACCAGTACTGGGGAATTAAAGACTTCTCATTCTTTCAGCTAGTCTTCTGTGTATAATGGAACATCACTTCCATGATACGACGGGCTACATATACTAAAATAATAGAATGCCATTAATTAGCAAAACTTAATTTTTTATAGGATCAATGCGCAAATACATTAAAAGTTTTGCTCAGAAGTGACACTCTGTTGACCGAGCATAACTTTAATCGTCTACGAACAAGAAGGTTATTGCCGGTGACTGTTTCGAGGCAGTTTTGCGCGGCTGTGATAATGATTTTGATGAAGTGATATTCATCACATGTTTTCATGCCTGGCTTCTGACAGTAAACGTGATTAACCTTTCGGCGTTGAAAACATTTTAACAGTAGATTGATCAAGATGTTTGCAGCGGGAATAAAAATCAGCTAGAGCTATAATGTGGAGAAAACTTTCAACACAAGTTTTCGGACTTTTCACGGTTTTTCTAAAATTCCTCTGAAACAAAGCATTGAATCGCAAAGAGTATGATTACCAAACATTTAGATCATTAAATTCTGGACCGATTTAGTACTAAACTGTTTCAATTCGACGGAGTGGTTTTCATTACAAAATTTTGACGTAATAACTCTTGAGAAATTTTATTCTTTGTTTAGGGCCTTCTTGAAATAATTATGAAAATATAATAATAAATAATTATTCGTAAATATCCCAAGTGTTATATCGAAATCTGAATTTACTCAAAAGTGGGAAAAATAAAAAATGGAAAAATATTAACATTAAAACGCAAAATTTCATGATTTAAATGGTTGGTAATAGTAAACATTTCGATTATATGCTGTGTTTTAGAGAAATTTTAGAAAAAACGTGGAAAGCCAAAAATTCCGAGGTTTTCACGTATTATGGTTGCAGCTCTAATCATAAATTGATACATCATATAATTGACATTTGATGTTTTTTTTGAAAACCAATTTTTTTTTTTGCAATAACGTTATTTTATTATCTAATTTCACTGGACTTGTTGTTTTTCAATCGGCATAGGCGTTTTGTTTGTATATTAACTTTTTTATAGTGCATTCTGTTTTTCAACGCAGACAACACTCTCACAGGTTTTCAGACCAAAACCCTGAAACAACAAAGGCGCAGAAGTTCATTTTGATTTAATTAAAAATGATCGTATGTTTTTTGAGAGTTCGAGTGTTTGTTTAACAAGTATGTGATTCCCTCCTAAGGTTGGAAGTAAGGTAATCATTATTTGGTCCGGACGTAAGCCCAAAAATAATTCAAATCTGAGTTGGGTTAAATAGTCTACCTGTTTTAAGATCAAAATCCAACGACAGGCCTTACATTACTGAGCTATTTCAAGAATGTGGAAGGTAAAAGGAGCTGACATCTATGGTTGAAGATCCTTGTCTTACCTTGAAAAACTTAAAACAACTTTAAGTATGACCAAACAGCCTCTAATTATTTAGTAAGATTACAGGTTAGCTCTAATAATCCTAGTTCCCAAGTGACCAAAACTTCTCTGCCGTGCTGATGAAACTTCCCAGTTTGCAATACTGCAGGTTCCCTTAACTCTACAGTACTTGGCATTAATACTCGACCAAACGTTAGATTACAAAGCAAAGTATAAGTGGATATTAAGATTATATTTAATCTTTACTATGCGGAATTTTGATCAAAATCAAAATATACAATAGACTCTTTACTTCTCAATTGGTGAATAGAGGTTAGTCAATTTTTATTTCAAAGGAAAAATACACCAAGACGCCATGTCGATGTCGTAGTGTCATAACCATAATAACAATCCCACAGAAGTTTTCCCGACTGTCGCATAAAGAAGATATGGGATTTTTAGCGAAATTTATGGGAACAGATTTCTTTTGGCTGAATTATTTTGATATTAAAATATTAATGATAATTAAATAATATTTTATGTTTTCAATTGTTTTTCCACGATTTTTTTTATTCTTAGTACTTATTAACGATAAGAGCATTAAGCTCCTAATAAAATAAAATAACAAAAAAAAATGTAAATAATATAAATATATATATATATATATATATATATATATATATATATATATATATATATATATATATATATATATATACAGGGTGTCCCAGTATATGTGTCCACCCCCTTTTCCTCCTAGAGTTGTTGAAATTTCGAAATTAAACTTGGTAGGTCTTAGTTATGTTGCATGAGGTTACTTTTGAAGGTTTAGTTGACTTAGTAACATTCTCCAGTTTTTCTCCAGCGCATCTAACTCTTGATTTTCCAATAGCGGCAGGTATTTTTTATGACGAATTCTGATAGAAAATTTAATTTTAAGACTAATTTATTCCGAGACATCTTTTGATCCGACGCACCGTTTGCGCGTAACATCAATTATTGTTGTTAAAGTTGTCACTTCTTCGTCTTCTTCTAAGACGTACTTACAGATGCGTCCTGGACTACAGGCTGTATTGGAAGACGGATTACTGCTGCTCTAGAAGAGCTACGAAAAATGTCCATACAGTTCGAATCCAATCGGCTGTCCCTCCACTCCGTCAAACTTTTGCGAATACATAGTTTATTCACGACTCACTGTGTCCTATTTTATTATATTTCTTGAAATATATTCTCTTTCCTCCCCAGGGAAAGTTGACAGAGGGTTGAAATTTTATAAAAGTTGACTGAAATCCAATAAAATCTGACAGTGGACTGACATTGTTAGACCTAAATCTGTTTGATTATGTATACCGAGATGTACTATTCGAGATTTGAAGCTATTTGTTATTTATAAACAATAAACAAGTTTGTGGTTTACATAACATGATGGTTCAATATGACGGTTGTGACTGTATGTAGCGAGTAGTCCTCCGTTCGCTCTGTGGTGGTTCTTAATAGTCATGGATAAATAAAGGTACAACGCACTGACCAAAGTATTTTTTGGGTATCATTAGATAGAGTTTCCAAAAGCTGGAGCTTCATCTTCAGTAAATTCGTGACAATAACAAGGAATAATAATAATGTGCTTAAAAACCCATATTAAACACTGGTTCATGGAATTAACTGAAATGTATGTTAAGCACAGAATGACAATGAAAATTCAACAATGCAGAATCAAAATCAGCATATATAAATATATATATATATATATATATATATATATATATATATATATATATATATATATACACTCCTGATCACCGAGGTATTCATTGATTATATAATGCAAGAATTAAAAGATGACTAAATGATTCATTATTATGGGAGTGACCGACCCCATTACTGATATCATTTATATCAATTAAATCATAATTTCCGGCCACGTTGATGATAATTAATTAATAAACTTGATGGAAAGAGAAGTAAAATAAAGTCTAAAGGTGCCATAATTCCAAATATTTCACCAGTTATCTGTATAATCTTACGGAACGTCCAGGATAGAATTCGTCATAGCAGCATGTTTTGGTACCTGCATATACAAAATATAATGACATACAACACAGACACCATGTGCAAGACTTTCAGGTATGAATAACGGACAATATAGAGAATAGATATTGCATTTCGTACATCCATGAGGTGCTTAAAGCCGTGAAAGATGAACATGGATAATGTTGTACTTTACCAATTCCGTGAACACCGGCATTTGTGAAAAAAAAGCTATAAATATGCAGGACGCTCAAGATACGTGGTCCTAGGACAGTGTAGTCTCGCAAACCTCGCCACAAGACAAAAGAACAGCAGATTAAACCTTAACACGACAAGACTTGATATATGACGCTAGGACGGTTACAAAGGGATTGCACCAATCTTGGACGGAAACAAGCATGAAGTAATAACAAACAGTTATTGAAAGTCTTCCAAGGAAAAATAATAATAGGAAAGAATAAGTAAATCATAAGAATTGGCCAACTAAGAAGACAGGAGAGACCGATATGTAAACAAAATGATACAACATTTAGTCTAAAGGAGATTATGACATAATGCTTGCATGCACGAAACTAATACTTGTGATATAATATGACCAAACTACTCGTTTACCGGACTAAATATCCAATAGTCCGAGAGCCAGTAACCGCACGATTCATGAAGTGTTTTATGCACCTTGAAATTTTGCTATAATGTACATCTTCGATATATAAGAAGGTATATATGTGTTTCCTGGACATACCTTGGAACACCAGGTACTCCGCATAGGGGAAAGGTACAAAAAAATATTTCCCAAAAATAGAGTTTTATTCCGAAGCCAACTATCTTTAATGTAAGATTAAGACAATTTTACAATGAATACTAAATATGGCAGACACTTTTAACGGGTATAACACGTAAAAAAAATTAATTGTTTTTATTCTAATATTAAATGAGAGTTTTATTCGCGGTGCCATTAAAACCGGAACAGGTGTACAAGATCATGTGGGCAAGAACCAATGAGAGCACAGAAAAAAACCAACACTGCGCGGTCCTCTCATACACTCTTACGGTTACGCGCAGTGTATTGCAGTCTATCATAGGCAACATTTATTTTTATGTTTCCTGATAATTAAACCCCACAGAAATGTCTGCCCTTTTTTAATTATTTTCAAATATGTTTATTGAAGACGCTGTTTAAATCGCAGCGTGAATAAAGCACTTCATTTAATATTAAAAATAAAAACTAGGTACTTTTTTTTTTTTTTTAATTTACAGTTTAACCCCCTTAAAAGTGCCTGCCATATTTATTATTAATTTCAAAATTGTCTTAATTTACAAGTTTTTTCTTTAATAATAGTTCGCTACTGAATAAAACACTATTTTTGGGCAATATTGTTTTGCACCTTTTCCCTATGCGCAGTACCTGGTGTTCCAAGGTATGTCCAGGAAACACATACTAACCTTCCTATCTACCCAAGAGGTACTTTATAGCAACATTTCAGGGTGCATAAAACACTTCATGAAAAGTGCGATGCCAGCTCTCCGACTACAACAAAATTATTCAACAACTTGAACAAGTTGAATTTCTTAAACTAATTTTAACACACATATCGTTTATTGTTGTTCCAATTCATTTTATTCAGGAATCTACGTACGAACTAATAGATTATTTTTAGTTGGATCCCCGCTGGATTAATTCAAATAGATTCCATGGGGATTCTCAAGCATCGTATGTACGGGAGCTAAATAGCATGGCCAAATGTATAGCTACCCCATTCATTTTGGCAGCACCCTTTATATAATGATTATTAATAAAACGTTTGAATGCAGTAGAAAAACTATGTCACTTACTATCTTGAGTGAAATAGTTGTGTTTACCGTTAAAAGAATTAAAATTTACAGTCCTACTTCCCTTCTGTTACTGTTTGGCATATTGCTCATTCTATATTTTAAATAAACTTTATTTTCAAAATATAGCAATTAGTAATTAATAATACTGGAAAAGTTATATCGCCTAGTTCCGAAAATCTAATAATTAAAAACAAATTTTGATCCCAGTCTCTTTGTTCATAATTTTGAGAATGTTAGGCAAAATTGTAACTTTCTTACATATCAGGCAAATAATAAAATTGAATTTTAGTATTGGACGAACTAATAATAACAGAAAAAATGGAGTAGCTAGTAGAGATATTTGGAAGAGAAGGATAATTTCAGAGATTGAACAAAGGCCAAACTGGAGCAACCTTAACGAAGTTCCTGTTAATGAGGGGGCGATCCTCCCCCATTTGTTGAATGATGGAGGGGGGGGCACGAACCAACAAATCCTCATCATGATATTTAATAGTAGATATTAATTTCAGTGTATTTTTATTATTTTTTAGCACTTTCCTCCGAAGGAAAGTAGCTATTGAGGTTGCATATATATATATATATATATATATATATATATATATATATATATATATATATATATGTGTGTGTGTCTGTTAACACGATAGCGGCCAGAGTTTTTGTTTTTTCTTCATGAAACGTGGTATATAGCGTTCAAATAGCAAACGATTGAACGAGTTCGTTAACCACCAAAATCGGTCCACCGGGAGGGGGGTTTACCCCCGACCCAAAACACTAATTTGACCATACCAGCCGTAGTTTTTGTTATATATCAACGAAACTCGGTATTCGTTATTTTGATCTAAAGGGAGAATTCCGTTGTAAAAATAAACAAAATCGGTTCATTAGAAGGGGGGGTTTACTCCGGACCCACAATACCAATTTGCCACTGCCAGCCGTAATTTTTGTTACATTTCAACGAAACTTGGTATTCGTGGTGGTAATCAATAGAGAAAAATTGGTTGTAAAAATAAACTAAATCGGGTTATTTGGAGGGGTGGGGGGTTTACTCCGGACCTAAAGTACTAATATACTCATAACGGTCGTAATTTCTGCTGTATTGTAACGAAATGCGGTATGCGTCGTGGGTATCTCATGAGAAAGAAGTGTTGTAAAAATGAAGTAAATCGGTCTATTGGCAAGGAGGGTTTACTTTAAAGTCTGTTTCATTACAATTAGCCAGCCAGACGTAGGTTCGCAAAGGCGCCACAAGGAGCGCTATCTCCCACTATGAGGACTGTATCCTGTTCCTGCGTCAGATCAAAAGACGGAATGTGAAGTTTTTGTGTATTTATTAAGTAGTACAGTATCATGTATTAACATAACTCTGGAAGCAAATTATTTACAAAATTGATAATTGAACAGGCCTCATAAGAAATGTAAATGAGCAGAACTATTCACGTTTTTATTTTATTTATATAGGTTATTTACAGCAAATTATTCAGTAATGTAGTCTACAGTAAAACAATTCTGAGGAAAGTGCTTAGTTATGCAGCTCCTGCGTGACGGACTTTTTAAGAGTTTTTTTGATGAAATTTACTAAGAAAAGTAAAACCTTTAAACTAATAGTAAAATGTAAGGTATAAGTACTTTTAGAAACTCCACAACAATGTTTAACAACATTATTTAGTTAGGAAGAGAAGGTATAGTTGGGATTCGGCTAGGAGAAAAACGTCAGACTTTCAGGAAGAAATCTGTATTTGGACGTTTCGGCTGCACATTGGCAGCCTTCTTCAGCTAAAAAAATACAACTTATAAGTAAAAAAATAAATATACAACTTGTAAGTAAAAAACAGGCAGAAATGAGCGTAGTATATACATCAAGACAATAAATTTTAACCAAACTTATTTTTAAACAATGAAAATACGGTAGTTGGAAAGTAAACAGCATGTAGAAAGTAGTAAGTAAGCAGTACAACAAACTAATCAGTACAAAAAAGGAACATTTTTCACATAGTGAGAAAATACAATCTATTCTATAAGTGAATACAATTTATAAAAATTAATATATAGGTACGTAGCACTAGAGAATGCCTAGGGGGGAGGGAGGAAGACCTCGAGGACAACTTAGGTAACCATGGTGGAATGTATGAGGGACAGCAACTACACAGGGGGTTTTATAGTTTTGACTGGGGGAGGGGTGAGGAAGCGGTACAGTCGGTGAAGATGAAAGAAGTGCAATTGCTGGGTTATAAAAGCGGGTTTTAAAGGTGTTAAGAGTTTTGGGACACACAAGTAGAAAAATTGTCTGGAGCCTGGGAACAAAGATAAAAAGGAGGTCAGGACAATTTATGGAAGACGGCGGAGTAGGCAGGGGAGATGTTTTGTTTGTCGGTTTTGTAATTAATGTTATTGGGGTTTAAGTTAATGTGGACGCATTCGGAAATCTGTCGTTTTTTGGTGTTTCGTTCTGTGGAAAGTATTTTTGTGTCGTCAAAGTTGAAAGTGTGTTTTTTTGTTATGGCGTGTTTTGCGAGGGCGGACACGTGTTTTTTCTTTGTTTTTTATTGTCCGTTTGTGTTGTGTTATGCGGGAGTGAATATAATTTTTGGTTTCACCTATGTATACTGCATTACAGGAGGGGGTTTGACAGGGTATTTGGTAAACGCAGTGGGTGGTGCAGTCATAGGGAATGGGATATTTGAGTTTGGTGTACAATGTAGTTAGTTTGTTAGTGGTTTTTAACCCAAAGTTTAGTGACGGGATGGCTTTTTTTAACGTCTTTGTGAGTTTTTCAGTCAGTCCTGGTGTGTATGTCAGGGAACGAAATATCTGGGGGGAGGAGTCAAGGGAGGTATTGGGAGAGGTGGCATTGAAGGATTGGGATTTTATTTGCTTTATAAGCCGGTTTATGAGGTTGGGGGGGAATTGGTTTTGTGTTAATATTTCGGTAGCTCTTTTCAAGTTTTCATTGTGGAAGGACTCATGGGATAAGGAAAGGGCGCGGCGAAGAAGGTTTCGAGCTACATTGATTTTCATGTGGTAAGGATGGGAGGAGTGGAAGTTGAGTAAACGTCCAGAATAAGTAGGTTCTGTGTACCAGTTTGTGATGATAGTGCCGTCGGTCTGTCTGATTAGTAGAACGTCCAAGTAGGGGAGTTGTTGGTTCTGTTCTGTCTCTACCGTAAATTGTAGTCTGGGATGATAAGAGTTGAAGCAGTTTAGTATGTCTGTTAGTCTATCGGGGTTTATAATTAACAGGAGGTCATCTACATATTTGCAAATGAAAGATATGTCCTGGGGGAACAGTGGGACGAAAGTGTTAAGTAAGTCGGTAAGAAAGATGGAGGATAAGTCGGGAGCAAGGCAATTTCCCATAGCTAACCCTTCAATTTGTTGGTAAAATTGTCCGTTGTATTTGAAAAAACCACTGTTGACGCATAATTTGAGGCTGTCAACAAAATATTGAAACGATAGGGGGCTGTGCGGTTCTATAGAGGACCAATTATTTTGGATTATTTCTAACGTTTTAGTTAGAGGGACGTTGGTAAAAAGAGAGGTGGCATCAAATGAGATAAGAATATGTCCGGGGGGTACGGTGAAATTTGATAATTTTGAAATGAGATCGAAAGAATTTTTTATATCGTACGGGTTATTGTGACTTAATGCTTGTAACGCGGGGAGCAAACATTTACTTAATTTGGAAGAGGGAGAATTAATATTCGAAATGATGGGTCGGAGGGGATTTTCGAGTTTATGAATTTTAGGGAGACCATAAGCTCGGGGAGGGAGAGAGTTGTGCGAAATTAATTGGCGGTAGGTCTTTTTGTCTATTTCTTTCAATTGTAAGAGTTTTTTTGAGTGCTCATTAAATTCCCTTTCCAGTTTGAGTGTGATGTCTTTGGGGATAGGTGTGTAAGTATTAGTGTCATTAAGTAAGTTATTCATTTTGTTGTCGTAGACTGTTCTGTCCATTATGACCGTTACGTTCCCTTTGTCAGCTTTGGTGCAAATGATCTGTTTGTCATGTGAGTGTAGGAAAGTTCTGGTGGCTTTCAGGTCTTTGTAGAAGTCAGTGGAAAGGTGGGTGGGATTAGGAGACGGAGTTTGTAGGAAATTAGTGATGGAGTTAACTATTTGGGAGCGGGTTTAGTCTTCCTCCTTACAAGGTAGGGTTTTTAATATATACTCTACGTCTGTAATTACTGTAGGTACATTGTTATTAGAACTAGGGGGCAATGAAAACTTATCTCCTAGACTAAGAATATTATTAACATGTACGGGGAGGTTGACCGAGGATATATTCTTTACCCATTTTGTGTTACCTTTGGGAGGATGAACGTTGATCTGGTATGTTTTGTTAAATTTTTGGAATAAATTGTTTTTTAATTTAGATTTTAAACTGTTGGTGATGTTTGAGATAAAACTTACTATTTCATCGAAAAGTGTTCGGTCAACTTCCCCTCTTAACATATTGTATTGGGATTCTAACATACATTCCAATTTTCTTATCTCATAGTTTAAGTTCGCTATTTCTACATGAAGTAATTTTTTTTTAATTGTGATTTAGCGGTTACAAACTGTTTATGAGCTGGAGAGAAGTGGTTACACGGGTTAATGTGGTTGGTGGCTGTAAAAATGTGTGACGGTAAAAAATGGTGCGACTTACACTTTAGTAGAAAAATCAGACCTTCTTTCTTCTTAACCATATTCTTCGCTAATTTGGAGATACGGTTGATCAGTGTTTTCGCTTCTTTTGTTGGTGCACGTTGGCACGGTCCCGGGAAGTTCATAGTGAAGATGGAGATAGTTAGCCGTTGCAGAGATACGAAGACAAGGTATAGTTGGAAAACTTCCAAATACAGATTTCTTCCTGAAAGTCTGACGTTTTTCCCCTAGCCGAATCCCAACTATACCTTGTCTTCGTATCTCTGCAACGGCTAACTATCTCCATCTTCATTATTTAGTTTGTATACAAAATTTTGTCGCGAAACTAAATGTACAGTACAGATAAAACTTCCGAAGAAAAGTCCTTCACGCAAGAACTGCATCCTCAGAAAGTGGGGGATATACCCTGAATAATTTGTTTCAAATAACCTATATAAAAAACTCAAACAAATAACTTTTGTTTGCTTTTTTTATATTTTAAATAAACAGCTGACTAAATTATTATTATTTAAATTTTAACGTCCATTTATTATTAAGCTGACTAAATTATTAATTTGTAATTGTCCTCCAGAGTGTTATGCGAGGTACTGAACAACTTAATAAATACAAAAATACTTCATATTGTTGTTGTTGTTTTTTTTTTACTTGATCAATAAAAGAAGCCTCCACATGTAAAAAGACAGCATCCCACAATTAAAACAACACAGCAACTGGATGTGCCGCCTAGTAACAACCAATGCCACAGACCAGTTTGGTGGCTCAGTTCAATTTAAACACTATACAGAGTAAACCCCAACTTCTGATGAACCAATTTAGTTAATTAACAAACAAAAAAAAAAAAAAAAAAAAGTTTCGTAGCAATCTAACAAAAAATACGGCCGGCATGGCAAATTAGTAATTTGGGTCTGTAATTGGATCTGTAGTATATATATATACTACAGATACTATATATACATATATATATATATATATATATATATATATATATATATATATAAATTTTAAACGGGTACAATATCGAAATCTAGTTGGTAGGAACTATGAAGATTTGATGAATTTTTTTCAAGAATTTGTTCATGAGAGTAACTAAAATAGCTATATTCCTTCGGAATGTACTGAAATTAGACTAGATTTAGCTGTGAACAACTGTCAGGAGTTGGTGAAATGTCTCACAAGAGCATGGTAAGGAATATGGAAGGGTATGTGAGAGGGGAGTAAGAAGCTAGTTTACATGGGTTATTGCTACAAGCCGTGTTATCAGCCGTATAGATAAGAAGGATAAGCCTCCCCCCACCGTCGCTCTCTACAAATCACAGGTCGTACTCTGAATCTTAGACTCTATCTTACACTCTGTATCAGGCTGTGTATTTTTGTATCGTTTTTTTTTAGTTTTATTTTTACCTGAAAGAGATTCTGCTTCAGGTTTGGTAAAATTTGATAAAATCTAGGTATCGTTAACAACAGCGGACCTTCTTGGAATTGTTTTCGAATATTTATTATTCATCCAAACTAATATTTACAATTTCTTGACAGGTTGGAAAAAAGGATGTATAAACGTCAGAGCAGGAGCTCCAAAACCAGGGGAGGATATTTCTCAGCAGGGTAGTAAGTTCTATAACAATCCTGCAGAATGTTTATAAGATAACCTTTATAAATGTTATATTTCTAATGAAGTGCTCAATAAATTATAAATTTCGCAAAAATATACCTATGCATAGGTATATATGCATTTTATGCATATATACCTATATATACATACATATATGTATATATATATGTATATATATATATATATATATATATATATATATATATATATATATGTCTTTTCGCTCTCAGAAAAATATGCAATAACATATAAACAGTATAGGTATATACCAATTTCACCACACTGTACTAATGTGACCCCATATTACGGTATTACATATATAATTAGTGTATATTATTAGTTTTATAGAAACTGGCAAGTTATCAGATTGTTACAAAAGCCGCTATTGCTGATGTGCTCAATCGGAGCACCTAAAATTATAAAAGAATAAGTCCTTAAATCTGTAAGGAGCTGCATAACTTAGAAGATTACTGAGAAGGCGGGTAGAGTAGACAGCATTCCTCAATAGTGTGCTAAAAATAACCTTTATACACAATTTAAAAAAAAAAAAAAAAAAAAAAAAAAAAAAAAAAAAAAAAAAAAAAAAAAAAAAACATGAATAGTTTTGCTCTTTTATATTTGTAATGAATAGCTGACTCAATGAACAGCAGAAACCGATAACAGTTCCCGGTAATTTGGGTCGGTCAGCTGGACCGATTCAGTTTATTTTTTACAGTTCGAAAGTAGGAGTAAAGATGGAATGGTTGGGATTCGGCTAAATAAACCTCAATATGATTTTTGTTTTAAAAAAAATCTATATTTCGGACGTTTCGGCTACTCATTGGTAGCCTTCGTCAGCTAAAATGACAAAAAAGAAATTAATACAGAAACAAACAAGAAAAATTTATAATTTATTACAACAAGAAAAATTTATTAATTTCTTTTTTGTCATTTTAGCTGACGAAGGCTACCAATGAGTAGCCGAAACGTCCGAAATATAGATTTTTTCTAAAACAAAAATCATATTGAGGTTTATTTAGCCGAATCCCAACCATTCCATCTTTACTTATCACCTCGACGGCTAACTATCTAATCATCATGAAAGTAGGAGAAATTGTTCAAAAAATCTTTTATGAGTGCAACCTTCGGATATGATTTCATAAAGTGCTTGTCAGAGATAGTAAAATAACTAGAATTTCTTATAGAAAACCTATCACTGATGAGCATGAAATGGAAATGCAATACTATCAAACACTTCCTGCGCACGTGGAATAAGATAATTCACTTACAGCTGACCAGACTTCAATGTTCAATACAAAACTGGCGTTGTTTAAGAAACGTGATATCTGAGAGAGAAGGCCTTTTCAGAAAAACATTTGCCTAATTTTCTCGGCGTAAATTGCTGCCGGTGGCCCCTTCATCTAATGTCTTTAACAACACGGAATCACGCGAGAACCGTTCCGTCAATGCAGATTTCTAAACTTCACCAGCAATATTCACCTTAAAATATGTATACAACTCTTTCATAAAAATTCCCTTATCGATATCCGATGGCAACACATTATGAACGTACTAGTTAGATTGTTACTTTGAAAACACATTTTTAATTTAAATGGTTCAATTTTAATCGCTCGATATACCGGTCACTTCGCACACCTAATAAGTGTACAATTCAGTGAACATTATTGTGGGAAATGCTTTTACCACTTTCAGAAGGAATTAGTTTTTAATCTACTCAACACCGATTGGAACCCTTGTTAAAATGTATGTACACACACAAACGTGATACAGACACATACACTCTCTCACACACAAACACATATATATCGTTAGAACAGCAACGTGAAGAGTCAGACGAAGGTGGATAGACGTCCAGCGAAATATCTCGCACAGAAGAACAACCTAGGGAAAAGGAGCGGACTCCCCATCTCAACATCTCAAAACCAAAATATTTGAACAACCTGTTTTTTCGTAGAGTATAGATTATGGATCTTTTTTTTTTTTTTTAATTTTGTCTCAGGAGAAATTACATCAATATGTCATAGACAATTTGTTGATGAGAAACAATTCATAACTATGGCTCTCTAACGATGAATGGTTGGTATCTAATTTGAGATACCTGCCAAATAAAATTCCGGAGTCAATGGCTATCACTACGGAACGGATGTTTCTGTATTTACATATTTTTTTTTATGATTCGTAAATCGTAATTGTTGATGTAATTCTCAACCATTTAAGTGATTTTAAAGCATTTAAACAGGTTTTTATTTTACATATATTATTAATGTTATAGGTACAGGATTAATATAGTATAAACTGGACACAATAATAAATTAATAACCATAAAGTGTAAATAAATCTAACAACAAATAAAATAAAACCTGATAAAAATAAGTAATTGAAACAATGTATTAAAAATAATAAATAAATCATAAATAACATAAAAATGATTATTGAAAAATATATATTCATAACTAAATAATAATTAATCCAAGAAGAATTGATAAACGATTATAATGATGCCACCAAAAATCAAAATATGCCCTAAAAATCATGAAATTTTGGAGGAAAAGATTAGTCTTCCAACTGCCTAAAAGAATGATAGAGCCCTTCAGTGCAACCATAGAAATGTCGTTCTATCGTGTACTACAGATTATGAACCGTTTACAATATTGCCTTTCTAAACAGCCACGGTGTTGCAGGGAAGTTTTCCAACAGCCCTACAGGATTGAACAGGATGAAAAACCTCAACTTGCTATATACAGAATTCGAACCTAAATATTCTTAGGTAGGAATCGCATTCGCTATTCAACCTATCACGGGGAGGCTCGAATCAATAGACTATTGTAATAGTAAAATAATCAGTTTTATAATTCATTGTTTGAAGGTTTTGAAAAGTTTCCGAAAACTAAAAATCAATCGATACTTTTCTCTGCCAGACAAATAGGCCACAAGGAACTCTATTGTTCTAACGTTGCTCCTATACTAAACTGTTCTCAGAATGTAGAAATGTTGGTTAATGTTCAAGGAAATAATTAACAGCTCCTAGTATTCATGCTTGAGATTACAGTGGATTCTTCCTTTTAAAACATACAGAGCGATTAGAATATTAAAGTGAATATAGCAAGATTTAAATTCAGTAGTAAAATACTGAATTTAATTCTTGCTATATTAATTATTGCCTCTTTTTTAAAGGCAATTCAACCATAAGGGACATTGTTGGCTATTTATAAACGTTCGAATAAAATTCCTTGACCTAAGAGTATAGGGGTATGTCATATTTGGATCAATATATTATATCAAGTCTCAAATCAAAGACAAAAGAAAAGATAAAATACACTTAAAAAGTAAGGAATACGCACAAATGCACTGTAATTCATAAATACGCTCTCTCTTTCTCACACACGCACAGAGTAGCTTAAGTTTGGTGTATTTTCTCATTCTATCCTCCCGTTTAATTTTAATTAAATAATTTATATTTTTGTAAACAGATCTGTTTTCAAGAATGAATGAATGCTTGAATTGAAAAATTCACGATTAACTGTCGTTCTAGTCTTATTGTTTTTCTCTTTTTCAAAAATGATCAGTTCCTCGTCTCTTCACTATTTATATGATTAGATGACATTATTGATGAGCAATACAACGGAATTTTCAACTGTTAGGGGCACATTAACATTTTTGCCGAAAATGTGATGATTTGGCTGCTTAACGAACCATCCAATCGTTAGTTATGGGAATACAAATCCACATACACACATATATATATATATATATATATATATATATATATATATATATATATATATACTATATATACAAAGTTTAACGGGGGTAATTTTTCGTGGCTAGTATCGGCGACAGAATTATTTCAAAAAATCATTTATGAGAGCAAATAGCACTTTGGAAAGTGCTAAAATAAAAAATAATATATATATATATATATATATATATATATATATATATATATATATATATATATATATAATGAATTTCAATAATTCAATGAGCTGGCTAGAATAAAAGTTGTGTAAGTCACTAAAAGTATGTTTTGCGTAATGAACATTTTTATATATTTCAATTTTAACGTCCATTTATTATTAACTACGAATTTTAGGACGGGTTATCCATAGGTTACCACCCTTTTCTACCCAGGATAGGGCTGATGCCTTTTCTTTTTTTATTAAGAAAAGCCACCACCCCTAGTGGGAATCGAACCCACTCAATACTCGTAATGGTAAACGGTTTTATTGTATTTTCAATTGTATAAAGGCCCAGTGCTTACGATATCCTTTATTTTTCATAAACAATATATTCAGGCACTAGTATTTAGAGTGACTTATATCTCTTTAATTTGATCTTTACAAAAAAACAAAATAAACTACTTATACCAAATTAACAGCACATGTTACGTTAATTATTAGTATTGAGTACAAGCTCAACAGCTATTGTCAGAATTCGCTAAAAACTATTTTTCTTCAGTGAGTAATTCGACGAAGTTATACTTTTTGTAATACCTTTAAAACTGGTAAACCTTTATTAACTATGACAAATTATGAAAGCTTGAATAGCTCATAAATGAATCACATTATTCAATAAAAAAAACTATATTTGTAATATTTAAAATTTAGTATTTCCCGGTTCTTTAATTACAGCGTGATCGCGCCTACGTATTTTAATCGAAACACCTCAATCTATCAAAACATAAATTAACAATGATATTTCAGTTCTATTTCTAGCCTGGCGGGAAATTTCAAGAGAAAGGTCGTTTTGGATCTACAAGGGCGCTGCCCTCCGGGAAAAGCCTGAACTACCTTCGAGAGGAGGCTTAGGAGGTGGCGGTACCTGCAGGCAGTGTAGGGAAAGCTAGTAGCCATGGTGATCTGTAAACATCGCCCGTCTCCCATTCCGCACCTGGTATTCATAACCTCAGAAACTGTAAAGTAGGTTTCACTATTCTGTTTATAAGTTTAACACTCTCAGGGAACTGCGTCATCTTAGCGCGTTTCGAAATTCCGTAGTGTTATACTGAAAGAAAGAAATAGAAACAGTTACCATGTTCTTTTAATATTTTTATTATTATTATTACAAAGCAGGGCCTTGGAAGAGAAAGGGCGAATCATGAATTTCGGATGTTGGGAAATCGATCTCAAAGTTCTAGAAGTGCTTCTGGACAGCAAGGGCGAATGCTTTTACTCCATGATTTATAACCGTGGTTAAAAAATTAGGAAAATTAAATTCTATATATTAATTATAATTTGCACGAGCGATTTCTGGGTGAAAATATGCTAGGAGGGGAGCGTCAGACCCCCTCAATCGAAGAGGATTCGTTCTTGAATTCGGACATTGAATTTTCATAGATAACGGGGCTATTCACTTTAACTTGAAACTGTGAGAGAACTAAAGGCGAACCAGAGAAACAAAGCGAAGCGTCGTGTTACCTATGTATATCTTTTTGACTCGGAAAATAAATAAATAAAAAAAAAATAGATTTTTTAGATTCGCCCTTTCTCTTCCAAGGTCCTGATATACATATAACCGTTGTCGAGAAAAATCTAGATTTTTTTCTGGAATTTTCGGATAGGTTCGTATATATCTCGAAACCAGTTGGGAAATCGTAGTAAATGTAAAGGATCCTTTCGAAAGCTTATTAAATTTCCTACAAAAAAGGTTCTCATGTAATCTGTAATAGAGCAGTCTAATCCGGATAAATCGGTGTCAGCTAAGGATACAAGGTACAAGAATGCAAACGCGCTAAGATGAGGCAGTTCCTGAGAGTCGGACTTTTTTTTTTTATGGAAACGTCTATTACAAACAGTAAATAACACCTTTTTTTTCATTTGCTTAACTTGTTTTACTAAAAATTAAAAAAAAAAATGTAGGTTCGCCTTTAAACAAATACGACGATAAATCTAACCCCTTTGTTGGGGAGGGGAGCAAGAACTGTAAAATGCAGAAAAGCGACTCTGTTAAACCGTTTAGGACGAGACAGGCTTAATATTAACAATGTTCTCAGTACGTTATTATTTTGCACTGAACGGCGGACAGATTTCGCTAAAATGACCCGAGAACGAGGATAATGACAAACTAAAGTAAAATAATAATAATAATAATTTTATTTTTTACTACATTTAACTAAAAAAATACCTGTAAAACATAAAATAAACCATAACATTTGTTTATTTCTATGTATAAATATTTATATAACAGTTTGTAAATTTTTTATACTGTTAATTTTCTACTTTTTATATTTTATTTTAAAGAAATCTATATAAATGTAAAGTGTGAGCCACAAAAATATTCCATAGTCACTATATATCATAGTCATATTGTACAACTATTACCATGTTTGTCTGATTATAACTTCTGAATCTTATGTTATTTGTACACAACTACCACAACACTTCTATCGTTACTACTTTCTCACTTATTATATTATAGCATATTATTTGACTCGGTTTCTTTAAATATAGTGCAATTTTGAACAATATTTATTTTCATTTTTCCTTACTCTTATCAAACCTAACCTTAGTCCTTTGTCCGTAATATACCGCAGGGCATCTTATACGAGCATATTACATGTCTAAGTTATTGTACTATAAAGATTATAACCTAGCGGATTTTCTTCCATCTACAGTCTATCCATGAAACAGCGCCCTTGCTGGTAACGCTTCATACTAGCCCGCGTGATTGATTCACTATGCGGGTTTTGTATTTTAGCGCTATTCCTCTGCCGGTTCTTAGGGAGGAAACTCGCTTCTTAGATGGGCCCGAAAAAAATAAAATAAAAATGAATAGGCATGTACAAAGACAAAAAAAAATTTAAATAATAATAATATATATATATATATATATATATATATATATATATATATATATATATATGCTTGATGTTTGTTTTTCGTCGCTGGGATGATATTTTTAGATGGAACGGCATTTTTCTCCAGCGGTGGTACTCCTCACTTCTTCCTGGGATATTTCGATGGGTTCATCTCCATCTTCGTCAGCCAGGTACTTCTTACTTCCGTTGGCAACCACCGAGGAAGAAACAAGTACCTGGCTGACGAAGATGCAGATGAACCCACCGAAATATCCCAGGAAGAAGTGAGGAGGAGTACCACCGCTGGAGAAAAATGCCGTTCCATCTAAAAATATATACATATATATATATATATATATATATATATATATATATATATATATGTGTGTGTGTGTGTGTGTGTGTGTGTAAAACAAGGTAAGAAAATGTGAAACAGTGCTATGTTTTTCACGAAAGATCAAAACCTATCAATAACTGCTTCTATTCCTTTCCTGCGATTCGGACTTCTTTAACTTGAATGTTCTTTACTATTAAGACATCTTTCAGTGAGTCACTCCTTGGTCGAATAAACTAGGAGATTCTATAAAAATATTCCTAGGAGCTGAGCAAGAGACGAATTGGCGCTGACCAACAAGACACGCAACTTCTCTCTGAATCACGTTTATCGATCCACTCCGACCTTAATGTATTACCACTGCCATATAATTCCCCGCATCAAGTGTATTAACGTTTTACCAGATACGAATTTTAATAGTACGTTTCAAATTATCTGCTACCAAACAATATATGATATGATAAGGAATACAAACAATTTTGTATCATCTGTTAAATCAGGTTATGAATGGTTAGTTATTGCATTAATATACTGGTTTTGAATGCTCTAATTTGCGGCTGAAATCCTTTATATGGTATGATTTATGGATGATTAATATTAATATGTGATCATAGGCGGCTTCCGATAATCTGGTAGTCATTATTTTACTCACGATGACACCAGTTATATTTATTTATTCCTAACCTGTAATAATAGCTGAAGATTTGTGTTCTTTGATAGAAACTTGCCATTGAATGAAGTTATTTTGACTGCGACAAAAATCTTGTCTCTTTTAAAAAAAGAACAAAAAATTTCAGCATATTAATAAACAAATAGCATCAGCTACTGAAGAAAGTAAAAAAAAAAAAAAAAAAAAAAAAAAAAAAAAAAAAAAAAAAAAAAAAAAAAAAAAAAAAAAAAAAAAACTTGAAACCTAAGCTTCTTATGTGTATAACTTAATATGTTTAATGTTGCAGGCGGGCATTGAAAATTTTGCAATTTTTTTTTTGTTTTTTTATCTTAAACAGAAACAAAATACACAAAACAAAAATAAGGCAGACATTCTCTCTCGTTGATACGAAATATTACCCATTTTTCACCGAAACATTGTAGCAATTGTTCCTTATAATATTTCATTTGCGATATTATAACAATAAATAAAATCAATTTAGGGCAATCTATTTAAAAGTAATAGATTGGCGATAAAAAGGAAATATATTAACTAAAAGATAAAAAGATGATCTGTCAAATTATTTATTTTATTTAAATTTTAACGACAACTGTGTGAGAAATTAAAGTCAACTTCTACACATGGCAAGAAACATGAATATCTTGTATAATTGTATTTATTCTGTTGAAGCAGTTCATTCGCTATAGCTCCGAACAACTAAAATAAATAAATAAATTTTAACGTCAATTATTTTTAACTATGAATTTTAAGACGGGTTCTCTATAGGTTACCACCCTTTTCTAGCCAGGGTAGAGCTGATAATGCCTTCTCTTTTTTCTAAAGAAAAGCCACCACCCCGTAGTCAGAATCAAACGCATGAGGGCTCCCGCCTTAACACGCACGGCGATCGGACCTTCGTGTCAAAGGTTAAATGAAAGGAGACAATTTTTTGAAAAAGTTAGTGTTATTAACTTATTTCCAGTACAGAGTTAATAAGTGTAAGACGAAGACTATTCACACACTTAAGTCCACATAATGATCTTGATGCCCGCATGTTGGTCGAGCATTGTTTCTACCTTACCACAGGCAAATAAACCTCCCATTTATGCGGGTATTGTAGTATACACTCCACGTTTAACCCTACTAATTCATCTTTAAGTTTGTTTTTATCAAACTGACTAGTTTATGATTTATGTAGATTAAGAAATTTTGTAGAAATTAAGCATCAACGCGCCTTTTACAACTTCACCTTTTGCCTAATCTCGGTTCCTGAGGTTTTCTCTAAACTCCAAGGTCACGCCAATCCTCTCGGAAGATCTCTTTTTTCTAGTGTAATCCAGACATATCTCCTCGCCAACGTCACCGACATTGGTTATAAGATGACTTAAATTAACTGGCATCTCACTATGTAAATATAGTTCATTGAGTATATAGTGCATTAAGTGACCAACTTAGCATAGAAAAGACCTACACCACCTGGCCTGAATGTAAATCTTAACGTCCATTTCTATATAACACCGATTTTTAGGATGGGTTATTTACAGGTCATCAGCCTTTTCTAGCCAGGATAGTTCTAATGCCTTTTCTTTTTTCTAAAGAAAAACCACCACCCATTGTCGGAATCGAACCCACAACAGACTCAAGGCCATTGGGCCTCATTTTCCCAAATAATAATAATATTAACAGAAAAAAAAATCGCCTCTTGAGCTCACTTTGGGGATTAGCTTCCCCAGAACTCGCCGTCCCTTTAAACTTTAAGCCTACTGTGAAAATTAAAAAAAAAAAAAAAAAAAAAAAAAAAAAAAAAAAAAAAAAAAACTTGGGACATCCTTAGGCCGCAGTGGCATTTTTGCCACTGATATGTCTTTTGGCTGTACAATAGGTAAGAAGGAAATGTCCCGGAAGTATTAACAGGAGGTGAACAGAATGTGAGCAGGAAGTGACCCGGAAGTAAGCAGAAAATGAACAGCATGTAAACGGGAAGTGAGTAGAAAGAGGAGAAACGTACGCACGCTACTTTTGGGGTCGCGTTTTCGTTTCTCACCCGTTGGAAATTTTTGACCGTTAGGTCACGGCTAGTTCTTCAGTTAGGTCAAACGACTTTTTTGCAGGAAACATACAAACTGTGATCCCGTAAACAAGCTCAGAATGGAAGATTAGTAGAGGTATCTGATTCCAGACCATACGGGACACTAGGGAGATAGTGAGGTCAGTACTACGCTTTGCTCCGGCTAATGTTCCGCCTTGCAGGTACGGATCGAAGGATTGGTTTTCCTAAGAATGAGGACATAACAAGATTATGTTTTTAGTGCGTGTGGGCTTTGAACCTAGGTGCATACTTCATTCATACTGTATAATACCTGATAATAAAATAATAAACAAGGAAAAGTAATGACTGCTTGTAGACTACATCTTGTTTTACAGTTAAACGAAGTTTCCTTTTCGTTTTATTTATTTTTGCCTTTGGCCTTTATTTTGTTTGCACTCTACGTGTTTATAGAGCTCATCGCCCAGCTCTAAATCCCAATAAATAAATAAAAATATTTATTTTTGCTTTGCAGCGAGTTTGGTAATGCTTGAGTATCTCTTTTCTAAATAATAGTTTCCGATAAAAAAAAAAACACTTGGAATTTTTTATAAGAAATTTTCTTTAATTATATATACTTCATTCTGTAAAGGTAAGCGTGAAATATATCAAAATATATTCAAAAATACATGAGTTTACCAAAAGGTGAAATAAGCACAACAGATAATTTTTAATTCTATCGAATTTTTAAATTATGATCTTATATTGCATAAAGGTGAACAGCGTTTGAATTTCATTACGTAGAGAAATAATCAACAAAGTAATATATTTTAAAAACTTAATAATGAAAATAAAGAATATTCTCTTTCGTATAGCTCATAGAAAAATGCTCTACGTGCGACATAAATAAAATTAAGAACACTACTACAAAAGTCCTCGTTCATAATCACGTTGAGTACACTGGTTTCCGTTGATCAACGTAGTAAAGCATGGTTGGGCGTGGACAGTGCCTGAATGGGTGACCGTTCAAGTGCTGTTAGCCTTACAAAAGGGTGGCAAACAGTAGGCAGCCCGACGCTAATAGCCCAGATGTAGAAACGCAGAAAAACAAAACATAAAAAGACGCAAACAAAAATAATTTTCCATAATGTACAGTTCACCAATTTTATAATACCTAATTGAAATTAAATTAGAAGTTGTGGCTCTAATAAATATTACTCACATACCAAAATAACATTAGAAAGAAAAATGAGATTATTAAGAACTTACCTAATGATTTTCCAATGAATAAATGAAATGAGAAAAAAATTAATATTATTAAAAATAATTAAGTTAAAGAAAATTCTATTCTCTTTTTATAGGGTTTATATACAAGGATAAACGAATTGAATTTTTTTTGTTTCCGGGGATATTCTGTCTTTATTTCAATTTAATCAAGTTAAATGAAATATTTATTTCGCTGAGCAATAATAAACCTTCCTGAAGTATATAATGCTCTTCAGAAACTCATTAAACTCACTGTTATGAATAAAATATAGAAAATGTATCACTAAATGAATAACTGCAGCGTAAAACATAAATATAAAGCATTTAGGAATGTTATAAATGTCACTATAAAATTACTAGGGCACGTAAATATTTTTAACACATGAATTGTAGTTAAAAACTAATATAAAATAAAAAAAAATTCATAAATATAAATCAAAAAGAATAAAACATTTTCTTAAATTCATACCTGAGCAACTTTTTCTCCCATATTAGGAGTGTGAAGGGCGCCCTGGAAAAATTTCGCAGAGCCGTTGTCCTGTATTGAGTACTGCAACAATTGTCAACAATGTACTTGTTAGTAGTAGTTAGGTCAAGCAACAACACTAATATCTCCTCACAATTAGAAAATCATAAGCGTTTCATCTCAATTAGGTATTATAAAAAATATTTATTAGGAATAATGTTCTTTTCATTAATAGTAAAATAATGTGATTTAGAAATAAAATAAATAATGAGATTCTTGTTCAATCTGATATCAGCTTTATTTGAAAAATCGCTTTTCAAGTGTTTAAAACAGAAGTAATTATGTATGAGGAATGAAAAAGCTTATGTATCAAGAATTGGCAATTCATGGTTTTTTGCTAGCAAATAAAGGAAATTTTTATGAAAATGGATTTATATGGCCTAGGTTACACAACGTAGAAATGCAATATATAGCGACATTCTTGGATCTAAACATATGTTAACTAATTGCATTGCTAACTGATTGCATAAGAATTTTAAAAATATTGCACTAGTATTTCTAAAGTGACATAAGTAAAAAACAAAACACATTTTTGGGGAAAACAGGAAAAATCGTTCGTGATTTTAGGAAAACACCAATAACATAAACGACGTTGGAAAGTCTGATCCAACATTGAGATTGCATAATAACGATCCCAACCCTAGACCTTTTTGAGTTGTGACAATTTTGAGATAGTTGAAAAATACAAAGGACTGGATTATTTTGAATTATGACATTTTTAATTTATAATTGTTAGTAATGAGACACTCATGTGTATGAAATGTAATGGGATTCCTTAGAAACCTTTGAGTTGTAACATTTTGTAAATTTCACCTTTCTGTGTTACTAGAAAGAAAATAGAAAATAGTAGGTAATCCTGAACAACTAGATAAGGTTATCATAGACTAATTTAAAAGAAAAAGTTTCAGTGAAAAAACGACGTGCAACAAATAGTTAAAAACACATTTTTGAAAAAAAAAGAAAAAAGAAAACACTTTTAGTTTCTATCCCTAAGTTTTTGTTTAATTCATTGTTCTAACTTTAAATTAGTATGAGGCGTCTAATTTAATGGAGTGGAGCTCGATTAGCCGTAAATGTTTCAATTGATGGTTTTTTTTTTTCTTGATCAATGTAGGATACGTTTTATAAGAGGTGAGGTCAAGATAAAAAGATTGACCCACACTCTAAGTAAAATCTTAGATAAATAATAGAAAGCAAAAGAAATGCTTAGGCCCGTTGCACTCTGAAGAAACTGGTTTCGTTAAACTCAAGTTGCTTGCACCACCATAGGGTGGTGCACACAGAGTTTTATGAAACTTTACTTTCACCGGGTGTGCGATAACTTAAATTTCACGAAAACTGTTTCATTAAACCGTTTTCTTCAGTGTGTCAGTACACACACACCTACAGTGTCTGTGTGGCCTACAGTTTCATGAAACTTGGTCCACTAACCTATTGTTTTCTATTTATCGGTTGCAAGCAACTTGAGTTTCACGAAACCAGTTTCTTCAGTTTGCACCTGGCCTAAGAAATTTCATCCTCTGTATAATAAGCTATAATAGAACGTTATATCCGTCAAGTTGTGACAAAGTAGGATAGGTTAACTTTTTTCAAACTTCGATTAGAGTAGCTCAAACCAAAGATTGTGAAGTATACTGTAAGGAAAGAAAATGTTCGATATTTCATCCTCTTTCCATTGATTCATAAACGATGATCACGGGATCTCTTTTTAAATAAAGAAAAGCAAAAAACACTTTTCATCAAGAGTGACATAACTCAAAATGACTTAAATTAAATAAGAAAGACCGACATAACTCGAAATAAGCAAAGGTTGCAACTCCAAATAGAACGTCTTCTCGGACTTTAAAACATTCACAATGTCACAACTCAAAATAATGCTCTTTTTAACTTAGTTTTCACATTAGTTAACCAAAAACATTAAGACTCAACTCTCAATTTGTCACTTTTAACTATGTAGGGGCATAGCATTAAGACATGAAGAGCGACACTTGTTCCCATTGACGTACAAGCTCTGAAGCTAGGTACATATAGTTTTGATGATTGATAAAGAGATATTTACCACTATCATTAACAGTAATAACTCAAAAAAACTTTTCTTTGATTTTTGACTGAGTCTATTTAAAATACTGTAGACGGGCATTATGAATAAATAAATATTTTTTATCGCTTGTGCTAACCTTCAAACAATAATATTAAAAATCCAAGTCAGACAAGTTCCAAAATTTAATAAGACGAAAACCGGACAAACAGGAAACCGTTAATTTTGGCATATTAGTAGCTCAATCCGAGTTAACATAAACTTCTAATATGCAATTTCGTATAAATGTATTTTTTATTTTTCTTTATTATTATTGGTTCATTTAGGCGAACTCATGCTTACCACCTCAGTGGTCTTTCTTTTTTTTTTGTATTTTTTTTCTTTCTCTTTTTACGGCACTTCGACGTCTAGGCCATTAGCGCCGACATCCCGGGTGCAGCGAGGAATTTTCCCATCGAGCCGTGGGATGAGAAAATTCCTGCTGCCGATGGGAATCGAACCCATCATCTCTCGCTTATAAATCTAAGGCGCTAGCCACTAGACCACGGGAGACCCCTCAGTGTTTTTTTTTTATTTATTTTATTATAATTAGTATAATCAGATTTTATTTGTTTCAATATTCTTCTTCTCATTTTTTTGTCAAACAGTTTCTTGTACGAAGCAAATAGAAAAACTACATCTTCAAATATTAAGTTAGAAGGTAGCTCAGAATCAAACATCTTACCAAACGAACACACAAAAATACGTTGATAGCTCAAACTTACGTCACCAGGACTGAACAAAATTTCTCATGCTTATTATACTAATAAATAAAATATGAAAACCTTATGTCTAAGTCCCTCTGCCGCAATGTTGCTGAGCGAAGGGGCTGGGTCCCAGAGCGTCGAAGCTCTAAACCTTTGCAGGTCAGATTCCGAGCTGGTATTGGGGAAACACTTGGAGACGTGGTTCCGCGTCGCTGAAAAAACAAACAATCTATTTAATTAGATATAATAAACAAAATACATATATTCATTAAGAAAAACTACAATTTTCAGAACTATTATTTAAGGATCGTTCGAATTTTAGGAAAATTATATTCATTGTTCACTGACTTGTACAGAAAGGTAGGTATTGCACAGTAATTATTTCAAGGAAATCCAATATGATATTTAAAATCGTTAACATTGTCCCTCCCTTTAAAACGAATTAAAACCTATAAATGAGAAAATTGTTTGAATAAATATAAAAAAATGCTAATTAAAAAACCGAACAATTCGTTTTACATTTATTTTATTTCTAAAATTCTTAATAACTAAATAAATAATCAGAAGGAACAGTTGGTTGGTAATAGGCTAAAGAAATGAAGAAGAAGGCAGACTTCTGGAGGAAACATTATATAAAAAAAATGAATTAATAGAGATGAAAAGTTTTAAGATCTGGGTATATTTTTTAAAACAACTCGGAAAAAGTTTGGAAATCATGTTAAGTGGAAGGTGACCATTCGAAAGCTTTCTCAATCCTCTAGAAAAACGTTAACCGTAATTTGCGATAAGCCGAAGTCAATCGGAAAAATAACTGCTTCAAGCTTCGAAATTCTTAGTTTTGTTCTTTTGAACGGGTTTTTGTCTCTGTTTACCTAACGTTTTAATTGGTTGTTGTTGCTTATTAAATTGCATTTAACAATAAAATGAGTATTTTAGTAAAAGAAGGTAAGAAAATGTGAAACAGTAAGAGCGAGCGTTGTGAGGATGGAGTAATTTCCGCTTAGAATATTTTTTAGGAAAGATCAAACCCTACCGATAACTGTTTCTATTCCTTTACCAATGACACTACGGATACGAACGGAACCGCACTAAGATGACGCAGTTCCTGCGAGCTGGACTATCCATTAAAATCAAAATTAAATCAAGATTGTGTTAAAAAAATGTAATATTTTGATTATATAAAAATTCCAAATCGCAAACATGGTCCCCCGAAAAAGCACTAAAAGGGTGCGAAACATGTAGGAAGGAAATAAATTTGTTGACATCATTTAGTGAAATTTTACTTTTTGACCTTCCGCCTATAACGAATATGTATATATGTCTGCTCGCTCTCCCACAAGCTCAAACATGGACCGATTTTGATGAAATGTGGTACAAAAATACTTTTCTCATTTCAGAGGCCAAGCTCATTAACCAGCAGAATTCGCCTACCAGAAAACTAGTTTACGGGTGAAATTTGCACGGAAAAAATCGTTTTAGGCTTACAGGTGCACTTTTTATAGGTTTTCTATAGTAGAAACACGTATGAAATCATTTTAGGGCGATATCTGTAACCATTTTTGAGAAAAGTGGAAAAACTAGTTTTTGTAACTAATTTTCGGTTGGATACTAAGAGTCGTGGGATTAAGTTGAAATATTTTCTACTTGTAAATTTATCCTAACGAAGATGTTTAAATTTTGTTTTCGTTTGAAGTTAAGAAAGTATTAGACACAAATTATTAACAGACATGACTGGTTTTGGAATCTTCGTAAATTTTCCTCAATATCTCAAAAAAGGTTGCGAAATATTGCTAAATTCTCGAACGTGTTACATATGTTCTTTTCAGCGGAGTTTTGTCGCGTTTTAATTCAGGTTTAATTTTTGTAATCGCATTTAATAGTAAAACGAGTATTTTAGTAAAAGTGGGAATATGAGAAACATTAGTAATAGTGTTTTCGTAGAGCGAACGTTGAGAAAGAGAATGCAGTAATTTTCGCTTAGGATATACTGTCGGTTTTCTGTTATGGCACCTCAAATCATTTTACATGTTTCACGAAAGATCCCGGATATGGCCTGAAACGCGCTAAGATGGCGCAGTTCCTGTGAGTCGGAGTTTTCGTTTATAACATGCTGAAGGCTTAATTCAAATTTTTCTTTAGAAAAGTCATTTATATTTTAAAATACATTTTGACACAGCCCCAATATGCTCACACTGATTAATATACACGATCACAACAGAGAGACTTTTTTTTATTTTATTTCTTAATTTTTTAAACCACATTAAATGAAAAAATTAGGAATGAAGCCAATGCGGGAGAAAGAAACATTAATGTAACAAGCAATTTTTATCTATTTTTAAAAATATTTAAAATTAAAATTAAACCTCTATTAAGCCAATGAATATAACCAATAATTCATTAATTGCAGATGAATAGTTTTCTTTATGTTTTTTTCTTTTATAAAATGGGTTATCCTGTTAGAAGACTTACATTAGACTTAGTTCTGAATTAATATTGTCAAGTCACTAAAAAATATTAAAGAAAACTGCAGGTGAATTGTTCTAAAACGGTTAATTGTATTGGACTAAATGAGATTGCTTTGTTTATGAAATGTTTTATAAAAGGGAATTTTTTAACGGAAGCACTTGTGTCTAATAGGCTTATCTTTGTGGATATTTGTTAAACATTGATGGTATGGAAAAAATTAAAAAGTACAATCTATGAATAAGTTTTGTTTTGGCTAATATTTTCTTCAAATAAACTATGTTGCAGGGCAGGACATAATATCATAAAAACACTGTTTAAATAAACAAAAATCAATACAGTACAGCAACTTTAAAAATTAGTTAAATTGCATTCTCATATAAATTAAAACCATAATTCTATTTGATAAAGGAATAAAATTCTTGGATTATAAACAGAGAAATAGTTTTAACTTTGTAAAATATTACGTTATTAGTGTTTAAAAAGGGAGAAAAAGTGTGCATTAACATAATAAAAATAGTAAGAAGCATAAAAACAGAATGTTTATTGACAAAAAAATCATTATCATAACTCAATTACATAAACCCCTACAAAAACATGGAAACTAAATTCAATCAAATAATACAAATTCCTTCCTTCATCATTCAATATGAAAAAAAATACATTTACGAAGTCAAGGGTTGGTTGGGATTCGGCTTGGAGAAAGAAACGTCAGATCTTCAAGCTGAATCTATATTGAATGTTTCAGCTGCACTTTGGCAGCCGTCTTAAGTTAAAAATAAATATACAGGAGGCGTCCAAAGTTCAGCCGAAACGTCTAATATAGATTTCTGCCAGAAGATCGGAAGTTTTTTTCTCCAAGCCGTACCCCTAGCCGTTTCGGAAATATAATATATTATTCATGAAATTAATTTTGAATAATTTGAAAATCGTCGTGGAGTATCGATAATTGTACTTTATTCGTGGATTTTTAACATAAGAAAAGAAAACATTTCTTTTTTGCTAAAAATAAATTCCATGATAACAATTAAAATGTAAAATGAGTTATTATACCTCCTAATGTACAAATTAATATAAATATTAAATGCTACTGAACCAGCAAAACCTTTGCCAAAAATCGATACCACTCAATGGATTTTTAAAAAACAACACAATATTATATACAGATAAAAATGTAAAAATTATAAACTCACATTACTAATTTATCTTCAAACTTCAAAGCTTTACGTGAACTATATGAAGCTGAATTGTATCACTAAAAGAAATCTAAAACCTCACTCTACAAAATATTTAAGCAATATTAGTATTTACAAAATATTTCGGAGTAACCTGTGTACAAATCATTTCAGCTATTTACATTGATTGTTTATAAGGAATAATAAAAAAAGATGTTAAGCTTTCCTAGGCATATGTGCTTTTTAACTAGATTTAATTTCCTAATGGCATTTTCTATATTAGAAGCAATTTTTTTAAATATTCCACTATGAATGTGTGTGATTTTATTTTGGTTTTTCATTATTTGGTGATAAAACCATTATTATTTACCTTAATCCATTTTGAATTAAAGTCTAATTAGATATATTCAAAAGGATTTAATTCCATTGGCTAAAAAGGATTGTAATTAAACAAATAATATTGCCCAATTTCTAGTTGTGGAGTCTAAAATATATAATTTTCAAACTTAGTATGTTTAAATATGTCCTTGTAATTCGAGTATGCGGCTCTTGTGTTTTTAAAAATCTTCTTCAGGATAATGGAATTTTATTTTAGGCTCTATTGAGTTTCATTTGGGCTCATTTGATTTTTTTTTTTTTTTTTTTAATTTATCTCTTTTAGCTCGTGAATATGTCTTCTTTTTGGTCTACATATAAAAAACCTATTGAATGAGCTTGATTAAAGTCCATTCAGCTTTCTAAATGGCCGAACAGAAGAGAGAGTGAAAGGGAAATTTCCCTAAGAAGCTCGGGCATGCGCAAATGAACTTTCCCGTCTATTTGAACGGTCTATAATAGAGTATTGAAGTACTGATTTTTATTAATTTCCCCTTCTTCCTGCTTTATAATTGATTCAAATAGTAATATAGTAATAGTTATTTATTCAACTTATTGTTTCATGCATTTAACATTTGCATAAATTGGGTTCTCAAAACTTAGTTTATATTATTCTTTTAGGGGGACGCTAGAAAAACTATTTATCCACTGAAAAATTAAAAATTTCTTGAATACCAAGAAGCTTTTTTATAAAATTTTTCAGTCTGAGTACAATCGCTCATCACATACAATACAAAAATAAATTTTTTATGCCAACAATTCCCTCAAGGTTTAAATTTTACACTAGACATGAATACCTATTTCTTCTGAAAAAAGCTTCGACAGAACCCTTACTAATAATAATAATATGAAAACACGGATAATAATTTCTCCACTTTCTTTAGCAAAGTTCGACGAGGGATTCAAGGTGAGAAATTTCAGGTTTTCAGGAGAAATACGGAGGCTCTACATTAGCCTTTCAAAAAGAAAAATCTCATCTTAGCTGCGTAATTGAAAGTTATTTTCCAGCCCTGTTATTCCAAATGTTACTGTACAACATAATATGAATTTATTTTTATTATATATTTAGAGGAGCGCGAGGTTAGTTCAGTGGCAGGGAACTGGATTAAAAAGCTGGGGGACATGAGTTCAAATCCCGAGCAAGCTAGTATCTTCGTTCGTGGATTGGATTTGGTCTCCCTGACCGTCCCTAGGCTAACCCAGCCTTTAATCAATTTATTAATGGGTTCCTGCAGAGGGAAAAATCAGGCGGCCAGAGAATCGTACTGACCACACTATCTCCCCAGTGTGCCATATGTTCATGAATCAGGTACCTCTATAGTATCTGCTCCGCTGGCCTCCCTTGGCCTGTTACGGGGCTGACAGATATATTTAAAGGGCTTTATATACAATATTATAATACAATATTAATGGTTCACAAACCTGCACATTTTTTGGTAAACTATGCATTCAACGGAGTTAATAAGAAAATATATAAAATTGATGACACTATTCTTTTATTGAAACACAAAATTCAGTTTTTTAGCCTTTTACTTTTTATGCGGTATGAACTTCAGTTAATGGAGTAGGGCGGTAGAAGGTCCAATTTTTTGGGTTTTCACATATATCTCGGAAACCATGCGTCCTAGCGACATGACTATTCTATAATAACTGAAAGCTGATTAAAAGTGCTACAAGTTCTATTCAATCAAGTTTCTTAAGATATATTTAGTTTTCGAGATATCCGCTCTTCAATGTCTGTAATTTTGGGGAAAAATAACACTTTTGCCACACCTTTTTTGCCCTTATGGCCAGTTAACTCTTCAACGATGCAACCAAAAAATAAATGCTGGTCATAGGTTTGTAGAGCATTATACTCCCTTCACTAATGTATTATTACTTTACTATTTTATGTATTTCCCTTCAAACGTTAAAACAATTTCAGTGTTCATCGTGAAATCTGAAATTTGGCGGGAACTGTCGCCTAATAAGAAAGGTTTAGAATAGAGAGGCACATGGACCAATTTGTATCATAAGAGAATATTTAGCCTGAGAATGAATAATATTTCGAAGTGGATAGGGGAAACATATGCTAAAATAATTTAATGAATTATTTTAACGCAAAATATACGGAATAACATGTAACAAAAGATGAATTTATGTAGTTGAATGAACAGAAAAATAGTTTTATTCACTACCTACATCATGCAGTGGGTGTGATGAAATTTCATTATTTTGAGGTAATTTTATGTTGTGATTTTGTAAATGTGCTTCGTATATTATATATATATATATATATATATATATATATATATATATATATATATATATATATATATAGATTTATATATATATATATATAGATTTATATATATATAAAATATGTGCAGTCGTCTTCGTGATGTTTCTCTAAAACTAAACTAAAAAAAAATATATTTTTTTCTTATAAAGAATGTTACCATTAAGCAGTGTAATTGTGTATTTGTATCTTATTTTTATATGACTAATCTAGAAGCGGATATTAATTGGAAAAATAAAAATCGGAATTAGCATTAAGTATTAAGAGCGTTAAAAATTATTATAAGAAGAAAAAATAATGGAAACAAGGCCAGGTCTATAACAGCTTTGTATTCAACCCAGTAATAAAATGAAAACTCACTAACACTAGTTATATGGCAACTACCAAATTTTCAAAATGGATAATGCTTTAAAATATACAACCCTAAAGCTTGCGTACAATAATGTTATAGGATTTGCATAGCAAATAGGAGGTATCTGTTTATTGATAATATCAAAAAGAACTAGTATATTTCAAACAATATTCAGTACCTCATGGTAAATATATAATTAAAGAAATGACGAGGAATAAAATTTGACAAGGTTAATATTTTTAAAACTTGATGAATGAAAAAAAAAAAGAAAAAGAAAAATGATGAAAAATACGAGCAGAACATTTCGCATGTGATATTAATTATAATTAATCAGGAACATTACATAGATGCACATATTATGCAATAACTATTCTTGGTAGAGGCAGTATTTTATGAGAGTAAATACATAAAGTTCATATATTCATTTTGTCTAATTAACACAGAAATACAACTTTAATTGTTTATGTTTTCATAGTAAATGTAAATTTCTATTTAGTTTGAGCAATTAACTAATTAGAAAATAAATGCTGTTGGAGTCACACTGAGGAATAAATAAGAGTTATATATATTCGAAAATACGATTGAATATAAGAAAATGCTCTTTGGAAATTGAACTTGTCAATAGGCAAGTGGCAAAGAATTAATATTTCTGTTTGTTATTTCATTTTTCAATTTATGATAAGTATAAAAAAAAAATCCCAAAATATAACGAAGGAATGGATAGTTGTGATTCAGCTAATGATCAACAGATTTCTGGAAGAATCTATTGGAAAGTTTCAACAGTAAATGCCAGGAGGTACAGAGAGTTCAAAGATGGGGAGGGCGAAGCTCGTTGACAGTTGGGTATGCTGGCATTGTGCTTCTAAATAATTTAATGGTCCAGTGACGTGGTGCCCAGAAGATTCAACTTCTTCCAAAAAAATCGGAATCATATTATTGTTCGCGTATGAGAAGCAAGTAAAAAAAAACATATTTCAGAAGAATGACATGACTTTTTTTTTCTAAGACATTTTGATTTACCATGACGTAGGGATAGGTTTGATCCATTTCTGGATCAAGTAGAAAGTCTATCCATTTTTTGTCTTCTCTTGTTATCATTATTGTGTTTAAGAGAAATGACAACGGACGGGCTTGTTGGCATTTTTCAAAAGGGTCAAGTTGGCATGCCAACCTACCCGTGATTCACCTATAAAAACCAGTTTGTTACAACAAACAACAATCAGACTAAATCAAATGATACTGCATAGCTTTCCAAGAAGACAACGAAAGTAAAGAGCTCTGAGAAAGAATCTATGCAAAATCTGAGGGCAGCCTTAGAATGGATTTTCACGTTGAATCAGACGTTTACGAGACAGAGTCTTATTTTTAGAGTTCTGTCAACTCTTACTCTACTTCAAGAGACTTCTTTGTGATGATCTTTCAATAATCATTTTACAATTAATATAAATTTTTGATGACGTTATAAGTTAGTATTCATGAGAAACTGGATAAACACCTCTCTGCCAACTAACTCTCCCTTATATGCCAACTTACGAGTGGTAAGTTGGCATAGGTGAAGTAGGTGGGGTGGGTACATAAGCAACGAAGAGATATTAAAGAGGGAAAACTCCTAGATTTTGTAACCAAGATATGTATGTACCTGTAAAACATTTGCCTAATTTTAAAAATCATTACCCACGAAAATAAAGAAAAAAAAAAATCTATGCCAACTAGTTCCGCTCTCTCCCACGCTTGAAGTAAAAATAAAGACATTTACATCAGGTTACTTAACGCGTTCTTATTTCCCTCTCTCTCCACCTCCTGTTATTTATTGATAAAGAAGGTTGCTAAAGAGCAAGCCTAAACGATCAAATACTTTCTTCCAAAAATGTGGAAGATTATCCGAATCCCAACTAACAATTCGATCGTCCCCCTTCGTCATCTAACAATTTTCATCTTGATTTGTCACTTATAACTTGAAAATAAGAAAACATGTAAACTTCAAAATACGAAATTCTTAACTACACCATATGTGCACCTACATACTGAAAATAAAGAATTAGTAAACAACATGTTTTCATAACACTTTTATTATGAAAATCCAGTTTTTCGTACTGACCATTTATGTATTGTTTTCTAAAAACTGGAATAAATAGGATTATAAGCTAAAGCGTGCGGGGATATAGCTAAGGTGTTAAGAAGATATTCCAAAAGCTTTCTTCAGATCATCAGATTCATCCCTGATTTTACCTTGGGAAAAATTATCTAGTGTGTGAGGTCGGATCCGCGTTGGAATGTCTTCTTGGGCCCTCAAACTTGGCACTGGAGAACAGATAACCACCAATCCTTATATGTCAATAACTTAAAAAACTATCTACATAATCAGCAGACACTCTTAAAATAAATAAACAGATATACAAATAAAAATAAATACATTTTTATTATTATTAGAGAACTCTTATAAAATAGTCTCTAATATAAATCTTATCAAATATATTTAAAAAATTCTCAAAACAAGCAAATGGAATTCGGTGAACCAAATACACTGGGTCTGAGAATTCATCGCGTCCAGAAAGCATAAGGCGCAGTTAATAAAGCCTTGGCGATATACAATAGATTAAAACTTTTGTGGTAGAGATCATTTATTTTCCCCTATTTCAATATCTAATAGTCCGAGATCCAGTAACCGCACGTTTCATGAAGTCTTGACATTTTGCTATAATGTATCTCTTGGGTAGATAAGAAGGTAAGTATGTGTTGACTAGACTTACCGTGGTACACCAGGTACTGCGCATTGGGGAAAGGTGCAAACAAATATTTCTCAAAAATAGAATTTTATTCAGAAGCCAAATCTTTAAAGTCAAATTAAGACAATTTTACAAAGAATAATAAATAAGGCAGACGCGTTTTAGGGGTATAACATGTAAAAAAAAAAAAAAAATGTTTTTATTCTAATATTAAATGAGAGTTTTATTCACGCTGGGACAGCTGTACAAGATCGTGTGAGCAAGAACCAATGAGAGCGCAGGGAACAACCACAACTGCGCGGTGCTCCCATATACTCTTACGGTTACAAGCAGTGTATTGCAGTCTATCATATGCAACATTTATTTTTATGTTTCCTGATAATTAAACCCCTTAAAAGTGCCTGCCCTTTTGTAATTATTTTCAAATTTGTTTATTGAAGTCGCTTTTTAAATCGCAGCGTGAGTAAAAGGTATTTTTTTTTTAAGTTACATTTTAACGCCCTTAAAAGTGTCTGCCTTATTTATTATGCATTGTAAAATTGCCTTAATTTACAATGTTTTTACATTAAAGATAATTGGCTTCTGAATGAAACACTATTGTTGGGCAATATTGTTTTGCACCTTTCCCCTATGCGCAGTATCTGGTGTTCCAAGCTATGTCCAGGAAACACATACTTACCTTCTTATCTACCCGAGAGGTATATTATAGCAAAATTTCAGGGTGCATAAAACACTTCATGAAAAGTGCGTTACCAGCTCTCCGACAATAACGTCCTATTGCATGAACAAAATCAGGAGATGACTCATAGTTAAGGGATAGAAATGGATGGTAACATTTAGATAAACCGTCCGAAAAATCGTTTTTATGTACAAGTGGACGATAACATTTGAATAAAAAAATAAATAGGTATTTCTAAACAATCAGTGTCCAAAGTCACATTTTCTTGAAACCTCACAGACTGTTTCATTTCGACCGAAGTAAGCATAGAACGTGAAAACAATGTCGCAAAGCACAGTAACAGTACTTATTTTACACATTACATTGTTATGATAGAGCTTTTATAAACTACCATTAAATATATTTGTATTAAAAAAAATACACTAAAACTTGTCATAGTATAAGAAAAATTGTCACTTTATACAAGAAGATAATTACTTAAAGGAAAATTCTAATACTCTTCTTCATCACTGTCGCAAATATTTTCGTTTTCAAAGGTTTCTGTATGGTACCCAGGGTAAAACTCTGCTATCGCTTAAATAAGTTCTGGAATCATTTGAAAGTTTTCTCAAATGTTACAAAACAATGCTCATCTCAGTAAATTCACATATCTAGGAAAGATAAGCCCTTGATTTTTTTACAATTATTGTGGGATAATCCTATCGGGTTAACTAAGCCAACGTTTTAATATGCGAAATTATTTTAAACGTAAGTAAATTGTATAGTCCCTATTCCTAAAATATAGAGCTTAAGAGCTTTGCGACTTTTTTTTTTTTTTCGTTTTTATTTTTATTTAGGTTGAAATGAATCTGTTTGTGAAACTTTATCGAAATCCAAGTTTAGCCATTAATAGCTTAGATTTACCAATATGTTTATTTGAAGGATACCCCACTTCAAATTGATCAAATTCCTTTTACCTCTTTAAAACACACATTTCTGTTTAGTTTGTCATAATATCTACCGTGCTTCGTTGCATGGAAGCAAAGGTAATGACCGATAAGAGAAAATTAATAGTTTTGTTCTGGAGGAAGCATTCGTAGTGGAATGAGTTGCGTTGTAACAAAAGTTTTGTTACAAAACACAAATTTTGATGGACAAAACACAATCTTAAGATGGACGGATTTTGCTGCATATCGAACTCGTCTAATCGTGTTTAAGGGGAATGCTGCATAACTAGTTTGTGTATTATAACAAAAACTGGTAGCTTTTTTAAAAAAAAAAACTGAAACAATATACGAAAAATGATAATGAGAAAGTTTTCAAATATCGGGAGCTCCTATCTGTACTCGGGCCTTAGTTGTACCACACCAAAAAAAAACCAAGTGACAAGACGTTGGGTCAATATTTCTCCAAAACATCTCTAAAAAATATAAAATCTTATTTTTCTTTTAATTATCAGCGATCTCCTATTTCGAATTACCAATGTTTTAAACAAAGCAAAGAATAATAAATAAGATCCACAGGAAAAAAAAAATGTTGAGAAATTTTCGTCATAAGTTTAGTAGCACGATATTCTATTATAGCTGGAAAAGAGGGGGGCCATTGCCAATTTGGCATTGGGCCTAGAGGTCATTTCACCGGGAAAAGTCTTTTTGCAAAGGAACAAATTAGAGCAGTTAAAAGACTCGTCAGGAAACCTTGAATTATGATGTCATTTTACAACTAACTCACTACCAGATTAAGCTGATTTTCATGTATTTATATATATTTTTCTTGTTAATAAACGAAATTTTGACAACTTTTTAGACAAAAAAATGTTGCATTATTTGTTCTAATAAGTACAATTAACAACAAACAAAAAATTATATGCGACTTATCTTTATATCAAAGAAATTCGGCATTTATATACTGGGTTAACGTAGGTAATAGACAGTAGACAACAACTTCTTGAATTAACAGGTAACTGCTTATGTTGTCATAAAAATTTTTTTCGTGAATCTTCTTTATAATTTTTTTATGGAAATTTATTAAAAATGATGTCTTCTAATTTCTCTATAATACATCTAGGTCATGTTTATTTTTAAATTTACAGCCCTTCTATAGGTCCCTATTCATAGAGCAAGCAATAATCCGCATTTTAGAATATTTTTACTAAGAAGATTAATTTTTAATTAATTTTATTTCGCTTCTAACTTCCTTGATGGCCTTTGCGGTTAAAGGTTTCTCTCGCGTCTTACAGAAAATAAGAATTTCGTGATTTCTAGAGAGGGATCCAAATTTTTTTTTTTTTTTTTTTTTTTTTTTTTTTTTTTTTTTTTTTATATATTCGATAATTATATATCACTTGCTAATGAAGAATATACTCTCAAATTGTAAATCAATTGATACCTTTATATCAATTGTAAAGGTAGCGATAATAAAACTTTTTTCCGGTATATATGTAACACATTTAGTGACAAATTCCTTTTACATGTACTGTATGTCACATTAGTAGAACACTCATGCTCTGGAGGAACAGAATTCCAAACTCTGGCAGTTACCGAAGATTTTATTTTCTAGTGACGCCGACAGATGTTCGGATTCGCGGTTCTAGGTAGTCCTTATCCTTTAATGGAGACCTACAAAGGAGAAAACCAGGCGGCCGGAGCATAGACCTGACCACACTCTATCCCTAGTGTGTCGAATCGTCAATATTCAGATACCTCTACAGTATCTGCCTCTCATGGCCTGTTGCAGGACTGATGTGACCTATATCCTAGTCATGTTTCATCCAACATCCCGAAATTGCGATTAAACCTCTTAATGTTTGTTAAAGATTTCCCCATCAATTTCCTCAATAAAACGCCATTTAATAATTTTGAAAGTTATTGACTATTCTTAAACGATATTTTATTTAATTACACATTCATGAAAATTGCAAGTGATAGCGTGCTCACAGTGCTGCGGAAGGGTAGCGCATTCGCACGTGAACACTGACAAACACTTGATAATCACATAAAACACAGTAATTTGAATTAAAATAAAATTATAAAAAACCAACATACATAAAAATTAATTTCTAAACATAAGCAATGACCATAAAATTAAACTGAGAGTTCTCGTGCAACACATATAATCATAAAATTACACATGGACGACAATACGATAAAATTAAGAACTAAAATGAATAAAAATTTCAAAAAATGAAGTATCTACAATAGGGAACATCTAGACTTATATATAGGATATAATTATTACATAAAGTTGATGATGACTTACGGACGGAGCAGGTAGCAGATCTCGCTGGAGGTCTGGGAGGTGGTTCGGGCGTGGCTCTTCGTTGGCTCCCAGATATACCATCCATAGAGGCAGCATGAGGAACCGCGTCCCAAAGTTGGGGTGGTACCTGGAATACATTAACCTTAAGAATAGTTATAAAAATACATTTTCCAAAGTTTCGGTTAGAGTTCCAAGCCTTCATCAGTGCTGTGAACAAAGATGGATAGAGTATATTCTAATAACAATTAGATTTAGAAGAAAATAAAGTATAAATAAAAATTGAGTAATAATAAAATATGATAAATATATCTTTTTATATGTGTAAATAATTTTTATATATTTTATTTCAATAATTTTATTTTATATGATATTTTTACCTTTATACGTTTACTTTATATGATTTAATTTTTAAGTACATTGTCATTTTCTTTGATAATTTCTATTACCTTTTCTTTTTATATATTGTAGTTTTTTTAGTTTCAGACTTAATTTTTATTAAACGATATTCACTTAATTTGGTGGCAATAGCAGTTGCGCTATGAATGAGGAAGAAGGGGAAGTTCGTGTAAAGGGTGAAAAATAAACAAAAAATATAATAAAATTAAATATACCAACAAAATAATGATTACAATAAAAAATAAAATCATGTTAAAAACTAAAGTTTAAATCGTTCTTATGAACTTGTAAGTGAAATGTACTGTTATAATTTTAAAATAATTTTCCCCAGACTCTTGGTGGCATCTATAATTTATCGAAAATATTAGGTTTTTTTTTCAGTCAGTGCTGTATCTACATAACAAATTATATATGTTATCTATATTACAAATTAATTAATTATGTTCACACAATTATGCGAAAAAAGCTGAAAAATCGTTACCATTCTGAATAATCTTTATAAGCTGGTGAATGTTCTATTTTTGTGAGTATCCGTGCCTGCCTGTGTGTATGTTTGTGTGAGCGTGTACGTCCGTGCGTTTCGGCTTCTTTCTGTAGAAGTGGATTTCGGATAGAAAATAAAATCACATCTTCTAGAACATATTCTAATGATTTTGATCTCGTAATAAAATATCTCTTATTTTATCATTTGTCGTTCTATCAGTTATTGTTTTATTTCATATGTTTAACTTTGAGGTTACATTTATTTAATTGTGTGTATTTTAAATGTTTTATTTGAAATGATTTATTTACTTAATCTTTATACACAAAATTTTATTTATTGTATGAGAAAATCACCTTGCCGTAATGGAGTTCAATCAATAAATTATACAAATAAACTAGTTAATTTTTTTTTAATATTGATATTTGAGGTTGGTGCTATAGTTTCTTGTCCTGAGTTTGAATCTTAAAGGATTCCTTATGCAGAGGTAGGATATGCGTTAGGACGGCTGGAAGAATTTCCTTTCTTTGAAAACTTGCAGTAGTTGGTGCTTTTACTTCAACTTCTAAAAGGGCCAAAACTTTTAAGGGGAGAAATAAGAATGATTTCCATATCCTTCTAGCTAGAAAAAAACTTTACTGCTCCAGCCCATCTAATTCCGAGTTTTTTATGCTGAATCTAGTGGCTTATTTCCGTTTACTTCGTATGGCCTACTGCTTGTGTGGAGTTGAAATTTGTCCTTGCTAATAGATAACCTTTATTAATTTGATTGTGAGTTTTGCATCTTATGTGATAAGCACACGTTTACAAGAATTTAATCCGTCTTTCCAGTTGCTACACCACATGAAACGACAAAGAATCAAACTGCAAGAAACAAACAGAAACAAAAATTCTCTAATTACAAATTTCCTAATTTCCTTAATTTACAAAAATTCCTTACGTCTGCCTGTCCACAGTGCAACCAATCTAAAAACGTTTAAATCCCGACTTTTCCACCACATTATATCCCTCCAAGGTTCATCCAGCCTTTTTTTTTTTTTTTTTTTTTTTTTTTTTTTTCTGCAATGAGGGGAAAACCTACAAGGCCTTCAGGGCGCTTGCCTCGAGCAAACCCCCAGTGTGTGGGACTCTCACCCACCAAAAACCCCTCATTTCTGGTATTATTCCCTCTTGGAACAGCTGCTTTGGCCAATCTTCAAGAGGGTACCGGTTTTCCCCTAAAGGAGACCCACTATTTTCATGGTGTATATGGGAGAATAGCTCTGTTCCCCTCACTCTTCTTCTTTAACAAGATCCTGCTTGTGAAAATGGACACAGCGCTCCACTTATCAGGCCTCCCTAGCATTATTCCTGATATGGTTTCCGGCGAGAAAGGGCCAATGTTTCTGCTTAGGCCTCTCCGCTCTTCTTCCCACCTGTTACAGTGAAAAAATGTGTTGGAAACGTCATCATAGCCTGAATCCCCGTATTGACATTGAGGGCTCTGTGTTCCGTGGCCGGTAAGGAATTGGGTGAGGTGGTAATCCACCTCACCAAACTCCCTGCCTACCCATGCACTCCCCCCAAGTCCGGGACTACCCATGCACAAGTCCCGGACAATCCGGGCAGTCCACCTCCACCTGGTCTCGGCCTCCCAACGCTCCTGCCAAACTTTCAAGGTTTCTCTCCTAGCTACTCTCCTATCGAGGATACCATCACAGATAAGCTTCCTTTCTCTAGGTAGGAGGTCGGTCGGTATAACACCGGCCACCACCAATGCCGCCGGCTCCGAGACAGTCCTGTAGGCCGAAGCTATACAGAGTGCTGCCCTTCTTTGAACTTCGTGCGGTGGCATTTCCTCTGGAGGGCACCCGCCCAGACCTCACATCCATAGAGGAGGATCGACTGCACTACCGTCATGAGGACCCGACGCCTACTGGCCAGAGGGCCGCCAACATTGGCCATAAGCCTGCCAAGGTTGGCGGAGACTCCTGCTGCCTTCTCCGCTGCGAAGGTGATCTGATCTCGGTAGGTAAGCTTGTTATCTAACCTCAAACCTATATACCTTAGAGCTCTCTTCGACCTTATGGTCACAGCGCCTACTCGAAAATCGAGAATGGTCTGAATTCTCTGTCCTGTTATCAAGACGATTTCAGTCTTCTCCATCGCTAAACTTAGCCCATGATTGTCCATCCAAAAGACCACTCTTAGCATTACTTGATTAAGCCTCATCTGGAGGTCCTCGAGTGTCCTTGCTACGATAACTGCAGCGATACCGTCTGCGTATCCCACGAGGAAACACTCGTTCGGCAACTCTTCACAGAGCAGCTCATCATAAAGTACGTTCCAGGGGTCTGGGCCTAAAATCGACCCCTGGGCTACACCGGCCGTGATTTCCTTCGAGCGGGGTCCATCTGCCGACTGATATAGAAGCTACCTGCCACTCAGATAGCTTTCCAACAATCTAAGCAGGTACTGTTGTACTGAGAACCTTCTCAACGCCTTTAGTATGTCAGTCCATCTAGCCGAGTTAAACGAATTCCTCACAACTAGTGTTACTAGCATAACTTTTCGACGGGAAGAAGCGTTATCTTAGCGAGTCTCCATGACAGTTGAAGTCACCCTGTGGACTGCATCGACAGTCGACCGCCCCACTCGGAAGCCATGTTGCCTATTAGAGAGCCCTCCAGCTGACTCCAATGCGGCTGCCAGTCTCGGCTTAATAAGTCTTTCAAGAAGCTTTCCGGACGTGTCCAGCATACAAAGAGGTCTGTATGCAGACGGGGTCTCAGGGTCACCTTTGCCTTTTGGTATTGGTACCAGGCGTTGGACTTTCCATCTTGCCGGAAATAAACCATCAGTGAGGCAGCGATTGTACATATGCAAGAGCAATTGGGAATAATCTTTAGCGACTAGTTTCAGAATCTCTGCGGGAATTCCGTCTGGGCCTGGGTCTTTCTTATTTTTCAAGGAATTTGCAGCTGCTGCTAATTCTTCTTTCTGGTATAGAGAAATAGGTCCATCCTCTTTTTCACATTTATCTATAGCACGCTTTGGGTGCGCGAGGAAGAGACATCCAGCCTTAGTTTCTGTTCAAGCTGTAGTAATTTAATATTATATTTCAAGTTTCTTCTGTCTAATTCGAAATTATTTCATTGAAAATGCACCATCATTGTTATGAGATGTCATACCTGGAGATGTTCCACCATATGGTCACGTAGGAAACGCATTGAAAGCCAATTAGCATGTGTACCACTAAATTCCCCCAGCTAAAGAGCATAGAAACGGCGAGGTAATACATTACAGGAGGTGGGAAGCCGAGATTAGCATACGGCCGAGTCCAAGCTGTGCAGGAACCAAAGCAACAAGTGCCAATGGTACATTCCAACTCTAGGTCAACCTCCTCGCTACTGTCAAGGGTCACACTCACGAGCAAAAGGAGAGGTTTCCTTATACATATTTCATGGTCTATATTCAATTTTTTATTATTATTCTTCCAATAAAGAAGGAATACCAAATATCCTCAGTTTTTACGTAGGTATTTTAGCTTTATTTATTAGCTATTTAGCGCGTTCCCGCCCTCCCCCCATAGAGAGAAAACCAGCTTATGAGGTTGACCTCAAGACGCAACAGAAGTGCCAGCTAGTGAAAATAACAGTGTTTAAAATTTGTATGTATATATATATATATATATGTATATATATATATATAAATATATATGTGTGTGTGTGTGTGTGTGTGTGTGTGTGTGTGTGTGTGTGTGTGTGTGTGTTGTTTTTTAAGCTACTTCGCTGGGAATTAAATGCGTTGTTCGTTCGGCATCTGTCTCCAGCGGTCTTGCTCCTCCTGTCATCGCAATATTTCGCCGGATTCCTCTCCGGCTTCTTCTGGCAGTCACTCATCCTTGATGGTTGGTTTTTTTCCCCACCCTCCCAAATTTATTATATGTACATAGAGAGCTCCAGGCCCAAAAGGTTGGAACCTGGAGCTGGACTTAGAGCTACACCTTATTCTACGCTTACGTACTAGAAGGGGGATTTATTTACAAGCGGGGGACTTAAGCCTACATCGGGGGACTTAAGCCTACCTGGGTCCGTCTTTTTTTTTTTTTTTTTTTTTTTTTTTTTTTTTTTTTTTTTTTTTTTTTTTTTTTTTTTTTTTTTTTTTTTCCCTAACCCCTCTTAAGAGAAAAGATAAATAAAAAAGCATGCAAGGAAGGGCATGATGAAAACGAAAGTGAAAGAAAAACGTGCAGAAACGCAAAGGAAAACTAAGGACCTCGAACACAGCAGGCGTGCGTAAGGGCCACAGGTAGAGGGAGGATGAGGGAGGAGGTGTCCTTATTCTGCATAAATGCACTTGAAGGCGGTAAGTAAAGGAGAAAAAGGTGTAGGATTCCCAAAGGGGAGGTATGTGTAATGTGCTGTGTGGGGCACAGCGATAGAGGAGGAGGTAAAACGAAAGATAGTCGGAGAGTAGAAGAAAGAAGAAAGGGGAAGAAGGTCAGTTAGACTGTCTTAAGTGTTATGTGTTCTAAAATGTGTTATGTTCTAGTACGTCTACTAGTCGTCGTGTGAACTCAGTTGGTCCTTGCCAGCGTCCTGGTCGTCCAGGTGGTGTGATGTCGTTAAAAAGTGGATTGTCATGGTACTTAAGTCCGTCAAAGAATTTGATGTGACGTCGTTTTATGAATTCTGAAACTGTGGGGAGTTCTAAGAGTGTGTGTAAGTCTGGGGCTTTGAGTTTATTGTGTGAGGTGCTCCGTGTGATTGTTTTGAGTATTCGGTTCTGAAAAGATTGTAGTGTTCTGAGTATGGTGGGGTTCAGAAACCGAAAGAGTGGTGTGCCGTATAGAAGTGCCGGTCGTAAGACTTCTTTGTATATGAGTAGCTTCAGTCTGAGTGAGAGGTTTGATGAATTGAGTAAGTAACCAAGAGAGCGGGCTTTCGTCCTGACAAGCTTTAGCTTCTTGGTACAGTGTGTGTGAAAACTGAGGTGTGTTCCTAAGTGTATCCCCAAGTAATTTATATGTCTTTTTAACTTGTTTCTTTTGTTTCTAACCGTGAAATACTTGGGGCGTGCTCGTGTTGAATTGCCATGAAAGGCGAAGAGTAGTGCGTCTGTCTTGGTCGGGTTAACTGTGATGTGTATTCGTCGCAGTTCGTCAACTACGTCTGCGCAAACCTCTTCAGCTTGTTTTAATGCTTTTGAATGTGATATGGATGTGCTGTATATTGCGATATCGTCGGCGTATGCGGCTATTTTTGTGTTTGGGTACTGTTCACCGACGATTTCTGATGTGTAGATGGAAAAGAGTGTGGGTGCGAGTACTGACCCCTGTGGTACACCGCAGGGGATTGGGTGTGTGCTGGAGAGGCTTGCACCTACCCTAACCGTCATAGTACGTCCGTATAGGAAAGAGTGTATTGTGTTATAGAGTTGTTCTGGACATCCGTACGTTCTGAGTTGCTGCATAAGTATATTATGTGAAACAGAGTCAAAAGCTTTCGTACAGTCAATCGATATGAGTGCTGTAGTCCGGTTCATGAGCATGTTGTTTGTGATGTGTGATTGGAGCCTTACTAGCTGGTGTTCTGAACTGTGTGCAGGGCGGAAGCCGAACTGCTCAGCAGGGATTATATCCTCCTCTGCGCAAAAGTCTTTAAGATATCTCAGTATGATCTTTTCATACACTTTTGATAGATGAGGCAGTAGGCTTATGGGTCTGTAGTGTTCAGGTGTATCGCCCTTTTTGTTGGGTTTGAGTAGTGGAGTGATGATGGCATGTCTCCAGTGTTCGGGGAAGTGTCTGAGGCGGAGGCATGTGTTATAGATGTGTACGAGATAGTGTAGTCCTTTTCTCGGTAAATGTTTAAGTAATATGTACTGAAGTCTGTCATGTCCTGGGGATTTATTCCCTCGTGTCTGTCTAAGTATGGCTGTCAGTTGTTTTGGTGAGACGTACATGTAATAGTCTTGTAGTGTAAGTCTGTATTCAGGTGTACGGTCTTTGGTGCGAGTCTGAGCGTCATGTGTGTAGTAAGTAGCGAGTATGTCCGCCTGGTCTTTTTCGTCTAGTAGCGTATCTTGTCTGTGTATTTTTACTGTGTTAGTCTTTTGCGTGCGTGTTCGTATGAGCCTCCAGAATTGCCTAAAGTCACCATGTGTCTGCCTGAGTTTCTCATGCCACATGGACGTCTTCCATTGTGACATGAGAATGCGTATTTGTGTAGTGAGTGAGTTTAGTGCAGTTTTATAATGCCTGTCTCGTGTTCTGTACCAAATGTTTTTGATATTGTTTCGTTGTTTGATGAGTGTGAGAATGTGTTTTGATGGTTTCCTAAGATTTGGAGGTGCTGGCGCGAACGTAGGAATGCTCGAGTCGGCCGCGAAGGTGATTGTGTCTGTGAACTGTTTGATGGCCTCGTCGAGAATTTGTGTGTCGTGTATGGGTGTGATAGGGGGGGGGGTGTTCGTGTATGAGGTGTTTGTATTTGTGCCAGTCTGCCTTACTGTAGTGGTAGTTTGTGGCTGTGGGTGTGGTGATGTGCCCGTGTAATTCGTATAAGACCGGCCTGTGGTCTGATGTAATAAAATCGAGTGCAGTGCACGCGGTTATTACGTGTGGTTGTCGCGTAACTAACAAGTCAATCGTTGAAGTCATGCTGGGATCTGCGAAGTGTCTGAATGTGTGGGTGCCTGGGTGTATGACTGTCAGGGGGTATTTAGTCAATTTAGTCCCTGCGGGGTTGTTTTTCGTATTATGACAGACAGTGTGTCTTGCGTTCAGGTCACCTATGAGTATGTGTCGTCTGTCTGTCGAAGTTTCTGAAAGGAGAAGTCCCAGTCGTGAAAGTCGTCCTCTCGGTCTCCGATAGTATGCGGTCAGTTTGTACGTCTTGTTCAGTTTTACTATAATTGTCAGAACAAAATTGTATTCGTCTGGGTCTATGATTGGGTCTATCCGTTGATAGCGTGTACCGTGTTGAAGGCCGATAGCGACTCCACCGGCTAGTGTATTGTACATGTCGTGCCGGAGAAGTGTATAGCCTTGGAAGTGTGCGTAACTACCTCTGGTCAGTCGTGTGTCGGTTAGTATGAATACTGTGGGCTGTATTTGTCGTAGAAGTAAGTCCACGTCTTGTAGTTTTGGAGTAAGTCCGTTTGTGTTAAGATTTAGTATGGTGTGTCCGGTCATTTTGTCGAGATCAGTTTAGTCATGAGTTCTACTAGTGAGCGTACTTGTGACATGAGCATGGACATCATGTCAGTCATTGTGTTAGTGAGTCGTTCTACCCATGCTGGTGTTCCGTCACTTGTGTGTTGTGGTGGTGTGTTATGTGTAGGTAATTGGTAAGTGGGTGGTGTTGGTGGAGTGGGCAGCAGAGCTGGTCGAGGGTTCTGTTGTGGGGGTGTGTTTCTGGGTGGAAGTGCTTGTGTGGGTGGTGGTGGGGGTAATTGTGATGTGTGTCCTGTGAATGCGTTTGAGTAGCTGAAACCAGGGTCAACTGTGCGATATGTGCGTGTTGGTATGTTAGCCGGGGGGCCTACTATACGTCTTGGTCGGAGATTGTGCGAGCCAATAAGCTTGGGGGGCTTTGGGCCAATGGGGAGTCGCCTGTCTCCGTCCGCTTCTTCAGTTGTCCGTTCTTCAGTTCTCCAACACATGGCGGCCTATCATGAAGAGGATAGAAGTCAATCCACCCACACAAGACCATCAGCGCCCCGAACAGACAACTGAAGAAGCAGACGGAGACAGCCGACTCCCCATTGGCCCACAGCCCTCCAAGCTTAGACCAAGCCAGTTAGCGGTTCTGAGGTTAATGAAATTTGGCAGAAAGAACTCCGTCTAATTTAAAAGGTCAAGGTAGTTAACCAGAAGAATGCGTCCATGTGTGTTTACATTTTTGCTTTAATAGGCTAGTAGATACAACCTTATGGGGTTTCTAACAAAAAACTAATAGAACTTTTTGTAAGGCGATATCTGTTACTGTTATCGAAAAGAAAGAATCAGTTGAAAATTACTCCATAGATTCGACAATAGTCTAAACTAAGATAGTATTTAAATTTTGCTTATGTTTGGAGTTAGGGAAGTATTAGAACAAACGATTTGCTTAACTTCCATTAGCAGTTTTAGAATTCAAAAATATTAAACATTAAATTAAATAACACATAAAGTAATTTAGGGTTTTTTTTATTGTTGTTATCTAATGGACTATCTGGTTACCTTCCTTCCTGTACATCCATGATGTAGCGGGGAATTCTTCAACAGACTATGAAAGTAAAGAACTCAGGCTGCTCCAGGCGCGAAATGAACCCCCATTTCCCGTATTAGAGTCCAAGGCGTTTGCAACAGAACCACGGGGACCCTTATTTTCTCAAATATCTCAAAAACAGTTGGAAATTAAGCAGAAGGAAACATTGGAATACTCCATAAAGTCTCTACAAAACGGTTCCATATGAAAATCTCAGGCGGAGAATTAAGTGTTTAAATCTTTAAAATTATTGGTTTCAGCTCATGTGTTCGTTTTTCTCGGTTTTTATTGGTTGTATTTTTTAATTCTATCTGACGGTAAGATTATAATGCAATAAAACACTTTACATATGACACTTTTTTCTTATGATATAAGAAACATGGTGACTTTTACAGGAGGCCATGCAACAAACTAAATTTTAACCCCTCGGAAAGTTAAAAAGTCCGACTCGCAGGAACTGCATCATCTTAGCGCGGTTCCGTTCTTATCCCTAACGTCATTTGAAAATCTTAGAATAGAAATAAACTTCTTTTTTTTATATATCTCGTGAAAATTGTCAACATTCTCTCAAACATCTCAAATAAAAGTGATGTTAAGGCGTCAGGGAAACCGGCAGTAGTAACTTACACAGAAGCGGAAATTACACAAGCCGGCTCTCATTCTAAAGTAAAGCTCTATACATAAATAAAATAAAACAAAAACGTGTATGGGCGTATATAAGGGGGGGGGGCAGATAGGGCTGCACCCCCGTAATCGGAAGAAATGTGTCCCTTAAAACCTTAAAATTAATAATAAGATCACTTAGTTCAGAAAAAAATAATTTCTTTTGGGCGTAATAACGTTTTAATTATCTAACTATTCCATGTTCTAGATTTTTATCATCCCATACCCCCAAAATCCTTTCAGCCCCCCCCCCGAAATTCTCCCAGTCTCTTCCAAAATGATTTTCTATATAAGCGTGAACATCCTTTTCATTTACTAGCTTTGTTTTATTGAAAAAAAAAATGCAATCAAAATAACAGCAACCCAATTAAAAAATAAGGCGTACAACATAAATAAAAATTAATAACTGAGGTAAACAGAGAGGAACTACTTCACAAGTTTAATATTATCAAATGTCAAGCAGGTCATTTTGCGTGGTTTATAGCTGGGGCTGTAACGGTACTTATTATCAGGTCCTTACAAAGAGGTCCAGCAGGTAGCAGAAGTATTGTTCCCTCGAAAAACATCTAGCCGAGTCTGGCATATTATGTTGAATACAACTAAAGATAATTCTGGAATCGCCTTTTCTCAGAAATGGTTAATCTAATGAAAAAAAGTGTGAAGACAAATTTGGTACATAATTGCACAATCTACAATTTTTGTCTAACTTTGGAGTTAAGGAAGGGTTAGAATACTCGGTATAGACCACCCGTATTAACCCAAAAGTGACTATGTCAAGCTTGATAAACTTCCTGAATTAGATTAAGGAATTTAAGAGTGCTTAAAATAGGTTCTTGATCTAGTCAAAAAATTCAAGGAGAATTAGACCATGAATAGAAAATTTCGGCCAAACAGAAGGAAAATAACAATAACAAGGATAGTCAAACTTCGTTTTCAAAGATTGTTAGTTGTAACACAAAAACGGTCACTCATGATTCTAATAAATTAACTGTGAAGGGTGATTACACAAATATTCCAGTTGAGGCTTTAAAGCTTCATTTTAAAAAACATATTAACCCACAGGAATTATAGATTGGCCTAAAAACATAAAATCATTGAAAAAAGGATTTCTTAATATTGAATTAAACAAAAACGATATAGAGGTTATATTAACAGAGTTTTCAAATATATGCAAATACCTGTTGATCAAGGAAATTAAAATAAAAAATAGAGTTCTCTGTAAAAGGTTTAATGAGTTCTATTAAATACATATTTTCCAATTGAGTTATAATTTTAACTATTGGAATTATTATCCAAAGATTCATATAATTACTCAACAATAGATTCTAATTTGAAGCACAACTATTTTCGATATCTAACCTGTTCTAAAACGTGAAATCATTTATTAGGCACTTCGGATGACGTCATTGGGTCGACGTCAGAAGCGTGTTTCCCATGTGTGGAGTGAAGCAGGAAACGAGTTAAAAACAGCAACCAATTAAAATGTGAGGTAAATAGAGGACAAACGTCGTTCGTGGTGGTAGAAAATCTTACAAGGCATTTCGCTCAGAAATCTCCGAAATATTCTTACTAATTTTACGTATCCTGTTTTATAGCCAAATAGATTTATATTCTATTATCAATAAGAAAAAACTACTAGCAATAAAAAAACTATGGGTAACAGATGAAAATAGGGAATACCAAGAATAATTCTAAAGAACGAAATCAACACCAGTACTGTAATCTAGATATTCATACGGCATCTTCGAATTCTAACAAACAAAATATTGATTCTAATTATACGTATCCTGTTTCATTGACAAATACATTTGACTACTATAAGCAATTAAAAACACTAGGGAATATGCCAAAGAACTCGGAGTAGGAGCCTCGACAGTTTCAAGACATTTGAAGGAAATCGACAAATCCAAAACTGACATTTCATACAGTATTTCTCCGATTGACATCGCCTAATCAAAACTTTCATTAGAACCTTTTTTGTAGAGAATTTAGTAAGCTTTCTAATGGTATTCTTCCGTTTCCCAAATTCTCAACCTTTTTCGAGATATTAAGGAAAGTATACAAAGTTACCAAAACTTTTTTATGCCTGTTAATAAAATATTTTATTCTAACCCTTCCTTAACTCCAAACGCAACCAAAATTTCAACATATTAGTTTTAATGGAAGTAGAACATGCAGTAAATGTTTCAACTGAATCCCTTGATTCTAAGTACCCAAACCAAAAACGGCATTCAAAAATTATTTTTTCAGTTTTCTCGAAAACGGTTAAAGCTATCGCCTTGAAAATGGTTCCATTCGTTTTCCTAGCCCAAGAAGCCTATAAAAAGAGTACTTACAAGCTTATGAACTCAAAAACGTAAGCGTTACGATTTTTTTTGAGCGAATTTCGCCCCAAACGCCATCTTCCAGTGGGCGGATTTTGCTGGTTAACGAACTTGACCTTTCAAATTGGACGACAGATTTTTGTACCAAATTTCATCAAAATCGGACCATTCGTCTTCTATTTAGAGAGCGAACAGACAAATATATATATATATATATATATATATAAATAAATATATACATATATATATATATACAAATTTGAACCACCGTTATTTTCGGTTTCTAGGGGTTCTGAAACGCAAAATTTTCTAGTCGGCACTTCCGGATTGTTTCATTGTATCAACCTTATAAGCGGGGTTCCTCCCTATGGGGGAGGGAGGAACCGCGCTAAAAATTGGGAAATAATATATTGAGTTTATAAGTCCTGTATTATTGATGTATACGAAATATTTTCATGATTTTATAAGCAATTTATGTTGTTAGAAGCAATTTATAAAAGGTATATTTAATAAGTAACTTCTGCGGGACGGAATTATTTTCTATTTATTTCTACTACATACAAAATTTCTTTTCATGTATGTAGTTACAAGAAAAAACTTTAAATCTACAGATCTGTAAGGTATTCTAAAAGGCACAATGCAATTATCTAATATACACTTCCTTCAAGTTATCACAAACGTTTATTTTAAAATGAGAAAAGAGGTCTAACATCCTGTAATAGATCATAAAAATAAACATTATCTAAAAAAAGATATGTTTAAGTGATTTCAGTCAGTGACGCCAGAATGTTTACGCTTCGTTCATCCGAATGTTATTTTTCGCTTTTATACTCCTGTGTGTTTATTTAGGGGGCATTTAGGCTTTCCTTGTATATTAATTGATATTTACTTTAATTCTGACATATTTTTTTTTTAGTGGCTCGGTTTTTAGGGCGAATTATTTGTAGCTCATTGCCAGTTCTACCTAGGATAGGTCTAACAATATTCCTTTATTGAAAGAAATGCCAACGTCCTCAGGCACGGAGTGTTCTGTCTGTCGGGCGCCAGTTTACCTGAGAGCAGGCGTAGCAGAGTGGCTGTAGAAATAGAGCAAAAACAGACAAGAGGAGATCGGTAGGACCCAGATCAGAGCCGTCAGCGCAAATTGTATCCAGTTCAGAATCGTGCCTAGTTTCGATGGACGTGGATGCTACGTTACTTTGCCTCAGCCTTGGGTCCGAATCTGACGAAGTAAACATTTTTTTTTTCTCGTCAGTATTGTTTAAGCGAAAGAGAGGCATAATTAGACAATTTTGGAGAGAATGAGAATCCCATGGCGAGTTATTTAAACGAATATTTAGAGTGAATTATGAACCATTTTGTTAAACCCGTGAAATACATAAATAGGATGTTTCAGTCCCTAACTGAAATAATTAATTTTATTTCCTTTCATATTTTTGTTATGAACTCCGTTAAAGGCATTCATAGACGTATGCAAATTTATATGGAACAAAACTATTTATACTACCGTTATTTTGTCGTGTCTTTGGTGACTTAAGCTGTTGAATGACCATAACTCCCCAGAAAACAGAAAACTCCCTGAGGGAAGTGAAAACTTCCCATTTTCCTAAATCATGAAATCTGTTACAAACGAGGAACTTTTACAATGTTTTCTATGGAACTGTTTTATCGCGAAAATATGTAGTTGACATCAGCTGTAATTTGAATTGACAATATAACAGCATTTTGAAAGGCAATCAAGAAGGATCTATCATAAATATTTGTGAAGCTTCTCCTCTGCTCAGGGGATACTTAATTAGTTTTCATGCTAATTAGAGAGTAGTCAAATCGGTAAAGTAAATAAAGTGGCTACATCTGTCATTCAAGCAACATGCCAATGTTGGTTAGCTAGTCTCGGATCTGATTTTCTTGCACAAGTAAAGAAAACATAGAAAATGATATGAAAACATATAGGCACATGCACACTGGTGAATTGTTAAATAGAGGCAAACGGAAAATCAGTTAATGAAACATTTAATTTCTATTATTAGAACAGTTCTGTGAGACTAGAATAGGGGGATCATATAATTGTCCAGGGTGCATCTGTTAAATATGTTAAGTATATCATCTGGAGTTTGCAACAATTTGAAAAATACCTCGCATAAAATTATGCAAAAGCAACCAAACCCATATAACGATAAACGATATTTGGTTGGTTGTTTTACTAGATAATCATCATTTTCTTTCTTGACTATGAAGGCCCTAATTTCATTTTAACCTGCCGAAACAAGTAATATAATAAATGTTTATTTTTTAATTTTACTGTATACATATTGCTGATGTTTGTTTGTTTACTTGTGCTTAAGGGAAAAAACTGCGAGGTCATCATTGCCCAATATTGCTGATGTAACTTTTAACTAAATAATCGAAAATATCATTACGAGACTTTTAACGTCTTGGATTTTTTTTTTTTAGCGTGACTACTTTCGGACTTAAAGTAAAATAAGAACAAAGAACATACTTTTTTCGTTTTTTTTATATTAAAAAAAATAAAATATGTTTCGAGATTTACCGATTTACTTCAGTTGTTCCCAAGACATTCCCGCAAAAATTATCTTGCCCACTCTGAACATCGACCTCAAAAGAGATTCGCTCCGGATAATAATACAATTACTCGGAGAATTTCGGTTAATATTCTTCAGTTTTGAGTAGTGTCAGGTGTGAAAACTGTTTATGAATTAAAGTTACTATGCGTTGTATGTCTCTCAGTATGTTTTAATTCAGCTGAAAAATAATTATAATTTTTGTATGATATATATAACAAATTCATATTAAAAAATGTTTTTTTTATGGTATGTAATAGTGTAAGTGTCTCAATTAGTTAGGTACGCTTGTGCAGTGTAGGTTATACATCAGGTCCTGTTTGTATGTTAAATATGTATTGTCTTTCATCATCGAATTATTCTTCACCCACTGTAAGAATAATGTGAATGAAAACATTTAATCACTTCATTTTGCATGACACAAGTACTCTCCGATTACAAGAAAATTTCTCTCAACCAGCCTACTGATTATTACATGAAGCCTTGAAACCTGGCTTAATAAGTGACTACTTTAACATATATAGTTAAAAAAAATACAACCTGAAACTGAGATTATCACTAATTCCTGATCCTAGGCGGAAGGTCAACAAAAGGGAGTTAACAAAGTCAATTCAATTTATTTTTACCCTACATGTCTCCAACTTAGATACCTCTTCAAAAGCTAAAAAATAAAGCCTCATGAAAATCTAGAGATGCCGAAAAAAGAGAGCTTTTGGAATCTATCTATATTACACAGCTGATTTACCCTATACGTTGTAGTAACCTCATTTTACACGTAACCGTTGAACAGGAAGGTTCGCCTTAATACAATTAGGCTGTATTTTTTAGTTTAGCGATTTTTCTAGCTCCTGAAGAGGCACCTATGGTGTGCAACATGCAGGGCAAAAGTAAATTGAATTGACATTTTAATTCCCTTTTGTTGACCTTCAGCCTGGAAAATATTGTATATTTTTATTTTTTTACACATCGAATATAAATATATATGGTAGTAAATGTTTATATACGTATATTGACAGGTTTTACCTGTTCAGGTGAGGCTATAGGGGCTGTGTGGGAGGAGGCACTCGGGGGGGCGTAGCCCTGGCTCAGTCTCTCTGTTTCAATTGTCGATGTTTGTTCGGTGCTCAGTCTTCTGCAATGAGTAATACACATTAAAATTAAACATTATAATTATTTTTTATTATAAAAAGGAGGTTTGTTGCTCCTCATGATGTGTGGCGTCGTGTACTGATAGCAATGAATTTTAATTTATTTAATTTCCTTATGCTATTTGTTGTGTTGCTGCGACTGAGGTTGTCAGGCTGCAAAAATAATACCCACAAGTCTCTGAATTTGAAAAAGACAGAAATCATAAATATATTGGGAAAATTGACACCTAAAAGATTCAAGGAGACCTTAAAATACACAGATCAGCAGTATCAGAAACTTTTATCAAGACGAATCACTCTAGCGAGTTCTAATCAATGCCTCAAGCGCAAGAGGCAGAATAATCCGAGAATCTATCGAAATTGTGAAACAGAGAACCTAGAATTTCAATATAGAAAATAGGTTTAGCTTGAGTAAATAAGACAGAATATTTCATTGGCTGCACAAAATCCAATACCGTGGGAAGGGTCAACCAATCAGAAGTTTTGAAAGACCTTCTAGATCTCCGACCAATAAAACCAATCTTCAGGATCAGCAGAAACCCTGAGGGAGCCGGCAGAAGTATAATTCTCGAATACTCCAAAAGTCATTCTTTCTATCGATGAATTAAAGACAGCTAATGTAAAGGATAAAGGACTGAGACGCTCAATAATTGCAATATATTTATTAAAACACAATACAATAAAAAGCATCTTATCACTTGGATCTTCACCTCACACAAACAACTTGCTTATTTATTCATTCCTCTTTTACATACAAGCAACATTTACTTCGCCCAGGCCCGGCATATTGGTACTGCTCCGCTTACCGATCAAGCAAGCCGCGAAACGATCCTTATTAAGGAGTCATCAAACCCGATCTGTAACCTCAGAATAAAGAACTTCGGCCGTAGTTGGGAAGTGGAGCGGTGCCAACGTTCCGAGCTTGGGCGAGGTGAAGGGCTTATATGTAAAAGAGGAATCAATAAATAATCATGTTGTTGGTTTGAGATGAAAATCAAAATAATGAGGTGTTTTAATAAGTTTCACCTCAGATTTTTCTTTGTGAAAAATATAAGATAATATAACTTCTAATTAGGACGTCCTATTGACGCTGATACTGAATACTGATAATAATTATTAAATCTGTTGATTATGGATTTGCAACAATAAAAATAAATACAAACAATGAAAAAAAGTTATGGGTCGGCGATTAGTGAGCTTAGTTTCGTAGCCTTTTAACAAACAGATGACTGACAATGCTTTTATTCTGTTTTTTTGGCAAAACCTTCACTCCCATAAGCCCCAATGCAAACATTCAAACTTTTTTCGTCCCCATCCACCCCCAGCGGTTATACCTTCGATTTTCAATGATTTTTGGATTTCACTTATACTCAGAGTATTTCCATTAATTTTGAAAACTATTTCTAAATAAGACCTTAGAAGCTGCATAATTAAGCGCAATCCCCAGCAATGTGATTAGGTCGAGGTAGCTTCTTGAAGAATGCACAAATAATAAATAATTATGCTCTTTAATAGATTTAATGAACAGGTGACCAAATGCTTCACTTTTGTTTTCTTTTTTTTTTTTTTTGTAAACCTATGTGCCTCATTAATTGAACCTAATATCTATCGATAAATTCTTTGCAAGGAAGTAAAGATAAAAAGTCAGTTTATTGACGAAACATTTGTAACTTTAGATGAACATGTTTGCCCTGTTTCGTAATACAACAAACATACCGAACGTTAGAGGGCCTTAATAATTATTAATTACTATTATTAATAATTACGGAACGGATGATATTGTAATTACATATTTTTTCTGATTCTTAAATCGTAATTCTTGATATGATTCTGCACGTTTCAAGTGATTTTAAAGCATTTAAACATGTTTTTATTTTACATATTTTGTAATAAATCCATATTTTGCCATAAATACATATCTTTACTACATATTTTGATATTATTTCTATTTTGTAATAGAAAAAAATAAAGGGAAAACCGAGAAACAAAAAAACGCTTACCCATTGAGTCTAGATCCCTGTCTTTTCTAATTGCAAGAAGAAAAGGTGGCTGGCAGCCCTGCGCTAATGGTCTAGGAGCAGATGTGTTTAAAAAAAAAAAGGGAACAAATTATTATATTCCTCCTTTAATTTACTCTCTAAAACAAACGAATTGGTGAAAGAATCATGTCGATATTATTTTGCAAACTCGATTTTAAAATATTTTATTTTATTTCTCTGCTCCTACGGCGCATTCGACGAAAAGCTCAGACACATGTCGACTATTTATTTATGTAAAAGCACCAGAAAAAAAACCCACCACTGTGAACTCCCTTTATGAGATCAGACCGGGTCATTTCATGTATGACAATTTAAAAATGCAAGTTGTTGGAAACAATTTTCCGAAATAATGTTCATCTGTGAAATGTTCTTCTTCTTTTTTTCCCTTTTGAAATGAGTTCCTAATTTTTATTTATAAAAAAAAATTAGGAACTCATTTTAGCATAAATGCTTTATTTTTAGCGCGGTTCCTCCCTCCCCCATAGGGAGGAACCCCGCTTATGGGGTTGATACAATGAAACAATCCAGAAGTGCCGACAAGAAAATTTCGCGTTTGGGATATATATATATATATATATATATATATATATATATATATATATATGTATGTATATATATATATATATATATATATATATATATATGTATATATATATATATATATATATATATATATATATATATATATATATATATCTTTAAATGTTTAATCTGCCCAAACATTACAATTGACAAAATTTTGGTACATCTGATCTCATGTGTAATCAGGGCTTTCATACATCACAAATGGCCAATATCAAATAAACCTGTCAAATGCATGATTGATTAGGTAATAAATTTAAAAAAAGACGATCATTTATGATTCATAAAACTACTAGGAAACATAAATAGGGCGTAAAGATTCAGAAACGCTTTCAGCCTTCAACCTTTTCTAGGCATTTTGGCTGAAATCTCGTCGTAGTTCAATGTTTTGAAAATCGGATAGTAAAGGAAACGCTTCTTTCAGTCTAAAAGTGTGTTGGAACATTGATTTCTAGCCTGAAATTCTGCAAATATTACAATCCACTCCACTGCCCGTGTCTGGTAAAACACTATCAGGCCAATCTTTATTTTATTGTAATAGATGATGGTGTAGGAGTTCTTCTCAGAAACGGAAGAACATTTCGTAAAAACTAATTTAAAAAAAATTAACACTGGGTTAGTTTAATGCTCCATGAGAGCACGAACAGCAGTTCTTGACCTCATGATCAATACTTCCGCTGCACGGTTGTCTGCACGCCATCCAAGACGTCCTTATAGAAAAATATTATTCGGGTATCCCTGTGAGTCAAGTTGCAAATAATTTCATTTTACAATGCCAAATGTAAATAAAAAAAATAATTAAAAAGCCATTTTCATTGAAAATTAATACTGATGAACATATGTATGTACGTATATCTATTTTGCCGATGTTTCAAAAGCTTTTGACCTGGTTGATCATGAAATATTAATAAAAAAATTACAGGCTATTGGTATTCGAGGAAACGCAAAAAACCTATCAGAATCTTATCTAAATAATAGGAAGCAGTCAGAAATAAAAAGTGTAAAGAGAGGTGTCCCAGAAGGTTCTGTTTTGTTTCCGCTGCTTTTCCTACTCTACATAAATGACTTAGTGTCTTACTTAGAAAGTGCTAAAGTTTTTCTCTACGCAGATGACGTAACACTTTTTGTTTCGGGAAAGACACATGAAGAACTTAAAAGGACATCAGAACAGACACTAGAAAAACTGGATACATGGATAAAAAATAATAAATTAAAACTTAATAAAGAAAAAACAATATATACATTTTTCAGCAATAGGAATAAATGAAACAACTTTAAATAAAGCTATTGATCAAACAAAAATAGGAAAAGCAAGCAGTATAAAATTTCTGGGGCTAATACTGGATAATAATGTCAGCTGGCAGAAGAATATAGACAAGATTAAAAAAAACTTAACACTTCATGCTTCATGATAAAAAATCTTTCAAAGTTATTGAACATAACGGATTTAATAAATGTATATTATGGGATTTTCGAGTCACAATTATATGGTATAGAATTATGGAGTAACAAATTGCTAGCCATCCAAATCTTTAGAATACAAAAAAGGATTGTAAGGCATATCTTGAAACTACAAAGAAGAACATCAAAAAGGAAATACTTTGAACAATTAGGAATTTTAACACTGCCGTCGCTGTATATTTTAGCAATTGTAAAATATGTAAAAAATAACTTATGGGTCATTTCATGTCAAAACGACCAGTGCTATGTGCCGTCATGTCTCAGATATTTTTCAAAAATTTTTCATGAATAGAGATGTATGTGATAATCTCAAATTAATTTTTTCAGATTTTTTTATCAAAAATTGAACCAGGGGGAATTTTTTGAAATTCTTGTTTTGTGCGTGATTTTGGTTACTGCCTATCTGATAACAGTTTTGAAAAACATTTGTGTTCGACTTTTTTTTTTCAACAAATCCGGCTGTTCTTGGTATCAAATTAAAGCTAATGCTTTTCTCTATCAAAATAAGCTATAATGGAGATACTATAGGCAATAGTGTCATGCCACTAATCGCGCAAAGTTATTTTTTATACTTTTTCATTAGGTAGGTTCAGTAAGTCATACCTCAGAAATCACAATTACCACATGCATCATAATTTGTTTCTAGAATGATCAAACAATGTACTAGTTATGTTCAAAAAATAAAAATTGTGTTTTTGGTGGTTATGAAAAAAAAATTGTTTTCTTAGGAAAAAGTTCACTCAAATGTCAACTTCGTAAAAAGTAAATTTAAAGTTTTTCTGAGCTCAAAGTAACTCAACACATTTATTACAACCAATAAAACTATAACCTATCATATTACAAGGACATTTGTCATTAATTTCAGATTATTCACTATTAGGTACCTAATTTGTATAGAGGAAAGTCATATCGTAGTTTCTGTAAATTTCAAATTCAGTTAATTGTAAACCTTTTCATCTATTTTGTATGTCTTTCCTGATTCAGATGATGATAAAGGAACTGGAATATGTTTAAGTAGCTTTCCTTGCCATATTTTGGAACCTGTTTGCAATTTGTTCAGCTTTATTTTCCAATCTAGTTGGCCCGACTTCGTCCGCGTGGAGAATGGACCGATTTATTTTATTTTCATAAGATATTTTTCTATTAATATGTCCACAACGAATTCCGACTTTCGTTGCAACATAATTCCAACAATATTTGTGGTCGGTTTGGGCGAATAACTACTTTGTGTCAGGAGATGAAACAATTTTGCTGGTTAACGAACTCGTTCAATCATTTGCTAGGGGAATACTATATACCAAGAGTATTTTGTTTTTTCGTGACGAAAAAACAAAAAACTCTGGTGTGTAGACTGCGTTTCTACAAGAAACACGTATTTTTTTACCTAGATCAAACTTTCGTCCACTTTTTTTTTTTTTTTTTTTTTTTTTTATGGAAGAAAAACATTGTTAAGACCTTTACACACATTCTTTTTGTGTTTCATAACTGGATCACAGCATATAACTGAATCCAAAATTAATTTGAGATTATCACATACATCTCTATTCATGAAAAAATTTTGAAAAATATCTGAGATATGATGGCACGGACATATATTAAAATTGGGCGATTTGACGTGAATTGACCCTTATCCCAATTTAAAATTCATGGAGATGACCACTACTACTCTTCACGCCAAAAAGGAAAAATAAAAATTCAGAAACATATGACAACGTTTTATAGGAAAGGAGTGGTTTTGGGGAGCAGTTTTGTTCAATAGCCTGCCTCAGGAATTATGAAACATCCAGCCGACCAAAAGATTTATACGGAAACTGAAAAGAATACTCCGACAAAGAACGTGTTATACAACTGAAGAATTTTTTGAAATAGGTTTAGCATCCGGACTGGCATCTTGACTTAAATCTGTAAATGTATTATTATATGTGTTATAAAAATGTTTAATACAATAACAAATCAGAACTCAGACAGAGAGTACTTGTACACTGACGGATCCAAAACAAACTACGGCACCGGGACAGCAGCAATAGTAAACAATACAACATACCAGATGAAATTACCTGATCAAACCACAGTCTTCACAGCGGAACTACAAGGAATATTACTAGCACTGTCAAACATCAATACTGTACAAAAAGACAAACTCACTATATGTACGGATTCTTTAAGTGCTTTACTCTCCTTGGAAAATATCTACAGCACAACGCACACTTATAGACTTAGCAGCGAAACAGGCGACAAAAAGACAGGCTACAGACATTAACATACTGACATCATCAGACGTATGTACAACATTACAGGCACAGGTCCTCCAAGAATGGGAATTAGACTGGCAGAGATCAGACTCGAAATTACGAGAAATTAATAACACTACGAAAGCCTGGCCAAATGAACACCGCATCAGGCGTGAAGAAGTGATTTTGACTAGGCTTCGTATTGGACACTGCCATCTAACCCATTCCATCTGTACTCATTAAAATAAAAGGGAACTTCCGTGTAACATTTTTTTTAATAACCATTTCATGGAGCCAATCGCCTACGTTACGTAGATCCTTAAAAGAATAAATAAATAAAAATAATTTTTTTTTATAAACGTTTTGTAACGTTTTTAGCCGCTTAAATTCCAAAATTCTTTAATTGATTTAATAAGGTGTAAATTCATAGTGTTTTGGAAAACATAGTTTGCATGTTACATAGGTTTATATCTTGGAAAAGTTCATCTATTACCCTCTGGAGCTTTAATTAGCGACTTGAGTCTTGATCAAAATTAATGAATCAACTTCGACAATTCAATTTGCATATTTACTAATTGTAACCAAGTTTCGAGACGAGAATAGAAGCAAGGCTTATTAAAATTTAACAACTTCTGGAGTGCTAGTGCTCGTTTCGCCATACAATATCTTGTGTTTGGTCCCTTGGGATTCTTATTCGACAGTATGGCAAATAGGTGATTATAAACCTTACAACGACCAATAGTCCTGGGACAGGTGGGAAATCATGTCTTAATATACAACAAAGGAAACTGATTATATCTTTATGTCTAGATATTCCTAATTTTGTTACAGCGTATGAACTACTAGGTTATTAGCACAGCGCTATCTCTATAAAACTAACCTTTAAAATTGCCAGCGGCAAGAAGTTTTTCCTGGCAGTGGCCCATCCATGTCTGACGCTGCTAATTTCCTGTGATCTACAGGGACCAGTGTATTCAATGCGGGTGTGTCCGTTGGCCCAATATTTTTCCAAAACAATTTTTATTTTAACACTTTATTTTATTGTTGGTTCCTTTGTGCAACAAGGGGACAGCATAATGTTTTTCTCAATGAAAAACAAAATGGATTGAAGTGTATCAGTATAATGCATAATTAAATGACCCATTATTCAGAGCTCAAAATTTAATAAATTCGCCATGAAAAATCAATTCACAATTCAACTATATTTATTTTTAATTTTTCATCGGTTTTCACACGTTTTACAGTTATTGCAGGACAAGAGCGAATTTTGGAATGGCATCGTATAATGCAGCGCCTAGATCAGCTTACTACAAGGTATTGAATGCTCTTCGCTTTACATGCGGAGCATTATCTATCAATAAATAATAATAATAAATAAACAAGAGCGTTTTGAACATTAAAAGTTCTTTAGCCTTAAAATAAATTGAATGTTAATTTGAAAAACGTAATGTCACGTTAAAAAAAATGTGTACAAACAGAAAAGAAACACGGTTCTTAGTAAATAACTTTTTGAACGGCAGATAAAAAACGCAGGGCAGTATTTAACTAATTTTTGGTATAGTATCACCCGCCTGAGTATTGTCATCTACTTGCGAAACGCCGCAAGTAGATGACAATAAAATGTATACAATTGTGTACAATTCGATTTCATTCTCTCATTCTCTTTGCCATCTTAATGCTCTTTGCAATTAAATCTAATACCGGCTAATCAAGGAGCAGCAAGGTACCCCTAATATACATGCACATAGAAATCAATATCAAAACGCCATATCACACTAGTATTTCTAAAGTGACACAACTCGAAAATCAATTCAATCAATAATTTTTCATTTATGACTATGAAAGTCATGGTAAATTATAACTTTATCAACCATCAAAACTGTATGTACAGAGTTTTTGTACCAGAGGGCACTTGTGTCTCTATCTTAATGCTATGCCCCCTAAATAGGCAAGAGTGACACATTTTCAGTTGAGTTTTATTTTGAGTTGTGTCACTTTAGAAATACTGGTGCCATATGTTAAACTTTATTTCCCAAGTTATCATTAGCATTTTGAGAGAAACCTTTTGCATAAATGAACCTTAAATTAGCAATATTGCAAGTAATGTCTACTTACCCATGTGTTGAAGGGCTAGGGGTAAGGGATTCTTCCGTTGTAGTCGGTGGTCCAAGATACCTCCCTCCCCGCCGCAGGCCTCCCATCCTCAGCGATTGACGGAACGACTGTCTCGCTCGGTCAACTACAAAAAACATTTAAAATTATTTTATTTTTTATAATGGTTTTGTTACATTTATTACTATTTTGAAGAAGGAACGGTGTCCGTGAGCACTTAACACTCCGTGCCAAAGGTCGTGGGTACCACTATAGGGTGGTGGCTTTACTTTACAAAAAAAAGGCATCAGCCCTGTTCTGGCTAGAAAAGGGTGGTAACCTAGAGATAACCCGTCCCAAAATTCGTAGTTAATAATAATGCACGTTAAAATTTAAATAATGAATATTATTTTGAAACATTGATACTAGTGAAATTAATTATTGGAAGATTTAGGACATTATTATTGAATAAATTTCAAGCGTTAGAAGCAACGTGCGAAATGTCATTATCCATTCACGACAGACTCAATCCTTCCGGCTTCCAAAAATTATAAATTCTTCAACTCATTCCGGTTTCTTGGAGCACGCAAAGCTGAAATGTGCATATACAGGCGCCTTTGACATCACTCAAATCACTTACTTGCAAGGAATGACCGATGATAAAAAGCAAATTACTTTTGCTCCAAATCGTGTATTCTTCTTTCCTATTTTACGTCTTCTCAGGAGCTCATATTTAAAACTATTCCTACTTTAAGGTATCGTAAATAATGTAAAGGGAAAAAATACTTAAATCAATGAGAAATATTGTGTTTTATTTTAACATTTCTTAAATTAAAAACGTCTTGTCTGTAATGTATATCAAGCATTAAACTATATCTTACAAACAGCACATTGACAGTGGCACTATTAATTTTATTTTATTAGCCAGTAGCTGGCCCAACTCATGGAAGTTCTTCCCGATCTAAGGCCCAAATGAATAATTTTAAGTTGCTCCTCAAGAGGCTTCCGTAGACGTAAAACATGTAGAGAACCAAATGAATTATATTAATAGAAATTGGTGTTTTTTAAATATATCTGACCTTCTGCCATTTTAAAAATAATCCTGGTCACATATTTAAATATTCTAAAGATCCCATGGGGTAAATCCTTCTAATAACCCCGGGAATTCTGTCATGTTTTAGTAAAATTCTAAGATTCCTCACTTTTCTCAAAAACTCCAAAATATATTATAACCCCACAAAGTTGCATCGGAATAGCCTTGTTATTATATTGCATATATAATTATTTTTTATTACCCCGGCAGTGGGAACGTTGAAAATCCTCACGTCAGTGGGGAACGTCTGAAGTACTGCTTCGTAATCAAATTATTTTATTTTAAATTTAAACGATATTTTATATGCTAAACTAAACTAAATTACATTATAATCCCATATATTTTAAAATTATTCTAAAAATAATTTCTTTGAATAGTGCAGGTCTATAACAAAAATATTTAAATATAGAATCGTCTTAATTACTAAAAGATTAGCATAATTTATCTGCCTGGTTTACATAAACATATTTAAAGCAAATCTTGCAATAATGAGTTGTTATCCTTGCAGTCAATACAGGGCCTCGTCAATACAGGGTCCAGGTAACCTTTCTTTGGGTGGCTCTAATCATTACGTTTTCTTTGTAGAACATTAAATTACAAATTAAGCATTTCAAATCAATTAGAGGGATTGGTCAGTATGCTAACTAGTCCAGTTCAGTCAATTACTTATTCAGAATCTAACCTCTGTAATCCTTCCAGTTCAAAAACCTCGAACTTTATCGTCACTTGACAAAAAAGCCATTAGAAGCTCAGTTATGAATTCAAAGTATTTTCGACCTGACCTTTAAACGAGCAGGCTGTGTTCCAAAAAAGTCAGGTTAGTGGAAACGTTGGGTATGATTGACTCATAAACAACTTTAAAGAAGAAAAACAAGCAAAGTTTCTGTGATCAACCAACTTAATGATTACAGTTTCCAGCAAGATTTTTTTTTAAGTTAGTCTGCCGTTGTTTGTTTAAATAATACAACTTTTCATAGATGTCATTGGGTGAGATTAACCCATTGTTCCCGATGCCGAGTTAAAGCGACTAGTTTAATCAGCCTGATGGTTAAAAATAAATAAATAAATAAATAAAGTATTGTGTTCCTTGAGATTTTATTCTATTCCCTCCAAAAGACAAATGAAATAAGCAGTAAGAAAAATCCTCAACATCAATGAATCAGATATACAATATTATGAGAAATTCACTAATTAATTATGGTATTGACTAGTAACTCACACTTGCTGAGCCTATGGTTCGGGGCCTGGTCGGGGAGGGGACTGATTGGATTGGTCAGGTCTTCGAAGTTGATGATATAGAGGCAGATGTCATCCACCTCGCTCTTTACCGGCGCTATCACCTCGCTACACAGGAATTTTGTACCTGAAAAAAAAAAACATAGATTAACAATGATAACAATAACAATAAGAAAGAGGGGTCTCCCGTGGTCTAGTGGCTAGCGCCTTAGATTCATAAGCGGGAGATGGTGAATTCGATCCCCACCGGCGGCAGGAATTTTCTCATCTCGGGGTTGGTTGAGAAGATTCCTAATCGGGCACTAATGGCCCTGATTTGTCGATGCGCCGTTAAAAGAAAAAAAAAATAATAAGAAAGGGGTTTTCTCGTGGCCCAGTGGCTAATCCCATGGATTGTCAAGCGGTTTCGAATTTTTTATTTTAATATCAGGGCCCGTTGAAAAGATTTCCTGCTGCACCATGGATGTCTAAAAATTATGGTGACATATACATAATATATTCCTGCGCTTATAGCCTAGAGGTCGATGAGCCGTAAAAGCAAACATGACATATAACAGTAATAAACTAATAATTGATTGATAATAAAATGCGTATGGAAACATTTTTATGTAGTATCACTCACTAATAATGCGCAGTCAATAAATCATTAAAGAAAGGTAAAAATAACTAAAGTGAATTTACTGCCATTTTATTTTAGTAATTTTTTGTTCCTATGGACTAAATAATCCAGCATGTATTATCATTTATTTATTTCATAGGTTATTGATTTTGTTTAGAAGACCAAATGGCTGAGCGTACAAAGGCGTTATTACCCAGTGTCTAAGGTCGAGGGTTCGATTCCTACTCGGGATAGTACTTTTCTTTGAGAACAAGAACCTCTATATTCCGTAAAAGGTGGTAACCTTTTAATAATGAGTCCTAACAATATGTGTTACGTATAAATGAACGTTAAAAGTTATTTATTTATTATAGAGCTCGCAAATGTAGCGAACAAAATTTAATTTAACTTCGTTAGTAACAAAAAGTTTCAAGTTTCCAATAAAAATAAAATAAGAAAATTTAAAATTAAGAAATTTTACAAAGCAACATGTTAACGAATTTTTACTTTGTCAGTTTAATATTGTCAAATTTTGTAATACAAGTTAGGCAGTCAGAATGATTTGACTAAAGTATGAATGTATAGTTTTAATATTTATAAATCCTTATGAATAACAAATCGTCTGTGGATTGTAGAACAAATTTAAATTTCGCCAATATTAGTCATATTTGAATATATTAATGAGAAGGAGATACTCAGCCATCAAGGTTCTAAGTAGGTAGGGAATAGTTGGGATTCTGCTAAGAAGAAATGGATTTTTCAGACTAAACAGAATGTCTACCACTTCATATATACATATTTATGCATACGTTTCTGGCGTCCAAAAATGTTTAACATATCGTTTTATTTATTTATTTAGTAGCCAATAAGTTGTTCCAGTTGTTGAAAGCTAGGAGATCTAGTTCGGGTCACGTGAATGTGTAAAGTATCATGAAATGAGCCAATGAAACTCTAGAAATCTATGTAAGTACGTTCAAATCTCAAAGAAGACTAAAAAACAATTGTGTATCTGACATAGGTTTTTAATATATTTTGATGATCTATGATCCCCCCTTGTTTTGAAACTAGATAAAATTAAAATAATAAGGCAATACAAAAACCATCTATTTGTAAATATGAGTAAGCTTTTATTCAAAGCCTTGAAAACTGTTTGTTGAGAGAAGAAAATTTATATGCTGCATATCGTTTGGAGTTTTCACATTAGCAATATCGCTTATATTGAAAGGTGGGGCATTTGTCTCTGAATGTTCCTTTGAGAGTCCTCAGTTCATTCTCTTGCAGCAAATTCCAACGTACTTTTTATATTTTAAAAAAAAATTATATTATCCCGGAATTTCCTGATTTATGCATACATAAATTGTTGTTACATGAGTTGTTCCAGAGATATTCTCTCAAAAATTAGATTGCCCAACAGATGCACCCTGGTATATAAGTAAAAACGATACAAAGTGGATTTGGGGCGTCAAAAAAGATTGAAAAAACATAGTCAATTGACTTCCCTTAAATGCTAAAATTATTTTAGTCTGAGGAACAATATATTGAAACGGAGCTGAATATTTCTTCTCTGGTTTTTGCAGTAATGTTTAGTACTTCTTCAAATAATTTCATGGTCATAATCTACATAGATTTCAACTTGATTGGAGTTAGGGATGAATTCTTTTGGTCAAAAGACTAAAATGAGGTTGTATACAGAGATTTAATATTTCAATTAAATTGATTTGATATGTACTTCTTGGAACGCATGTTTTTCACTGTTAAGAGTCTAAATAAAACATGGGGCATGAAATACAAATAAAACAAAATATAAAAAGTCTGACCCGTTGGATCTGCCTTATGTTAGCGAGTATCCATTATGAACTTGCCTTAGTGTGATTTGATAAGCTTCAACTTCAAAGTAATAAATGAAATTATAAGGCCAAAATAATTTTGGCCTTCTTTCTATTTACACATATTTATATTTCCTACGATATTTCAATTTTTCTATCAGACATTATTAAATATTTTAGAACAGAAATCAGATTTTCGTAAAAATCTAAGTTTCTAAAACGTTAATATATGCTTAACTAAGTTTTTGTAAAATATTCTAATTCAATGAATGATACTCATAGAAATACAGGAATAGAATTAAAAAATAATATATTTTTAAGGATTTGGATGTTCAGTGATTGTAAATTTCGATACGAAATAATAAACTTTCCCCTAGCCAAGATTTGAGGTCCAAGAAAATATTTTCCGTAATTCCAGGTAGTTTTGATAGATTCCTGGTCATTCTGTTATATTTGAATTCCTTCCCTTATAGAATTTAGTACTGAAGGGGTCATTAGAAAAACCAGACAAGTCTAAAAACTAAAATTTCCAGATACTTAAAAAAAGTCCGTCTCGCAGGACTGCATCATCTTAGCGCGGTTCCGTTCATATCCCTAGTCTAATTTGGAAAGATTAAAATAGATGCAGTTATTATTTTGGTTCCACCAGTCTTTTTATTTAAATTAATTATTATAATGGCGTGTCAACCCTTAGGTCACTAACGCCATTCTTGTGAGTAGTAAAGTCTTGAAAGGTCATGATTTACAATCTTACCTGGAAGGGTCGGCTACACTCTGAAACACTGGAAACAGACCCGCTAGTGGCAAGGTCTTGGAATCTTGAAAATCTATATTTCTAACAATAAATTGTTTTTGTTATTTTACTTAACCAGTTTTATTGTCAAATACATTATCCAACTATAAGCAATTAAAAAATAACAAGAAATAAAACAGACAAAAAGAAGTATTGCAATAAACGAAATCAATTAATTTAAAGCTTTAAGCACTTTTTTCTCCGATTGACATCGCCTAATTAAAACTTTCTTCAGAACCTTTTTTGTAGAGCATTTAGTAAGCTTCCGAATGGTAATCTTCCGCTTCACAAGATCGTCAACGGTTTTCGAGATACTAACGAAATTATACAAAGTTACCAAAACTTTTTTTGTCTGTTAATAAAATATTTTATTCTAACCCTTCCTTTACTCTAAACGTAAAAAAAAATTTCAACATATTAGTGCTGATGAAACTCGAACATGCAGAAAATGTTTCAACTGTATCCCATAATTCTAAGTACCAAAATCAAAGACAAAGAACCCTCCCTAGGAAGGACGCTAGGCAGTTGAAAAGCTATATATCTTGGAAATCCATATCTCTAACATTAAATTGTTTTTCTTATTTTTCTTAACCTGTTTTATTTTCAAATACATTATCCAACAATAAGCAATTAAAAAATAACAAGGAATAAAAAACAGACAAAAAGAACAGTTCGAATAAGCGAAATCAATTACTTTAAAGTTTTAAGCTCTTATTTCTCCGATTGACATCGCCTAATCAAAACTTTCATTAGAACCTTTTTTTTAGAGCACTTAATAAGCTTTCTAATGGTATTCTTCCGATTACCAAGATTCTCAACCTTTTTCGAGATATTAAGGAAAGTAAACAAAGTTACTAAAACTTTTTATGTCTGTTAATAAAATATTTTATTCTAACCTTTCCATAACTCCAAACGTAACCAAAATTTCAACATATTAGTTTTGATGAAACTAGAACATGCAGAAAATGTTTCAACTGAATCCCATGATTCTAAGTACCCAAACCAAAAACGGAATTCAAAAAATATTTTTCCAATTTTCTCGAAAACGGTTAAAGCTATCGCCTTGAAAATGGTTTCATTCGTTTTCCTAGCCCAGGAATCATATAAAACGAGTACTTAGAAGCTTATGAACTCAAAAACGTAAGCGTTACGATTTTTTTTGCGCGAATTTCGCCCCAAACGCCATCTTCCGGTAGGCGGATTTCGCTGGTTAACGAACTTGACCTTTCAAATTGGACGACGGATTTTTGTACCAAATTTCATCAAAATCGGACCATTCGTCTTCGAGCTAGAGAGCGAACAGACAAATATATATATATATATATAAATATATACATATATATATATATATATATATATATATATATATATATATATATATATATATACAAATTTGAACCACCATCATTTTCGGTCTCTAGGGGTTCTAAAACGCAAAATTTTCTAGTCGGCACTTACGGATTGTTTCATTGTATCAACCTTATAAGCGGGGTTCCTCCCTATGGGGGAGGGAGGAACCGCGCTAAAAGTGTGTAGCTTCATTTGTGCTGGATGCAATGAAAATTGCTTTTAGACCTACCATTGTCCCATTAACAGATTTGCATTGTACATAAAATAATTTCTTAAGAGGATATTTGAGAAAATATTTTAAAAAACTTATGGACTTGTCTGGTTTTTGCAAAAATCTTGGTTAAAAAAACATGAAATACTTTAATCCTTAAATAAGATTATTTATTATATAATCCTGACAAATAAAAAATCATGTTGCACTTGTCTTATTTTTGAAGATTCGCTAATAATTCAATGTAACCTATCTTATTTTTTTTATTTATTTTTTTTTTTTGGACAACAATAATATGGCTATGTAGAGCTGACTTTGGAGAAGACAAATATTTATTTATCTCAAAATATCAATTTTGGACTTGTCTATTTTTTGTAATGAAACCTTCACTTGTATAATGTTTGGAAATTAATTCGACCAATTTTCAGTTTTTAGCACAAAAACAATACTAATAACAATAAAGCCCGGAACAATTAACTTTTCTCAGTTGAGATTTTACAAAATTCCCCATCGTCATTTCTACAATAACTAAAGTCCGATTAGCAAGGAGCAAAACATTTCTAAGCCAAATCTCCATGAAACAAACAACTTAGCTGCTATTGTTAAGCACATTACTAATCTTTAATCAGGATTCATTCAGAAGTTTCTCATTCAACTCCGTCGGTTTATTGTGCTCCAAAGTTCCTCAACTTGCTCAATTCATGCCTGCTTCTTGGGAATATAAGCTATTTCAGCATTTAAAAAGTTTCAATTTATCCCAGAATTAACTTCATCTTAAACATAATTTTATACCTATATATATATATATATATATATATATATATATTTATATACTTGTTTCTGAAAGATGACCCAAAATATATTATTCTTTTATCATTTAAATGGTTTGGGGGGGGGGGGGGTCAATATATCTTTCGTTTACATTTATTAAAATAAAGTTATATAAGAGGTCATATATATATATATATATATATATATATATATATATATATATATATACATATATATATATATATATATATATATATATATATACATATATATATATATATACATATATATATATATATATATATATATATATATATATATATATATATATCGAAACCGGTTGGTAAATCGTTGTAGCGGTCGGTTTTCGTAAACTTACACACGGCCGTGGGCGCTTTTATTTACATAAAGTTCAGACAAACCCGATCGTTTTAAGACATCAAAGAGTTTATAATAATCCTGATTTGTTACCCTCAGGGCCTTAATCTTTAAACGCCAGACATTTTAGAATAAAACCGATCGTTATATTTGCCATCATTTAACGAAAACCGGCCAAGTTGGAATTCCTCATGTAAGTGAGAGGGTATTATAAGAGAGGTGAGTGAGAGGGTATTTCTTGACAAGGTATTAAGAGCCTAAAACTGGACCAAATACTATATATCACAACGTTCAAAGGCATGCTGTTTTTGGGAGGGTCCTGGAACTTGGCCTCTTTTTTTGAACGTCAGTTTTTTTGAGGGATTATTGGTTTACTTTGGCGCGTTTGTTTAAGAACTGGAAGAGATAATCGCTCTTTTTACGGTGTCCCACTAAAGAAATAAATCAGCAAAATTGTGTTTCGAAAATATTACCAAGTAAATAAAAAAAAAGTCCGACTCGCAGGAACTGCATCATCTTAGCGCGGTTCCGTTCTTATCCGAAGTGCGATTAGTAAAGGAATAGTAGCAGCTATCGGTAGGTTTTGATCTGTCGTTAAAAATATAAAATAAAATCTCAAAGAGAAGGAAGCTTAAAGCGCCCCACACATGGAAACTGACAGTTTTCTAAACGGATGGGACTCTCCCGTCATCGCGACGCTCACTCTAGGAAAACTCTATTACCAAAATGATTCTTATTTTCTCAGCTTTAATGAAATACTCATTCCACCGTTAAATAAACTTAAAAAACAAAAGTGAGGTAAACAGTGACAAAAACCCGTTTAAAATAACAAAACTAACACTTTCGTAGTTTTAAGCACTTACTTCTCCGACTGACATTGCCCCATCGAAATTTGCTTCAGAATCTTTTTTTTAGAGAATTTAGTAACCTTTTGAATGGTTAAATCGTACTTCCCACGATTTCTTAACTGTTTTGAAGATATTAAGGGGGAAAAATGGTGCTAATACCTACCGATAGCTGCTATATTCCTTCACTAATCGCACTTGAGATAAGAACGGAACCGCACTAAGATAAAGCAGTTCCTGCGGGTCGGACTTTTTTTTTGTCAGGCAAATTAATGTATTATGTTTATATTATAATATAAATATTATGTTTATAAGAAGAGCAAATCACTTTAATTGCGGTGTAAAATATTGTTGCTAGCTAAATCTAAGTATTATATAAGCTCATAAGGAAAAAATGGTGCTAATGACTCAGATTTCGATACACCATAAAAGAAAAAAAAAATTAAGGACAATATACAAAGATTCCGAAGTATTTCATGTCTGTTAATAAAATATTTTATTCTAATCCCAATAACGCAACACTTATACACAAATAAACTTTTTTTAGGTACCTATTTAATACGTATAAAATAAGGTTATAATGAGCGATCCGCTGTGGCATACACCAAGTACTACCACCGTGTGGAGTGCAACTAGTATAGACCGGTACGTCTGTACCACTGTGGTATGTAAAGAGCGTCTGTTCTGATACTGGCAAAAATTAGAAATCCTACATTCCTAAAGTTGTTTGGAGGCTTATCTTTATGACTCTAGACAAGGACTTGAAGATGACGAGGGTACACAGGGAGACGAGGGTACCTGGGGACAGGGAAAACGCCCCCCACCCTAAGCCTCCTAGCTCCTCACCTTCGAATTCATATGATTTCGTTCAATGAATTTAAAAAAAAAAATTAATAAATAGATAAAAACTTCTGAAAATAGGGAATACCAAAAACAATTCTAAAGAACGAAATCAACACCAGTACAGTCATCTAGATATTCATAGGGCATCTTCGAATTCCAAGATACCGTTGAAACAAAATATTGTTTCTATATATACGTATCCTGTTTTATTGACTAATAAATTTGACTACTATAAGCAATCACAAAATTAACGAGCAGTGAAAAAAAACTGTAGGAAACACACAAAAAGATTCGTTCAAATGAACGAAATTACCTATGTTTTAAGCACTTATTTCTCCAAATATGACCATCCCATCGCAAATGTCTTCAAAACATTTTTTGTAGAAAATTTAGTAACCTTTCGAATGGTAATCTTTTGCTTGCCAAGATTCCAAACCGTTTTCGTGATATTAATGAAAATATACGAAGTTCCCAAAACTTTTCATGTCTAAAAATGAAATATTTTATTTTAATCCTTCCTTTACTCCAAACGTAACCAAATTTTCAACATATTAGTTTTGATAAAATTCAAACATGGAGAAAATGTTTCAACTGAAGCCCATGATTCTATGTACCAAAATCAAAGACAAAAAGAACAGTTCGAATAAGCGAAATCAATTACTTTAAAGTTTTAAGCACTTATTTCTCCGATTGACATCGCCTAATCAAAACTTTCATTAGAACCTTTTTTGTAGAGCATTTAGTAAGCATTCTAATGGTAATCTTTTGTTTAACAATATTCTCAACCTTTTTCGAGATATTAAGGAAAGTATACAAAGTTACCAAAACTTTTCATGTCTGTTCATAAAATATTTTATTCTAACCCTTCCTTAACTCCAAACGTAACATGACTTTCTACATATTAGTTTTGATGAAAGTAGAACATGCAGATAATGTTTCAACTGAATCCCGTGATTCTAAGTACCCAAACCAAAAACGGTATTCAAAAACTATTTTTCCAATTTTCTCAAAAACGGTTAAAGCTATCGCCTTGAAAATGGTTTCATTCGTTTTGCTAGTCCAAGAAGCCTATAAAAAGAGTACTTACAAGCTTATGAACTCAAAAACGTAAGCGTTACGATTTTTTCTAAGCGAATTTCGCCCCAAACGCCATCTTCCAGTGGGCGGATTTTGCTGGTTAACGAACTTGACCTTTCAAATTGGACGACTGATTTTTGTACCAAATTTCATCAAAATCGGACCATCAGGGAAGCCAGAAATGAGCGAACAGACAAATATATATATATATATATATATATATATATATATATATATATATACATATATATATATATATATACAAATTTGAACCACCGTTATTTTCGGTCTCTAGGGGTTCTGAAACGCGAAATTTTCTTGTCGGCACTTCCGGATTGTTTCATTGTATCAACCTTATAAGCGGGGTTCCTCCCTATGGGGGAGGGAGGAACCGCGCTAAAATAAGCCAAATTAGTAAAAATGTGAAGTAGAATTTCTTGTATAAGAGTCCCTGAGTTTATAGGCGAGTCCAATTGCTGGACTAGATAGGTTGAGATATAGGCCAGTAGGAGAACGAAGATAAGGGGTGTACGTCACTCACCTGCTTGAGCAAGGTACTGTAGTCCCTTTATCTTCCTCAGATTGTAACCTAATCCACAGTATACCAATATTCTACGAAAATAACCAAAATGACCTACAACATTGCGACTTAACGTTCATCGTAAAATATACAGACTAACATAGGCATAAACAACTTCAATAAGTGCGCATTCATCCATACTCCATGGAAACTTGACATGCACTAATAATAATATTTATGATAAAAAAAAACTAGAGGAAAAACGATTTGGTTATAGTAACGATATAGTTGTAATTATATGGATTATTGTTCTCATGTCTATCCTGACCAAAACAGCAAGCATCGCCCAAAATCATGGCTGAATTATGAACTATCATAATGACTTTGTAGCACATAATATCTCGGAATATACCGTTATCTCTCAGTAGGTATCAAAACTGACTGTAAAGCAATAATAGATAAGCTGCAATTATTAACAGAATTCCTACATGCAGACTTTCCTGGTTATTTTCCGCACTGTAAAGTATGAAAGCCAACTTGGAAATTTCCCGTTTATGTAGTCAACTGAAAAACCTACGAATGAACTCACAAGAAAATGTTGCCTTCATGTTCTACATATAACAACAACATGGTAAGTTAACGGTTAATTCATTCAAAGTAACATAATCTTCTGATGACTGCTCAGCCTCATATTTACTAAAGCCTTTAACAACAACATCGCCTGACTTGAGATAGATGTGATACAGTGCCGTGTAGCTAAAGCTTTCGGTCCTTTTGAAGGAGTAACTGTGATATGAGCCCCGGTAGCTAATTTAGCAACGCATTGGACCCATTCTGGTGAGTTAACAAGTTGGCATCGCCACGAAATTTCAGTGGTTAGTCGTAGGCTAACCATGTGTTCGTAGGGACACATGTGTCCCGTAATGATTCCACCTGCTGAGCGGTACCAGAGAAATGTGTCTTGTAAACATCTGTACATATATATACATCTCAAGAAGTCAAAAAGAATTGTCTGAAGGTTATTGCTTAATATTTTTGTTACTGAAGTTTATATGATAATTATTTTGAAGCAGGAAAAGGATTAGATGACAAACAAATGAGCACTTGATAATAAAATACGTACGTACGTTATATTCTCAAGAATCAAGTTAAATATAGAAAAACAAAAAACAATTGTTTGAACAAATTTCGCCTTTATCAAAGCGTAACGAATAATTCCGAAAACCGGAACCGGATTTTCCGTTTTTGAAAATCTGACTTAATTATTCGATTGGGCTTAATGGTCCATATTAAAACAATTTATGGGAGTAAACCGGATTCCCTTCACACTCTCCACAAAACGTATACACTTTTTTATTTTCTTTATCAGGCTGGGTACGGAACACTGGTGTCCTGTATGCAGATTTCGTTCATTAGTGTACGTTACGGGACATATCTAAACCGTACTTTCTAATAATTTGTTTAATTCCTGTGCATCTAGGGGACTATGAGTTTATTATTATTATTATTTTTTGCCAAGTTACAGCCATCGTAAGTTAAGGGAGTTGGGCTATTTTGTCTGCCGTATCAGAGTGAAAGCCGGTACGTTACACATATGTCCCGTAACGAAGCCAACGTGTTAATATTTTAAAAAATAACGACTTGAAAATTAAGTCACTAGTTGCTTACAGCATCCATTGGATTACACAGCGGATCAATAAATTAAATTAATTTTATTGTGAGGAGATCGTTGATCGTTGGGATTAAGAAGGTAGATATTGTCAGGGTTCGGTCTTGGTATCTTAATAAAATTACGTTTTATTTTTGCCAACGTTTCGGCTTGAAATTAAAACCTACATCAGGGCTGTTAAACATAGGGGAAAGACTTGATACCCATTTATATTTATAAACTGAAATAAAAAACGTTATACATAGACGAGTATGAATAATACATATGGTAAATATGTGTTATAGCTAGAGCTTAAATTAAATGTGAAAACAGATTGGCAATTTAAAATATGGGTAATATAATAATAGACGTAAAGTTAATAATTACTCGATCATAAGATGCTTAAATATAAGAAGAGGAGACCTATGCCTTTCGGATGTGCAATTATTTCGGTATATTGTGCGAATATGAGGAAAAAATCCAGGGAAGGGGAAGTTTTGACCACTCTTTAAGAATAGGGAGGTCGAAGATGACCGGGGTGTAGAGAGAGGTGACAAAAAGTGAGATGATAATGGAAGAGAGGTATGTATGAATGGTATAATTTTATTGAAGGGATATGGGATTTAAGGGGGATGTTTTCATTATATAGAAAATGTTGGAATAGATAAAGGAGATGACTTATTTGTCAATTTTCTCATTAAGTGGATTATTTTCTAGATGGAGAAATAAAGATTCAGCGTTTTAAGAGGTTAGATTCAGAGGAGACGATAGAGATTGGTCAAAGTCAAAGGTAAGTCCGTCTGTGATGGCATTCTTATTATTTATTTATTTATATGTGATTCGCTACTACGGCGATTTTAATCATTTAAGACGGCACCTGTATGGCTTAATGAACCAGCATTGTGATAAGAATTTGATTTAATTATTTTTATAGCTAGAGGAGGATTAGATCTTTTTTAATGTCTGGATGCCTCTGGCTATTCTGCAGATGACTTCAATTGAAAGTGTTTAGATTAGTATCCTGCAAGTAAGAAAGTATTGTTTTTATGTACTGGCTCATGCGGGATATTTAGATTTTGTCGCCTTCTACACTCCGCTAGTAGGTGTCTTATACTAAAGTCTGTATTGCATAAATCACAAATAGGTTTGTTAAGCCCTGCCATGAGATATTCGTGTGTTAGTCTTGTGTGGCCAATTCGGAGTAGATCAAGTACAATTTTCTCTCATCTGTTGGTATGTCTTGAATTCATTTAATCTAAATGATTAACAGAATTCTTTAAAATTATTATTAGTATATGGTGCACTCTCCTCTTCATTAAAATGATACGAAATACTACAAGTACTATAAGTTGAGCGACACCTGCTGTTAAATTAAGTAAACCAAATATCTAAAAAGAAATCCATTTACTGAAACTATTAGCGAAAGGAATGTAACAGACTATCACTAAGTTTGATTTCTGTAAAGTAATGGGCGTAAACTACTTATATAGAGTGCCTTCTCCTCCAAATAAACAACAATGCCTGGAGCTTTGGATGCTTTCCAGTTATGTCGTCGGCATGAATAATGCATACCATCGAGATCTATGTTTTGGCCTCATTACAAAAATGAAATAAATTGGTTCCTTTTTTTTCTCTTAGGTTTCATGTAACATGCTGTTTTTTTCCATTCTTCAAAAACGCTAACAAGCTTCAATGCCACAAATATACGTCGTAGAAAGTGCGCCATCATATCGGGTTTGCATATAATACATATAGCTGCTTTTGTCACCAAACTAAAGTTGAACTATTCTGTAAGCAGTTAAATATATTGTTTGGGAAGCGGTTTAATTTGATTCCACTTGTTAAAAAAATAAATGTATATCTTATTAGCGCAAAATGTAGGTGATGTGATTTTGTTCTCACAATAATATTCTAGTGGCTAACGAACTTGATTTTAAGTAAATGATAGTGGCTTCAGAAATATTTGCTTTTAATATGCATCCTAAGGACATACATGATTAACTTTACAAACATTAATTTATTTTAATCACCCCTTTCACATGTTATTCACTACTGGCTCACTACTATTGTACTCAAAAGTCACATATTTTTACTCATTATCTCTTCTTAATACTTGACTTTGATGATGGAGGATATTTTCCTTGAGTTGAATATGTATGCGACCACATCATCATACATGCGACCATCATACGATACTAAGCTGTACTGTTTTTACCAATATTACTCCTCCCAAGACAATGCATTCTTAAGTTTCATTTCAGCACCAATTATTTTTTAAATCTGTTTATTAATAGGCTAACTATTATTCATGCTACTAATTACAGCGTTTTTAAATAAATTCAGAAATTAATAATAAAAAGGATAACTTGTTTGCAGGCTACCATTGCAAAATTGTCTGTAACTATTTTTTTAAATGTATTTCAACAATTAAAATGAAGCAGAGAGTCCTCAGAACTTAAAGGGTAATGGACAGGTTAAAATTGAGCAAGAAAGCCAGAATGACCCTTGATGAGCATAAAATAAAATTACAAAATATAATATTTGAATATGCCTCCGACTAATTTTCCAATGAGGGTTAGGAATGGAAGGACACTAGGGTTTCTGTTTGAAAATGCGGATTAACTTCCTTTTATTAAGATATTCTTTGTTCGCTGCTTAAAATTATATATAGTTCTTCTGTGGATTCGACAATCTATAAACTGGACTATTCAGGATATAACAAAGTGAATTTCTAAAACCGATTTTGATTATTTAATTAAAAAAAAATCAGGAGAATCTGTATTAAAGAGTAAAGTGGTTAGACGATTACCTGGCTCAGAAGGTAGGTGAGGATGATGACTAGCTATGGAGGGAGTAGGGAGGTTTTGGAAGGTTAGAAGCATAGGTCAGAGCGCCGGCCTAGTCCTTCGAAGGCTCGATATGTCGGCTACAAATATCATCCAGCTAGGAGGAATATCTTCAAGAATTTCTTTTAAAGAGATTAAAAAGAGGCAGGTGCGATCTTGATCTGATATTAAACTTTTTATCAATGAATATAAGTACCGTTATATAAGGTGTCCCAGTCTTAAACCGACAGACTTCGTAGGTCGATGGGGAATCAAAAACCTAAGTCAAAAAGTTCTTCGGCGATTTTCTCGTGTTCGAGAAAAACGAAAAAAAAACGTGTTTTTTGGACAAATCCCGATTTCAGGCTTAAACGAAGCGTTCTACGAAAAAAACCTTTATGCAAACATTGTAGCTTATTAAATTATCTTTAAGTTCAGCGTCTTAGCTTGGATCGCAAAAACTGAAAAAAATAATCTCGGTTCACTTTTTTATTTTTATTATTTTATTTATTTATTTTTTCAATTTAATATATCAGGTAGGTAGATACAAATATTTTTTTTTTTTTTTTTTTTTTTTTAGGGGAAGCTATACTTGTTAGAGATAACACATATAGCAAACCCATTCAGCTGAGAACCACGCTTCAAGCTGTTGCTGCAACAGTCTATCTCCCTTTCAGAGTCACAGTTTGCTCCATTTATTTTCCACCAGGTAGACCGTTGGACGTACACGAAATACGAGACTTACTGTCCCAGATTCCAAGTCCTCTAATCCTAATGGCAGATGCCAATGCTTTAAGCACTATGTGGAATTCAGATATCACCAATAGTAGAGGTCAATTGTTACAAAATATTTTTGAACAAAATGACTTGATTGCACTAAATTCAAACTCACCTACTCATCTTTGCCCCAGGACAGGTACATGGACAAACATAGACATTTCCCTGTGTACACCAGACATAAACACTCGATTTTCATGGAAAGTCGACCAGGACGCACATGGAAGCGACCACTTCCCCATACACATACAACTTAACACACCTACTCCACTCTTCAACACGACTCCCAGATACAATACAAAAAACGCAAACTGGAACGCCTACAAAGAATATATTGAAAATAAGTTATCACATGTAAATATTAGACATATGGACGAACTAACCTCTTTAATAATAGAAACAGCTGACGTTAACATCCCAAAAACCCCACAAATTTACAGAAAAACTCCAGTACCGTGGTGGAATAAGGAATGTAGCATTGCTGTGACTGAAAGAAAGAAGGCTCTCCATTTATTCCGGAGAAACCCGACAGATTTAAACCTCCTGGATTATAAAAGGAAAAAAGCAAAATCACAATGGGTCATCAAGAAAAGCAAAAAGCAGTGTTGGGTTGATTTTGTATCGAATATCAATCAGCATTCATCAATGCAAGACATATGGTCTCATTTAAATAAAATTAAACACAAAAAATATCGTCCTCCCGTAACAGGCATAGAACTAAATAACAGTATAATAACAGACCAACACACTATATCCAACATTCTTGGCAATCATTTTAGCACTATTTCAAGTAATGATCATTACACAAGGCATATGATTCAGTCTGGAGACGACTCATATTTTCCCAACTCTATGAATGGGGTGTTCACGGGAATGTAATAGTTTTCTTGAAGAACTACCTTTCACAGCGGAAGTTCAGGGTGAGGTTAGGCTCCGTTCTATCTGACGTGTTCCCGCAGGAAAATGGAGTGCCACAAGGAGGTGTTCTTAGCACAACATTGTTCAATATTGCTGTAAATTCCATCACAAAATGTATCCCCGGGGAAGTATCTTATTGTATGTATGCTGATGACCTTCTCATTTATAAAATACACAAAAACATAAACACTGCACGAGAACATATTCAAAGTACATTAAATGAGCTACAAAGATGGTGTCTGGTTACAGGTTTTAAATTTTCTCCTGAAAAATCAAACTATGTGATTTTTTCGAAAAAGAGGGGAAATCAAACTGCAAACATTACTTTAAATAACACAGCCATCCAACCCTCAGATTTCCTCACTTTTCTAGGCCTGAAATTTGACAAGAAGTTAACTTGGGTACCCCACCTAAAGGAACTCCTTAAAAAATGCAAAAAAAGTTTGAATTTTTTGAGAATTCTAAGTAACACTAAGTGGGGAGCTGACAGACGTTTAATGCTTACTTTTTATCGTTCCTACACCAGGTCTTTACTGGATTATGGTTGTATTGCTTATTGGTCCGCCAGTCCCAGTACACTCAAACTTCTTAACTCCATTCACCACACTGCTTTGAGAATAGCTACGGGTGCATTTAGGACAAGCCCTTCGGATAGTCTCTGTGTAGAAGCAGGAGAACCTCCATTGGAGTATAGACGAAGGTATTTAGGATTAAAGTTTCTTTTAAAATCGAAAGCTCTTGATACACCTTGTGTACACACATACTTAAGCGAAGAACTATCTAATAAATACACACACATAGAAAACACAGACCTCTACTTATCCGTCACTTACAGAACACAGATGACACCTTGTTTCTGAATACTCCTCTGTACACAAACAAACCTTTACACTTCCCCCCCTGGAGTGTAAAGAACTTAAGAATCAACCTAACAATGACACATTTCAATAAAAATGATCCACTTGCCTCACAATTTTACAAGTCTATGTACAATTCAATCACCAAAGACAATCCCTCAGCACTCTTCACATTTACAGATGGATCTAAAACTAACAACGGGACCGGCGCTGCAGCGATCACAGAAAATCAAATCAATACCATTAAATTACACGACTACACTTCAGTTTACACTGCAGAATTACAAGGTATACACTTATCACTGTCCAAAACAAATAACATAGAGCAAAGTGATATTATAATTTGTACTGATTCATTGAGTTCTTTACACTCTATGGAAAGCATTTACAACAAACATCCCATAATCACACAAATATACACCCAAATACACAGATTAAAACAATACAACATTACAATGCTTTGGATACCGGGACATAAAGACATAGGCCTAAACACAGACGTGGACAACCACGCTAAAGAGGCTACCTTTAAAGATAATATTGACATCAGACAACTAACTACACAGGATTTATGTAACATATCACATACACACATATTACAAGATTGGCTAAATCACTGGTTACGGACAGACAACAAATTGAGAGAAATTAAAAACACAATCAAAGTCTGGCATGACAATGATTTGTCTTTAAATAGAAGAGACCAAGTTGTCCTGACCAGGCTAAGAATTGGACACTCACTTATAACACATTCATACTTAATGGAAAGACAAGACAGACCCGTGTGCTCCCTGTGTAATGTTCCCCTGACGATAAAACACATACTGACAGACTGCAGAAGACGAGAGAATTTACTCATGCCACACGACTTACACACATTAATCGCAGAAGGAAGCCCACACATCAACACTATATTACATTACTTAAAGAACAATAATTTATACAAAAAAATCTAGCCAATCTCCCTTCTTTTCTTTGTGCTTTCGATTTTAATAGTTTACTTTAATAACCTATAGATCTGATTTAATTAAGCTAATGTACCTTATTTTAGTTATTTTGTGTATTATATTTTCATTGTAACTACAAATGAATTGTGGTTTATATTTGTATTTGTTATCTTTATTCATATGAAGATGTTTGTTTTGTCGCCTATTTTGCGAAAACATTAATAAATAAATATTCATATGAATCTTGTGGTATATGCATGCATGTGTGTATATGCTATATTTTGTGTATAAATGTATGTGTATGTATGTATGTACGTGTGTGTGTGTATATATGTATGTATGTACGTGTGTGTGTGTATATATGTGTGTGTATATTTATATGTGTATAATGTTTGTATATATATATATATATATATGTATATATCTTATTTAAGTATAAATGTAAATCGTATCAAAGTGTAAAAAAATTGTATATATTTTATAATCTGTATTAGGGCTCATAGCCATAGTTGCGGAGCTCTTATAATGAAATAAATAAAAATAAAAAATAAAAAATTCTAATTTCTGTACAAATTAGTATCCAATATAAATTGAACGCCTCAATTAGACGCAAGATAAATTATCGAACAATAATATTTGATTTACCTGATATTTTAAATTGAAAAAAAAATAAATAAAAGAATAAAAATAAAAAATAAAAAAAGTGAACCGAGATTTTGTTTTCAGTTTTTGCGTTCCACGCGCAAAGGGTTCGTCAGAACAAAAAATGTCGAACTCACTATGGAACAAAATGTCCATCCGATGAATTTTCAAACACTATTATGATTATCTCTTAAAATATTCAAGCTATGCCGCGGACTTAGTTTCATTTTAAAGGTAATATAATAAGCTACAACTTTTGTATTAAAGTGTTTTTTCGTAGAACGCTTCGTTTAAGCGAGAAATCGGGATTTGTAAAAAAAAACCAAAAAAAAAACAAACAAGTTTTATCGAAAACGAAACAAACGAGAAAATCGCCTAAAGCCTTTTGACTTAGTTTTTTGATTCCCCGTCGATATACGAAGTCTGTCGGTTAGAGACTGGGACACCCTGTATAAGTATGCTAACGTTACCTACATACCGAAACGTCTGAAAACATACACCAAAATAAAATAATGTCTCCATTAATTTTTTTTTAATATGTTCTTATTTTCTTTTTACTTCTGCAGTAAAAAATGATTGGAATGAAAAAAGGCACACGAAAAAAGATAGTCTTCCTGCTGAGAACCCACTCACTGAAAAAGAATATACCTCATTATTTGTAAATTAGTACGGATAGCTTTCCCGGTGCCCACAGAGTTTAATCAAAGAATTTCCAAAATGTTGCTCGCATTTGGGATGAAGAAAGGGGGAGATTTTAATTGACTAAGAAACGGTATTCTTCACTAGTGGCGTTTTTACTAGCAAACCTTTTATTACTTTTTAGAATAAATAAATAATAATTGTACTTGTGAGAAATTATACCTAAAGTTGAACAACCTTTATTGTGTATCGAAGGAACTAAGCAGCGTTATATAGAAAGTCATAAAAAATGAAATTTGTTAGAATAATGTAAATAATAATTTCAATTGTTCTATTTTCATAATCTATGCTAGCGACAATGATACTACAATTAGCGATATGATTTGAGGAATGTCATGTAGCATGTAGGATAAGCATTAAGGATGAAGTAAGTCTGATGTGGTCTAGAAGTCCTTGGAGGAGTTGTTTGCCTACCGTAACAAGAGCTTTCGGATTCCTTTCATTAGTACTGCTAATGAGAATTTGTAAGGAGACTCGGCTCGGAGGGAATGTCGTATCTCAGGACGCCTTCAGGACAGGGAAGGCTTTGTCCTCTGGCTTCAATAACCCACCAAATTTGCTTAAATCTACGGCATCTCATGATAATCTTATCCTTACCATTTCACTACATAAATCTCCTCTAGGGGAAAATACTCCAAAATGGGTGCTTGTGTTAAAGATGTCCTAGGGTTCTGTTGGGAACTTTTAGTTATTTTATATGCTGGGGACATGGTCGTATATACGGGGAGGGGCTGCAGCCCCTCCCCCCGAAATTAATCGGTAAAAATATGCCATAAAACTTTTTAAAAAATTAAATAAAATCTCTTAGTTCAGAAAAAATACGTTTTTTGTGGGCATAATAGCGCTTTAGTTGCCTAACTATTCCAAGTTTTAGATTGTTAGTATTCCATACCCCTGAAATGCTGTTAGCCCCCGAAATAATTTTCTACATACGCCCATGGCTGGGGGTTTCGAGTTCCGTCCCTGGCCAACCCTGCATTTAATGGGTAACAATTATCTCCTTAAGATGAGCCCATCGCCAGTCTGCAGATGGTGCAAAGACAAGGACGAGACACCGAAGGTACCCATTAATATATTAATTAAAGGCTAGGTGGGCGGACGGACAGTCTGGGACCCCGACTCCAACCCTCTAACGACGACACAAGAAGATAAAATCTTTAGTACGCGCCCGAGTTTTAAACCCAGGCCATCCAATATATCAATTGAGCAAACCCAGATAAAACATATGTACATATATAAATATATATATATTTATATATGCACACAAAAAGCGGTGTCCCTTAACAAAATTCTAGAAGTATAATCTTTCTAGCTGTATCGGCTGTCGGCTTTAATTCTGCTTAAGCATAAGAATATAATATTTGTCAATATTGATTGCTAATAGAGTAAACAAATTTAATTAGCCTGACCTAGTTACATCCATGTAAACTCTATAAATACATTCGCACCGTTTCGCTATCCATTCAATCGTACAATTAGAAATTAAATAATTATAATTAGGTCACAAAAATGTATCACCTCCATTATCATATAATCATATAATATTGAAAATGAGCACATATGATCGTTACATGACAATATACCTAAAGTAACTTGTATTTAAAACTATCAGGCTGTACCGTATGAAATGTCAGTTTTGGACTTGCCGATTTCCTTCAAATGTCTTGAAACTGTCGTGGCTCCGACTCCGAGTTCTTTGGTATATACCCTAGTGCTTTTTGAGGGACAAACTTCAACCCTTTCTTTCAGGTGATCATTGTCAGGCTTGGTTTCTGGCCTTCCTCACTCCTCGTTGTCAAAGTCAACATTTCCACTTCGAAACGTGGAGAACCACCGGTAAACAGTTCGTTCATTCACCGTTCCCTCCCCGAACGCCGTGTTAATGTTCATACAGCGCTATGACCGAGCTTAAATTCATAACGAAAAATAATACGGATTTCCGTTGAAGTCATAATTTAAGTTTTATTTTTTTCTCAAAGGATCGTTCTCACAGCACAGTACGCAAGTTACTGATTAAATAATAGAAATAAAAGAGCTTTAATTCTATATGAATAACAATGATGTTTGTAAATAATTAAATAAAAAAGGGAAAGGATTAAATCGCAAAGTAAACAAAACTGACATTTCACACGGTGCAGCCTGATAATACAAACGTGGCTGACATAGACTGCATTGTACTATTTATCAGAGTTCTCAAGAACGTGTACAAACTTCATTCCAAGAGGATTTATACGATCATAATTTAAAGTAGTCTTGCACATTATGCGTGATTTCATCGTTCAAGTAGATGTATATAATTAAAAATTCACCGTCTATATCATAATGTACTTCTACTTAAACCTGAGTCAGATAAATAGAATATCGTTGGGGATGAAAGCTGTGGTTCTAACTGGAGTCATTAAGAAGAGCCGCTTAAAATATTCCACAAATGGGTTTTATAAAGTGATAGTACTTCTACTGAAGACTAAATATGTATGAGCAGATAAGCTATTACTTTATGAATTTCTAGCGTTCTAGCACTTTAAATTATATTTTTTATTGCCGAACCTAAGAGCCCTGAATTTATGTATACTAATAAAATATAAATATATATATATATATATATATATATATATATATATATACGTGCTCCGCCCCTCTCCTCTCATTTCTTTACAAAACATTTATTCCCGAAATGCTACCGCTTTAGACCTCATTACGGGAATGGTTGCATTACAAAAGAAACGCGTTAATCTCTACTGGATTCCTATCCAGAAAGACATAAGTGGTAGCCATAAAGCAGATTTAGCATCAAAGCAGGCTATTAAAGAAGCCATTCCTTTTTCGTACATCCTACCGCCAGATGCTAATAAACCCAAAATTCCTTACCCTCTAAAAGTGGCAATACAAATGACTTAAAAATACGGTTAACTAAGCTCAATGTAACATTCCTCTTGTTTTTTGGCAACTCTTTTCATTTTTCTGTATTATTGCACTATTAGGCAAGATGTAGGCTGACAATCTTGAGACTAAGTAGACTAGGAATTACTAAGCAATTAGGAATTATTATCTTACAGGTAAATAATTGAGTACAAAAGAGACAAAACGGATGAAGAAATAATCTCCCTCAGTTGATCATTCAGAGATTAGTGTGATACTCTGCCTTGACGGCTAGTTGATTGATGGATAGATTTTCATGATGAATACAGCAGAACTGGTCCACGATTTAGCAAAGCTTTCCTAAACCAGTCAAACATCTTTCTTCTTATTCCATTTAGTCTTAATTTCACCATGTCAACTGAATGAGTAATAAATTACCGTAGGAAAGAGTAACTTTGGAAATGGGAATATAATATATATTATGGTCATATGTATACATAAGATGGTTTGTAATGAAACTTTATATTTAAAGTGTATTTAAGGATGCTGCAAATGAAACTAAAGTGGTTTTTAGTCATTGTTTGTTCTCATGGATTTTTTTTCTTTTTTTTTTTTTTTTCTCTCGTATATTCTCCTTTATGTTATCCAGAATGTTTGCTCCTTATTTCAAAAATCAAAACGAATGACTTATGCCTTTATATACGACTTCATTTGGATGTTAAGAATGAATAGCATCCGTGTGTGAATATATATATATATATATATATATATATATATATATATATATATATATATATAATAAAGCCAATGGCCATAGCCACGTTGAATACACCGGTTCCCGTAGATCACCGAAGTTAAGCAACGTCGGGCGTCGCCAGTACCTGAATGGGTGACCGACCACGTGCTGTTGGCATTATAAAAGGGTGGCAACCTGTAGATAACCCGGTGTTAATGGCCAAATTGTAGATGCGCCGTAAAATAAAATAAAATAAATAAATAAATAAAAATACGGTATATTATGTAAATCAGAAGTCTTATAACATAACATAACTATATTTTTCATAATAACAACAAACCACCACCAAACAACAAACAGAATGCTTTGAAGAAAGTAACAAAAGTTTTTGGACACTTTCGTTAACTGTCATTAACTAATTTGATATCAGTGTTGGAATAAATAAATTAATATTTTTTAGAATTACCCTTAGCTTTTATTACCTCCCTGAGCCTATTGGGCATTGTAGAATCCAGCTATCTCACAGAATCAAGCTATGCGATATCAGAAGTCAGTATCTTGTTTCATTATTCCAAAATACACTTCTTAAGTTCTCCTTGCAGCTTATTAGAGACCTACTGATTTCCGGGGGTTCATCTCGGGAGATTGAGGAGATGAACTCAGAACGTAAGGGAAAATTAAAGGCAACAAGTCCGGACGGTTAGATTTGTGTGTTTAGGGTTATTGTTCTGATAGAAATGGGACAATTCATTGCTTTTCATATCCCTATCAATAAAATACCATTTTCCACATTGTAAGCAGCCTCATTTTTCTCTCCAACAAAATAAATTAAGTTAAACGTATGTAGTTATTTTAGAGAATAGTTTTTTTTTCAGTAAATATGAGTATCCAGAAATTTTCGTAGAAACTATATATATATATATATATATATATATATATATATATATATATATATATATATATACATACACGCTTGTGTAAATCTAGCTGTAGCCGTTAGCACAATCCTGAAAGTGTAATTATTGTTACATTAGAACTAATGAATAGACCTACTATCCATTAGAATATTTAAATATTTTCACCCTTTTTTATATTTTTCAAAGCCCAAGAGAAATGGCCAATGATATTAGGGTGCTATTAATTTGGCGACGAGCCATAGAGGAAGGAACGGCTAAATATTTTGACAGCACTAATCCTGCGACCCACTGACATCTGTAAACATGGCTCCCCCTCACTCTTTCTACTTCCCGCAAGGTCTCAGTCTTTGCTCAACTTCCCAGACACTATTCCATCAACAATTAAATAACTTATTTTTATTTAGGGCATCCATTAAATTCACCTCCAAATATATTCTGTTTTAACATTTATATATTAATTATTCCATATTATCTATAAATATCCAGTTTATTGATGTTTTAATATTTCTCCACTTTGTGATCGTCTAGATAGTCGGGATTCAGTCGTATGTTAAAAAAAAAAATACATTTCATAACAAAAATTATTTTTGCTGACGCTACGGCTTGACATTCAAGCCTTCTCAGGAGGGTGGTGGATGTACCAAACGCGAAGTTTTAAGAATATGAAAAATGTTAGCGTAGTTGGAGGAGATGATTTCATGGTCAATTTTGTCATTGGCGGGACAATTTCAAGATAGATGTATATAGATTCTGAAAAGAGGTGTTCCTCAAGGTTGGATTCGGTAAAGGATAAAGGAATTGTCAAAATCGAAATTATGTCTGGCTTGGTGTCGGGATAAGGTGGTTTTTATGTATCTGTTTTAACTTTATATTTGTGAGTATTCAGTCGTTTTTTATGGGGGTTTTCTCTCATTTTTTTTTTTTATTCATTAAGAACATACGTGTATTTGATTCACAAGGTTTATTTAAAGATGGAATGTAATTTATAGGTTTCAAAATATAGCGCAAAGCATATGACGTCTAGAATATGTGTGGTATTATGTTTATTTTTATTACTATAATCTATATATATATATATATATATATATATATATATATATATATATATATAAAACAGTGATTCACAAAACCGTTGCAATGATATGTAAGTTAACTTGTATTTTAGAAAAACAAATTAAACCATTATAATATTACTACTCCGGGCCAAAATAATTTAATTGGGACTATGAGGTATAATTCTAAAAGAATTTTGAGGGGATTAGTCAATGTTTACACTCTCAGAGGTACTTTTTCCGTTGTTGGTTCATTGCAACAGTTTTGTGGCAGATGTTGTGCCGTGAAGTTCAAGGCGTAAGGTGTCGAGTTAACTATTTAAAATAGTTACTACCAAGCAGAAAGGACATAAAAAATAATATTTAGGCCAGGTAAACTAAAAAAATGAGGATAAACTCAATTTTCTCTGACCTAAACAACAGTTTTAAGCTTTTGGTCCATGAAGTCCTTTCGATGAGACAAATTGCTGCTCGTGTAGGTTTGAATGTTTTTACAGTAAGTAGATATGTTATAAAAAAGACTCTTTATTGTTCTGAACATGTTAGAGGCAAAACAAGAAAAATTTCAGGAAGAAACAGCAAGTTTCTGGTTCGACAGATTCGAATGGGTGAGATCTCCATTATTGTACAAGGCCAGTATTGACTTAGATCAGACTTGGGGCTTTACATTAATGCTAAAACTATTCCAAGAACACTAATAAGTCATGGTTATCTGACAAGGATAAAGTTCAATTAACCATTGCATAAAAAAAAACCAGGCAACTAGGACTGCAAATTTGTGGTAATCATGAAAATTGGACAACTGCTGACTGGAGAAGAGTTTTGAGGTCAGAAAAAACAAAAATGAACCGTTTTGGGACTGATGGACAACAATGGCCTTGGGGGAAAAAACCTGGATCTCCCATTACTAATGAGGAATTCCAGTCTACTCAGAAATTTGCTGGTGGCAGGCAAATGGTTTGGGGTGCATAAAGGGCCAAAAATTGTTGGACGGATTGCCAGAATAAGAAGGAATATGAACCCTGAGGAATATCTAAGTATTTTCCAGTCATCTCAACTGCCAAGTTTTAAATTCTGAAATGAAGATATTATATTTCAACAGGATAATGATCCAAAGCTCATAGCAAAAATAAGTAGAATGATTTGAAAATTATACAATATAACTTGTTAGATTGGCCCCTTGGTCTCCTAATATAGATATTACTGAGCACTCTTCGTTTTATAAAAAACAAAATTTGCCCAAGTGTGAAAATTCATCATAATCTGTTGAAGAATTATGTGAGCGAAACTAATTATATCCCATCATCATTTTCAAACAATCTTGTGAAAAGTGTTCTAAATATAATTCAGACCATAATTAATGCCAAATGAAGCAAAAAAAGTACTAGATTATAAGGTTTTATAATAGTTTTAATTCAGCCACAAAAGTGTTGCAATCAGTTAAATTTTCAATATTTTTCAGAATTTATAAAATTATTGTTATTTAAATTTCTAATTCTTAAGTATGTGTTAAAACCATATACATTTGATTCATTACCCAACACACATTTCTAACAGCGAGGTATTCAAATTTTGTAAGCAAGAGCTATTATTGCAACGGTTTTGTGAGCCACTGTATGTGTATATATATATATATATATATATATATATATATATATATATATATATATATATACACTCAATCTATACTCAACTCTATATATATATAGACTCAAGGAAGAGTTGATCGTCCTCAAAAAACGATACTACTATATTATATGTATATATATATATATATATATATATGTGTGTGTGTGTGTGTGTATAATACTAGATGCTTGTTATATTGCAACAACAACAAAACGCACTACACATTAAGCCAAACTAATGGGAAATATGTTTTGTGAAAATAATAAAACTGAGCACATAAGTAGTGATGGTTTACACATAACCAAATTATTTTTCGTTAATAATTGAATCAGCTGTTAATGACGAATAAATATTAGTTTTCGGTTTTGTTTTTTCTTAAATACAGAAACCTAGTTAAAAAACTTTCAGAAGAATGTATTTCATTTTGCAGCTGCCGCATGACAGACTTTTAATAATCTGCCGGGTTTTTTTCTGCAATAAAATTTAAGAAATTGGACATGAAAAAGCTAGTGCGCGCTCCTATTACCATTTTTGTGTTTGCCATATAATATACCAAACTACACTTTTTATATTTTGAAACTACAGTAGGACCAATATATTTTTTTAACCTTAAATCACATTTCAGTTGTATTGTAAAACTTATCAATTACCCAGAACAAATTTTGTCTCGTCAGTTATCAACAAGAACAAGAATTACCCCTACAAGAATGTAAGGACAGCTTAAATAATTTGGGCCGAAAAAACTGGGTCAAACTGGAGTGGGTTCCGGGTATCTCAGGGAAACCTGGAAATGAAAAAGCTGATGAGTTGGCAAACATTGGGGCATCCACGATACCTATTTCATCTGAACCAATATGTGAAATTGCACCGGCAGTTGCCAGACTGAGCATTCGTAGATGGACCGCAGCTGAACACAAGAAGAAGTGGGATACCAGAACTGAACCTTACAACTTTAAGGAGGTTCATGGCTGTCACGCCTCTGGTATTATAACAGAACGAAACGTCGGGTGCCACAATAGGTCTTGTGGGTACGGTTTCTCGGGCTTATCCGAGCACCCGTTAATCTAATCTATCAAAACCTCTAATTTCCAAAATGTATTCGGGTCAAAAATTTAGAAAAATGTTAAGTGATAATTTACCGAAACTCCATTGATTCCCAAAATAAATCAAAATTCCAAAAAGTTATATGAAGGACACAAATAAACTATATTTTATAAAATGATTCCTTAAGGCGCGAAGAGAACCCATGAATCTAAATTATAAGCCTTGGAACCCTACTAAAATAAATAAGTGCAATATGTGCAATACAAATGAAATTGAACCCGTTTTTCACTTCATAGGAAAAATGCCCAATATTAAATGAATATAAAAGAATATGATTAAGCAAATCAAGCCTAGAAGAATCGTCAGTTATTGCTTTCCAGTATAGTGAGAAAGGGGTTAAATTGTATACATTTCATAGAGAAGCATACCAGGCTCCCGCAGGCAGGCAGATGTGCATTGTGGAAGTGTTTTTTGTATTCTTTTATTTCGTAAATATTGTATTTTTTTCTCGTATTTTTTTTTTTTTAATAAAACCAGTCAATCATTATGTGCCTTCAAATTAATTAAAAAGGTCCCTAAAATGAAAAATATTCTCATTCATTGGTCTAAGACCCTGTAAGAGAGAAAATTTGCTATCTTAAAGCAACAGTGAGAGTAAGTACCCTTGATAAAGAAGCTAAGACCTTAATGGTCGTTAAAGAGTCTATAAGGCCTCTTGGGGAAGTTAATGCAGTCGCTCGACTTACACAACCTGTGCTTGTTCAAAGTACCAACTACGAACTTTGGTCGTTACTTACATTATTACATTTACTCAGCAAGATGCAGAAAATTGCTCAGTCGAATTACTTCATAATGTATTTTTAAGCAACTTCTTGAGATCAGATAATCTTAGAGTGATTAATTGAAATAAAAGCTACTAAATTTTAAAATAATTATACTTAACATCGGGTGTATAAGCATTAATTATAACAGTTTTCAATAGCTGAATACAAACACAGCTGTTGAGACGTGGCCATTGTAGTGGAATGTTCACCTCTATTAGGCAGTATTTAGTTTTGGGTTCCTGAAGTGGAATCAGATGATGCGAAACATGTAGAGCTATTTTAATAAATTAAATATTATGTTAATTTAGAATTTTATTCAATGATCTGTCAACATAATATGTGTATATACTCGTATTATATAAAATTGTTGAAATTCAATATTTATTAGTATAATAGATAAGTACTAAACAACAGGGCTTAAGTTATTGTAATCCCCAAAAAAACATAAATGTGAAATAGAGGCCAAGTTCCTGTCCCCACAAAGAAACGCTCCCTTCCTCAAAAATATCCCCCCCCCCCTCCTAAAACCCCCCAAAAACGCCTTACCATTCTACACTCCAAAAAAGTAGTATGAGTTGGTGTTTTTATTCAACCAAAAATATTTGCCAATACAAGAGATGATACAAGAAAGAAATGTCCAAGTTCATTACTTAGAAGCCCTCATAGTTACTTACTAAAAACAGTAAAGACACTTCAACTGACCTTTAAAAACAACAATAATAATACTTATATCCAGTTACTAAAATATCACTTTCCTCAACCAGGTATATTCTTAAACTTGGCAATGTTTAGTTTTTCTCTAAACATAATTTCGGCACAAAAAAAACATTGCCAAGTTTAAGAATATACCTGGTTGAGGAAAGTGATATTTTAGTAACTGGATATAAGTATTTTTATTGTTGTTTTTAAAGGTCAGTTGAAGTGTCTTTACTTTTCTTAGTAAGTAACTATGAGGGCTACTAAGTAATGAACTTGGACATTTCTTTCTTGTATCATCTCTTGTATTGGCAAATATTTTTGGTTGAATAAAAACACCAACTCATGCTACTTTTTTGGAGTGTAGAATGGTAAGGCGTTTTTGGGTGGTTTTAGGGGAGGGGGATATTTTTGAGGAAGGGAGCGTTTCTTTGTGGGGACAGGAACTTGGCCTCTATTTCACATTTATGTTTTTTTGGGATCTCATTTCTTTTTTCTAAGTATTAAATAGAATTTAGTTGCCGCATACCTACTGGCTTTTGTACTTCATATAAAACCAGGGTCTTTGGATTCTGCATAAGGTTCTCCTTACTGCTTGATATTTGATACCAAAAATCAACCTACATACATCTAATCACTAGACTAGAAAAGTTAGAAGCTCTTCCAGATGACATTACTCTAGAGGACAAATTGATTGCTCTCTTAACGAAACTATTACACTGTAAAACACAGGAACCTTATCCCGAGAATAAAGATCACAATAGGGAAAGTGCAGAAGGCCTTCAAGAAAAATATAAAAACAAAGACGATACATTTTGGGTTTGTTTCTAAACTTTGAAAATTTAGATGGCTCGACTTTTAAAAACTTAGTATCTGCTTTGAAGTATATTATGCAGTGAACCCCTACGACTTTATTTACTACATTTAAGAAAGAAGTCACAACTGTTTTTAGCGCGCTTCCTCCCTCCCCCATAGGGAGGAACCCCGCTTATAGGGTTGATACAATGAAACAATCCGGAAGTGCCGACTAGAAAATTTCGCGTTTCAGAACCCCTAGAGACCGAAAATAACGGTGGTTCAAATTTGTATATATATATGTATATATTTATATATATATATATATATATATATATATATATATATATATATATATATATATATATATATATTTGTCTGTTCGCTCTCTAGCTCGAAGACGAATGGTCCGATTTTGATGAAATTTGGTACAAAAATCCTTCGTCCAATTTGAAAGGTCAAGTTCGTTAACCAGCAAAATCCGCCTACTGGGAGATGGCGTTTGGGGCGAAATTCGCGCAAAAAAAATCGTAACGCTTACGTTTTTGAGTTCATAAGCTTCTAAGTACTCGTTTTATATGATTCCTGGGCTAGGAAAACGAATGAAACCATTTTCAAGGCGATAGCTTTAACCGTTTTCGAGAAAATTGGAAAAATATTTTTTGAATACCGTTTTTGGTTTGGGTACTTAGAATCACGGGACTCAGTTGAAACATTTTCTGCATGTTCTACTTTCATCAAAACTAATATGTTGAAATTTTGGTTACGTTTGGAGTTAAGGAAGGGTTAGAATAAAATATTTTATTAACAGACATAAAAAGTTTTAGTAACTTTGTTTACTTTCCTTAATATCTCGAAAAAGGTTGAAAATCTTGGTAAACGGAAGAATACCATTAGAAAGCTTATTAAATGCTCTAAAAAAAAGGTTCTAATGAAAGTTTTGATTAGGCGATGTCAATCGGAGAAATAAGAGCTTAAAACTTTAAAGTAATTGATTTCGCTTATTCGAACTGTTCTTTTTGTCTGTTTTTTATTCCTTGTTATTTTTTAATTGCTTATTGTTGGATAAGTTATTTGAAAATAAAACAGGTTAAGAAAAATAAGAAAAACAATTTAATGTTAGAGATATGGATTTCCAAGATATATAGCTTTTCAACTGCCTAGCGTCCTTCCTAGGGAGGGTTCTTTGTCTTTGATTTTGGTACTTAGAATTATGGGATACAGTTGAAACATTTTCTGCATGTTTGAGTTTCATCAACACTAATATGTTGAAATTTTTGTTACGTTTGGAGTTAAGGAAGGGATAGAATAAAATATTTTATTAACAGACATGAAAAATTTTGGGAACTTTGTATACTTTCCTTAATATCTCGAAAAAGGTTGAGAATCTTGGTAAACGAAAGAAAGAATACCATTAGAAAGCTTACTAAGTGCTCTACAAAAAAGGTTCTAATGAATGTTTTGATTAGGCGATGTCAATCGGAGAAATAAGTGCTTAAAACTTTCAAGTAATTGATTTCCCTTATTCGAACTGTTCTTTTTGTCTTTGATTTTGGTACTTAGAATCATGGGATTCAGGTGAAACATTTTCTGCATGTTTGAATTTTATCAAAACTAATATGTTGAAAATTTGGTTACGTTTGGAGTAAAGTAAGGATTAAAATGAAATATTTCATTTTTAGTCATGAAAAGTTTTGGGAACTTCGTATATTTTCATTAATATCACGTAAACGGTTCGGAATCTTGGCAAGCAAAAGATTACCCTTCGAAAGGTTACTAAATTCTCTACAAAAAATGTTTTGAAGACATTTGCGATGGGATGGTCATATTTGGAGAAATAAGTGCTTAAAACATATGTAATTTCGTTCATTTGAACGAATCTTTTTGTGTGTTTCCTACAGTTTTTTTCACTGCTCATTATTTTTGTGATTGCTTATAGTAGTCAAACGTATTATTCAATAAAACAGGATACGTATAAATAGAAACAATATTTTGTTTCAACGGCATCTTGGAATTCGAAGATGCCCTATGAATATCCAGATTACTGTACTGGTGTTGATTTCGTTCTTTAGAATTGTTTTTGGTATTCCCTATTTTCAGCAGTTTTTATCTATTTATTAATTTTTTTGTTTAAATTCATTGAACAAAATCATAGGAATTCGAAGGGGATGAGCTAGGAGGCGTAGGGTGGGGGGCATTTACCCTGTCCCCAGGTAGCGGTGCCCAGTGTACCCTCGTCATCTGTAAGTCCCTTTCTAGAGCCATAAAGATAAGCCTCCAAACAACTTTAGGAATGTAGGATTTCTAATTTTTGCCAGTATCAGAACAGCCGCTCTTTACATACCACAGTGGTACTGACGTACCGGTCTATACTAGTTGCACTCCACACGGTGGTAGTACTTGGTGTATGCCACAGCGGATTGCTCATTATAACCTTATTTTATACGTATTAAATAGGTACCTAAAAAAATTTATTTGTGTATAAGTGTTGCGTTATTGGGATTAGAATAAAATATTTTATTAACAGACATGAAATGGTTCGGAATCTTCGTATATTGTCCCTTTTTTTTTTTTTTTTTTTTTTTTTTTTCTTTTATGGTGTATCGAAAATGAGCCATTAGCACCATTTTTTCCTTATGAGCTTATATAATACTTAGATTTAGCTAGCGACAATATTTTACACCGCAATTAAAGCGACTTGCTCTCCTTACAAATATAATATTTATATTATAATATAAACATAATACATAAATTTGTCTGAAAAAAGTCCAACCCGCAGGAACTGCATCATCTTAGCGCAGTTCCGTTCTTATCTCGAGTGCAATTAGTGAAGGAATATAGCAGCTATCGGTAGGTATTAGCACCATTTTCCCCCCTTAATATCTTCAAAACAGTGGGAAATTCAAAACCTTACTAAATTCTCTACAAAAAAGATTCTGAAGAAAATTTCGATGGGGCAATATCAGTCGCAGAAGTAAGTGCTTAAAATTACGAAAGTTTTAGTTTTGTTATTTTAAACGGGTTTTTGTCACTGTTTACCTCACTTTTGTTTTTTAAGTTTATTTAACGGTGGAATGAGTATTTCATTAAAGCTGAGAAAATAAGAATCATATTGGTAATAGAGTTTTCCTAGAGAGAGCGTCGCGATGACGGGAGAGTCCCATTCGCTTAGAAAACTGTCAGTTTCCATATGTGGCGCTTTTAGCTTCCTTCTTTTTGAGATATTATTTTATATTTTTAACGAAAGATCAAAACCTACCGATAGCTGCTACTATTCCTTTACTAATCGCACTTCGGATAAGAACGGAACCGCGCTAAGATGATGCAGTTCCTGCGAATCGGACTTTTGTTAAGATGCGTCGAAATGTTTTTTTAAAACATCAAATATAGGTTCTCCTTACCAAGACGATTCATTTGATATCCCACATGATGGGTTTCAGAAGGAATGATGGCATTTCGATGGAGCAAAAAGTAGAAAACGTCATAGGTAATATGACACTCCCGTATCAAGACCTACCTGCGTGCCAAGTTTGGTCAAAATAGGCCAAACGGTGTGAATTTGTATAAGGAACAAACATACATACAGACAGCTAAAAGACCTTTTTTACCTAGCCTAGTGCATTCCCCGGACCAAGGGCTACCTGTGTGCCAAGTTTGGTCAAAATCGGTCAAATGGTGTGAATTTGTGTAAGGAACAAACATGCAGACAGACAGCTGATAGAAGTTTTTGACTAGTCTATGACACTACCCGGATAAAGACCGACATGTGTGACAAATTTTGTCAAAATCGGTCAAACGGTGTGTATTTGTATAAGGAACGAACAGGCAGCTGATAGACAATTTAACCTAGCCTATGATTCTCCCCGTATCAAGACCCATCTGTGTCCCAAGTTTGGTCAAAATCGGTCAAACGGTACGGATTTGTAAGAGGAACAAACATACAGACAGACAGCTGGTATACGATTTTTACCGAGCCTATATGCGTCTAATTGTTTCTTAAAACATCAAATATAGGTTCTTCATACCGAGACAATTCATTTGATACCCCACATCATGGGTTTCGGACGGAATGATGGGTTTCCGCCCCGGAAGCGGAGTCAAACACAACTTTTCGCGATTTTTAGATTTTTTTCCTTTAATAACGTCTTCATATCTATCTTCATGCTAAATTTCAAGTCTCTAGCATCATGGGAAGTGCCTAATAATTTTGATGAGTCAGTGAATGAGTGAGTGAGTGAGTCCTATATATCCCGATTTTCGATCGCTTATATCTCAGAAACTATTCGATATAAAATTATGAAAATTTCCATTTTTACTCACATCTAAAATTATAATACCTGTGTAAAATTTCATAACTTTATCTTTACCTGGTTGAAAGTTATACGAGGGTAAAAATCGGCTCTAAGACCGCCTGTAATATACACACGGTATGCTTAGGCCGGAACTTGGCCTGGCGCACTACCGTGCGCCTAGATACTACACTTAATTTGTTTAATACTGTCTCATAGCATGGAACTTCTTGATGAAAAGCATGTAAACATTAATAACAATGAAATATTAATTGCTTGCCATTCCGTCACGAAAGAGTTGCATAACTAAGCACAATCCACAGCACGGTGGTTAATTTACACTCCTTGCTCAAGCGTGTGGTATGGTTCAATATTAGCGCGTTTCCTCCCTCCTTCCATAGGGACGAAACCTGATTATGAAGTACACCTTATCTCACATTTCGAAAGTGCTATCTACAAAATGTCACGTTTCAGAGCCCATAGATCACGAAAAGAAGACGTTTGTATATGTGTATGTGTGTGTGTGTGTGTGTGTGTGTGTGTGTGTGTGTGTGTGAGTGTGTGTGTGTGTGTGTAGTAGTTCTAAAGTGACACCACTCAAAAAAAAAAAAAAAAATCAGAAAATGTGTCACTCTTACCTATGTAGGGGGCTTAGCATTAAGACAGGAAGGGTGACACATGTGCCCTCTGGTGTACATGCTCTGAATCCAGGTTCATACAATTTTTATGATTGATAAAGAGATATTTACTGTCTATAACTATGACGGTGTGTATAAAACCGATTTTGGAGATGTGTCACTTTAGAAATACTAGTGCGATATATTTATGTTCGTAAGAAAATACACGAAGATCCAGAAAAAAATGTCATGTCCGTGAATCATTTTTTTTTTTCTAATGCTTGCTTAAGTTTAGGTTTCTTGTCGTACGTTTTTTGTCATCAAGTGATCCAATTCATTCATGCCTTGATAGAATGATAGTGTTCTTTGCTTTAGTCTCCGTAATTTTTATAAAATGAGTCAAGGTGAGAATGTACAAAGTGCACTCTTACCATTTATGCAAAATTCATAAATTTTCCAATAACTATTCAACGAAACTCTTGTGGTTCTTATTCTTCCTATTTCTCAAAAAGTTTTGTCAAACATTTTTAAAGCTTAGCAAGCGGATCACTGTCGATAATTATTTCAATAAAATTTTTGTCCTCAGATAAACTCTGAATTTGTAGTAAATCCTCTTTAGTAAATATTTAGAAGGATGAATCAAGTTTGATTGCATTGATCAATGTCTGGTCTCGTCTGATCGGAATACATTATTTTAACCAATACTATTTCTCGAGTATCTTGTAGTAATGTGAGCTATTGAGTAGGTGTCGTATCTATTTCCGTTGAATCAAAACAGCTTTGAAACGAATTAATAAATAATCATCACTCATCATTTTTATTTGTATGCTCTTTGGTGGTCCGATTTCCTGAGCCTAAAACCAATCCACCTTAAGTGGTGAGGATGAGGTTGAAATGACAGGTAGAAACTATGAGTCGTTCCGGTGCAGAGATTCAGAAATAAAAAGATAAAATAGGAAACGCAATAATTCCTTAGTAATTCGGGAAAATACAATACAAACAGTTTGAAATCGATGAAGTTGGTTTCCTATATTTTCTTTATCTGTATTTTAATATTTGTGATAAATTTATAAATTTTCATGAGTATCAGATTCTTAATTTTGGATTTTCTGGATAAAAACATAAAATAAACAAGCTCAATAAAATTTATTTTATTTTCATAGCTGCAAGGTTTGCAATTTTTTCGGTTTTCACTATTCCATCAAATTTTGGAGGGCTTACGTGCCAAAGAGGAACCACAAGGGCATGTAGATCTTTAATATCGAAGTAATTAATAAATTAGGCCACAATTATTAAAACTGTTAACTTTTCTCATGTGACAAGTATTTAATTTCGAATATATTTATAATATTGAAAGCAAATTGGGCGTTTCGAACAATTGATTACGAAACCCATTTGAGTGGAAAATATGAAAGAAACATTTGTAGAAAGCCAAAGAGTTAAATATAAAATTTCTCTGTCACTAAGCGGCATAATATTAAAATAAGGAGTCCCGAGAGGCGCTTCAAGGGAAGAACAAGCACCTGGAAATCAATACACCAGCCACCTGTTGGTGGTGTGAGCTTCCTCTTTCAAGTGCAGCTCTTCCCAGCAACACTTGGGCTCAAACCAACCATGAACAGGGAATTAGAGATTTCTAGTTCTAAGGATGTTTGTAAGGAGTTTTGGTTGCCTATGGTAACTAACATCCGGACTCCCATAGAATATCTCTGACCACTGCCGAAAAGACCTCACTTGACCGCGCAGAGTTGCGTCATCTGGAAATTTGATGGGAAATCCAAACCAAGAAACATTCTTACAGGCAACGGCAATTCTTACCCTCCATTAGATGGAGATGAATTTATTTATTATTATTTATTATTTATTTATGATCATCCGCAACCAAGGTGATTTCCTCAATACAATTAATACATAGATATACATCCACTTATAGTAATAATTATACAATTATCCAATATTAATACCCGAGTATGCTTGAATGTAGACAGGTTCTGTTATAGCTAGAGGATTTTAGAGGAACTAATAGTTCTTCGATTAAACACTAGATATCATTTCGGTGTCCTTTTAGCACGACCCCTCCCTCCCTATATAGGGAGAAACCCCGCTTATAAGGTTGACCTCATAACGTAATCCAGAAATGCAGGCTAGAAAATTTCATGGTTCAGAACTAATATATCACGAAAATAACGGTGATTCTAATTATAATATATATATATATATATATATATATATATATATATATATATATATATATATATACAGTGAAACCTCCCAATAGCGGACACCTCTGGGAGAACCAAAGTTGTCCACTATAGAGAGGTGTCCGCTGTACAGAGGGGTTGGTCGAGAAGGATACGTACCGAATTTGTACATTTAATTCATGTTTTAATCAACCATTAAATAATTACCCATAAAAAGTTTGTTTTAAGTATATAGAAAGAAGTTCAATAAGTATAAACTAAAAATAAATAATATAATTAAAAATATTTTCAGGCGTATATATGGAAGCTTGGATTCCTACTGAGTAACTCTTTCCGCATTCACCGATGCCGATGCTCCACAAATGGCCCCAAATGAAATTTTGTGCCTGCCACGAAATTTTTCCAGCCACCCATTGGAAGCTTTAAATTTAGAATAACCCAACTGTCCAGCTATCTCTAGTGCTTTTGCCTGGATCATAGGACCTGTTATGGGAATGTTTTGAACACGCTCTCTTTTAAACCATTCCAGTGTAGCGATATCGATTGTAAGTCCCCGTCCAGTTCTTAGTTCTTGGACAACATGTTTGTCACAATTTTCCGTCTATTTCTACAAAATTTCATCTTTTTTTTTTCAATATTTTTGCTGCTTGTGTTTTCCCTATCTTAAAAACCTCGGCAACTTTACGCACACCACATTTTTTGCGATTAGAAAATGTTATCACGTCAATTAGTTCTTTAAGTTTTAGAGATTTCCGAGTAGACATATTGAAGAGAAAGCACGATATTTACTCAACAAGAGCTAAAAACCATCTGAAAATTGAAGAGAGGGAATGTGAACGGAGAGTTTTGGAATATTCCCGGAACCGTGATACCTCGTAGGCAAAACAATAGTAATCTGCCAGCGGTAAAATCATATGCTTCTGCTGAAAAGGAAGAGGTTCCTGTTGTGAAGTTCCTAGGAAGATATTACTAGTCACTATTCTCTATATATATCTTATTCTTACAAAGAGTTTGTTATTGTTAACGCATTTTACTGGAAACCTACACCGATGGGGACGCTTCTATAAATAACATTAGCTGTAATTGTCCGTAGTAAGGAGGTAAATAATCAGGTTTCTCTGTCCGTGTCCGTTGTACAGTGGTGTCCGCAATATAGAGGTTTATTTTACCTAAAGAAAAATTCGGGACTGCGAGAAAATGTCCGTTAACAGAGGTGTCCGCTGTAGGGAGGTGTCCGTTAAGGGAGGTTTCCCTGTATATGCATATATATATATATATATATATATGTACAAATTTGTAAATATATTTGCCTGTTTGCTCTCACACGCTCAAAAATAAACTGATTTTGATGAAGTGTCTTACAAAAATACTTTGTCTAGTTCAAAAGGACAAGTTCGTTAACCAGCAGAATCCGCCAACCAGAAAACAAATCGGAAAATCGTTATAATTTAACGGACATGGATCGAAATAATCCAACTTACTATCCTAGGAAATATTATAAGGAAGCTACAGTTAAAATTTACGTTGATCGGGTAAAATTGAAGCTGCCCAATTTGATAGCTTTCAAAAAAGACAACTCTGACATTTAATGTAGTAAAATGTTCATTGTATTCCTTTTTAATTGTTTTTCATAATTTCCTGTAATGAAGAAAAGAACAATTTTTTTTTTTTTTTTTCTTTTTTTTTAATTTTGAAATGTATTTCATGAACGGTGGCAGTGAATCCAAAGGCACATTCAAACATGTATTCCCAACAAAAGTGCTCCTGGATATTATTTTTGGTTAGTTAAGGAAGCATTTAAGCCTAAAAAATTAAAAAGTTACAAGGTAGTATCACCACTTAATCAATAAACTTGTAGACATTTTATATTATTCATCGAAAGAGATGAATATTATTCTGTTTTTTAGTAGTTGTAAAAAAAGAAATATTTTCTATTGTTCTCAGTCTGGACTACTATTTAAAAATACTGCAACTCTGGCCATTGAACCTTTTTTTTCAACAAGTATTATATAATTACCACAATAGTAGAGAGGAAAACATAAATAAAGACTAAAGTCTCTTAAAAAGTTCATTGTTTATTTATAAAAGGACAAAAGCAAGGAAACTATCCGGAAGGGCCCCGGAAGGATCTTGATCATTTAGAAGAGAGTCTGTAATGAAACATTCCCGGGCATCTGCTCCTGAAATATCTCTCCGCGCTGCAAGACCTACACTTTTCTATCCACGCTTTTTTCATCGCCCCAGTTTGTGGGATCTCATTTCACTCATTCTTTTCTAATTTACAGACATTTCATTTCACTAATAATAAGAATGTACGCGTCCTTTTTAAAATAAACTTTTACGAATTTAATCATTGAAAGAAGACTTTTGACTGAAAAAAAGGGCAGCCTCGTGAGTCAAATTTAAATGGATGAGTTTCGGGTGATAAATGCAGTGATAAAATCACATAATTATCTACAGAAGCTGTCGGAATGAACTAGTCCTTACAAAACTCCGAATTCAACATAACTCTTAATCGACTTCCACTCAATGGCAAAACAAGATACATATGGATGATAGGTACATATGGAGGGTTCAGAGCACAACTAGACCAAGTAAATTTTTGGCGTTTTATGTTGTAATAGACTTGAAGGGTATTACTAAAATGGCTCTTTTCAGTGCTAGAGGAGACTAAGTCTTAACTTCATTATTTAACCACTTGCAGCAGTTCTTGCTACACATCTGGAAGTCATTCTTATTTGGTTTCAGAGGACAAGTAAGTCAATTCCATGTTATAACTATTTTATGAAGAAGGCTATACATAAATAATGCCAGTTTTTTAATTCAAATCTTTTTAAGGCCAACAGAATTTATACAACGTCTCTGCAATTAAAACAAATAATACTCATTTTCTGAAGCAAAACAACATTATCCGTTAAAAACTTATTAATGGACTGCAGAAAATGAGGAAACTTCCTTATTTTTGATTATTTCGTAAGGAACAACATACTTTAAATTTTGAAAATGATAATCAAAATTCCACTCGTGCATTATATTCATATGAGAATCTAGAGCATATTTTTTGACAGGGGTACCAAGAAATAGCAAGATGTCTTGGTGAAATCATCTAAAGAGCCATGGAGCCATGTCTTGGGGAGTTTTCATCAGGTTGAGTGCATTCCGGGCAGGCGTTTCTGCCAACCCATTCCATATCATTTTCCATTTCGTCCAATAGCCTCTTCAGTTTCGGTACTTCCTAACAGATTATTCAGTCAAAATTCATATTCTTATGATCCGTTTGTTAAAAACAACGATTTTTTAATCACAAATAATAAATCTATTCTTTAGCTAATGAATACTAGGTGAATTTTATCACCCCCTGCCATTGGGACAGTGCCCAACTAATTACTGCGATTATGGGATTATTAGTTTCAGTGTAATTGTATTTTAAATAGAATATATCATCCCCTTCTTGGCGTGTCAAAAATTAAAAGTAAAAATTACACTGCAATTTAAACTCCATTGTAGCAACATTGCTTCTTTAAACCGTTTTAGTTCGTTGTGTCAGATGAAGAACACTTGCTTAAACTCTTAGATAATGGTTTGCTTTTTACATTTTGTGTTAATACTGTAAAGTACACGGATTCTTCATATTTACCGTAAGTAAATTCGTTATTATCATAAGTTTCATTTTTGAGTTAGGCTGTATTTTGAAATTATAGTTAGACAGCAAAATTGAAGAATTGCGCGTTTCATAAATGGACATTAAACATATGATATAACTTGAACTTTGTTTTTTTTTTACGTTTCCCAGTTCAAACATTAGATACAAAATATTGTTTCTTTAGTCTTGTTCGGATTAGGATAATATTCGCATTACTGTACTGGATTCTACTGTATATATATATATATATATATATATATATATATATATATATATATATATATAAATTTGAATGGGAGGGGCTCTAGTATGACAAATTGAAGAGATTCTTCGATGTGTCATATTTCAATAGTTAAATTTCTTCGGGAAATGCTTAAAAACAACATACTCAAAGTAAAATAAACTAAATCTTAAGGGAGAGGAGAGAAGAAATGGCGACATCTTTGTACAATACAACCATCTATCAACCAATCCGGATTAGAGGTTAGGCCCTTTGATATACCACAAACAAGGAAAGGATTGGTATTCTCTTTCTGTCTCTCTCTCACTCGTTCTCTCTCTCTCTCTCTCTCTCTCTCTCTCTCTCTCTCTCACACACACACACACACACCCTGTGATAATGATACTTAATGAAAGAAAGCTCAAGATATGGTGATGTCTGGAAAACATCACTATTCTTCCCAACAGAAGGAAAGCTAGTTATGTTCAAAGGGTAGATGAAGACAGCTTTACTGAACGTACCTCAGAAAATAAAATAAATTCTATCAAGATAACCGGAAAGATTAATCTTAAAGCCTATGTACATTTCATTGCATTTCATAAGCATTATTGAAGCAGTATCTTCTGCTAGACGTCTGTTAACAAGAATAATGACTCTTTAGCAGTAGGCATGACCCAGTTACGTCCTCAATTCGAATTACGCAAAAGAACCATGGCGCTAAAAGTTAGGCATTCGAAGTAGTTGCATTTTCTTTAAATATTTCTATCCGGGGAGCTGGTATCGTTACTTACATAGATTAAAACAAATCTATGTAAGACCCACAGAGCTAAACATAACCGGAAGAAGAAAATTGATTTATGCTTGCTCAATTCAAATAAAGGATATCGACTAAGATTAGCTAAATGGCGACGGCCTTCATAGAGAATTGTTAAGTGAACGGAAATTAAAAATTATAGACAATCACAGAGGTGTCTCCCCGTGGTCTAGTGGCTAACGCATTAGTTTCTCAAGCGGGATATGGTGGGTTCTATTCCCACCAGCGGTAGGAATTTTCTCATCTCACGGCTCGTTGAGAAAATTTCTCGCTGCTCCTTGGATGTCACTGCTAATGGCCTAGATGTCGATGCGCCGTAAAAAAAATAAAAATAAAATAAATAAATAATCACGGTTTTCCCAATGGCCCACTGGCCAACGCCTTGGATTCTCAAGCGCGGATTCGAGCCCCGCCGGTTGCACATTGAGTTTTTTTTATTTTCATTTCAGGGCCCGTTGAAAGAACTTCCTACTGCACCATGCAGTACATGCAAACAGATGCACCAGAACATCCAGGAAGAGTGGCAACCGATAGATAGCCCGGCACTAATGGCCTCATGTTAAAGCGCCGTATTACAAGAAAAAAAAATCAAGATCAATGAACATGCTAAAACACTTTAACAATAGTAAATTATTATTAATAAAAAATAAAATATAATATAAGAAGGAAAAACAAAGCAAATTTACTCTTAAACAGCATAAACCCAATAAATAATTTAGATTTTATAAACCCTAGGGAAGATGTGAAAAAGTCCCAAATTTATCAGACCAGAAAACGTAACTATTACAAGTTATTTTCTTCTAAACATAAAAATCGAACCATGGGGCTAAAGGGATATTCATTATATACCCAATTATCCCAGTTTTAAATAAACCGTATGTGGATCAAGTATGATTTTCAGCACAAGTAAACAAAACATACTCTGCATTAAACATGTACGACATGATTTCTTTAGGGGGGAGGGGCAAATGTTTTCACAAAATTCAAGCTTTCTTTTTTTTTCTTTTTTTTAAAGAGAAATTCATTCTAAACTAACAAAATAAAGAGAAACTAGACAGAGATATGTGGCAAGAAGTGGAGCACAACAAAATAAAAGACATAAAAAACAACGTAGAATCCTGGACCTCTTCATCAAGGGAAAATAGAAGAGAGGAGGTAGTCATAGCCAGAATGAGAATTGGGCACACCAGAATCACCCATGGATATCTGATGGCAAGAGAACAACCTCCAAATTGCCCAAGGTGCAGCGAAACACTTACTATAAAGCATCTGTTATCCCAATGCCAACATTACAGGAAAGAATTAGATGAACTGAACATTCCTATAAACGTAAGAGATGCTTTGGGTAACAATGCAGATATATTAAATAATGTAATAAAATTCCTAAAAAAGATAGAATTATATAACGAAATATAATCATTCTATTAATGAAACACAGAAATATATATAAATTAAAATGAAGTAGAATGTAAATAGTGAAACTGTGTAATCAGGAAAATGTCATGTAGTTAGCACAGAAAAGTAAATCACTTTGATTGAAAATAGTAGGTAAAAATGTATATAAGGTAGTATCTAAGGAGGTGGATGAAGTAGCATGTATGTAGTATGAAAAATTGCATGTAAATAGTAGACAATAGTGTGTATATAGTAGTATGTAAGGTCGTATATGAAATAGCATGTATAAAATAAATAAATAATAATAAAAAATAAATAAAATAAAATAAAAAATAAATAAATAAAAAAATATATATAAAAAAAATAAATAAATAAATAAAAATAAATTACATGTAAATAGTAGACAATAATATGAATATAGTATGTAAGGTTGAGTATGAAATAGCATGTAAGGGGAAAAAATAATAAAATAAATAAATAAATTGCATCTAAATAGAAGACGATAATGTGTATATATTAGTATGTAAGGTTGTGCATGGAATAGCATAAATAAAATTTAAAAAGAAAATAATAATAATATAATAAAAGTTAAATAATAAATAATAAATAAACGTAAAACATTAAAACAATCCATCACCACGACATTGTTTCCATATCACAACACAAATTATACTAACAAATTACGTAATCTAAATGAAAAAAAAAAAAAAAAAATCGGGCAATGAGAACCACAAAGTTGTTTGCCCTTGAAACCCAATCCAATCCTACTAAACTTTTTGCCGTTTCGTCTGCCGTCTCGAATCTTCCAGAATTATCATCTCGTATATCTTTCCCAATTGTTAGTATTTTCGTTTTTATACGATAAGCATAAAATATTACATACCTTAGTCAACCAATATAGTTTCGAAAAGAATAAATCATTTACTTTTTAAAAAAGTGGTATACATCACTTCATAAAATATTAAATCATTTTTATAGCACTATAAATGTAAATATGATTAATAAATGAAAAATCGTAGAAAAAAATGCACCGGAATAAGGGCGTAGCTTGAGGCGGATGTTGGCAGCTGAGTGTGACGTCACTGGTATGACGTCACATCTAGTCGATACGGGGTCGGCGTACTCTTGGTATAGTGCCCTATAAAGCAAGCTGGCATTTAGCTAAGCATTCTCTTCAGCTCTCTTCTTAAAATAACTAGAAAATATTTATATCTATATACATCTTTTATTTTATAGAATTTATCGTGCGTTTCGCGACGGTGGCAATTCTATCATCAGGACAGCAAAATAAAAGTCAATTTCGTTTTCAGTCTCTAATTAAAAAACTATAAACAAAATGTTTACATTATTTGTTTATCTGATTTTGATGCGAGTGCATTGAATTTTTACACAAGGCATGGTGATGAGTTTTCCAATGATTCCTGCGTATCAATTTGCTACACACGGCTTCTTAGTAAACCCACACTGTACGTATCAATTAGATACATATGACAGTCTATATATATATATATATATATATATATATATATATATATATATATATATACACATATATAATTATTTCTGTATGGAACCGGAAGGACCACGCGAATTCCAATTATCTTGGTTGTCTGTATGCACTCTAGTTGCCCCAAAAATGATCCGATTTTGATAACATTTGGTACAAAAATACTTTGTCTAATGAAACGATGGATTTAGATTAAACCTTTTCTGTATGTTTTACATTCGTCTGGACTAAGATATTGAAATTTTCGTTACGTTTGGAGTTAAGGAAGTATTGTAAAACAATATTTTATTGACAGAAATGAGCAGTTTTAGGAGTTTCGGATATTTTCTTAAATCTCGAAAACGGTTAGGAAATCGTGTTAAATGTAGGGTAACCACACCTGTGTGAACTTGGCACCGAACATTAAGTAATCAAAATATCAAACTTATGTACGGTTTGTACTTCGTTTGTACCTGATTGTACCACATATGCTTTTGTTTGTATCTCCGCCAATAAAAAAATATGAACACTTAAAAAAACGGTCAGCACCCGACATTAAAATATTTAAATTTTCTTTACGCCATTCGATAGACAATCGTTTGAACCCGTTTGTACCACTTTTCATTTCGTTTGTACCTCAAAGGGTACGCGAGTACGAATTATTTAAACTTTTAACTTACGCGAAAACGCTAAATCCGTTATTTTTAGAGATATCGAAAAACAGCCAACGGGATTCGATAGACAATCGTTTGTACCCGTTTGTACCACTTTTCATTTCGTTTGTACCTCAAAGGGTACGCGAGCACGAATTATTTAAACTTTTGACGTACGCGAAAACGCTAACTCCGTTATTTTTGGAGATATCGAAAAACGGCCAACGGGATTCAATAGACAATCGTTTGTACCCGTTTGTACCACTTTTCATTTCGTTTGTACCTCAAAGGGTACGCGAGTACGAATTATTTAAACTTTTAACTTACGCGAAAACGCTAAATCCGTTATTTTTAGAGATATCGAAAAACGGCCAACGGGATTCGATAGACAATCGTTTGTACCCGTTTGTACCACTTTTCATTTCGTTTGTACCTCAAAGGGTACGCGAGCACGAATTATTTAAACTTTTGACGTACGCGAAAACGCTAAATCCGTTATTTTTGGAGATATCGAAAAACGGCCAACAGGATTCGATAGACAATCGTTTGTAGCCGTTTTTACCACTTTTCATTTCGTTTGTACCTCAAAGGGTACACGAGTACGAATTATTTAAACTTTTGACGTACGCGAAAACGCTAAATCCGTTATTTTTAGAGATATCGAAAAACTGCCAACGGGATTCGATAGACAATCGTTTGTACCCGTTTGTACCACTTTTCATTTCGTTTGTACCCCAAAGGGGACGCGAGTACGAATTATTTAAACTTTTAACTCACGCGAAAACGCTAAATCCGTTATTTTTGGAGATATCGAAAAACGGCCAACGGGATTCGATAGACAATCGTTTGTAGATATTGGAAAGTTATTGAAGTTGATTTTTTTTATGGAGGTACCGATGACAAACTATGTGCCTGCAGCATAGCTCGTGGTTCCGCGGAGGATTCGGGGTAAACAAAAATCTGGGCGCTAATTACCTTGACGTTAAGCGCCTTAAAAAAAATCACCTTCAATAACTATCGTAATTTCAACTTAATACCAATAAAGTCACATTTTATTTGCGATTTTTTTTGTTAAGATATTTATATTCACACATTATAATGTGAATAAATTTTTATTCGTATATTTTAATGTAATTTTTGTTGTGTTCACTTGATTTTTTGTAAATATTCACATTTTTTTTGCCATTATTTACAGTTTCTTCTGTGAATTTATTTGAATTCACAGGAAAATTTGCGATTTCTTTGTATTTTTATAATGAATATTTGTTAATAAAAATAAATTCGTATTCACAATTATACGAATTTATTTATATTCTTAATTACAAATATATAAAGTAGAATAAATTTGTATTTTAATTTATAAATAAAATTATGCCCATCACTGGCGAGCATGATGTGACCGGCTAATAAAAGCAAGTCGGCTAGTTTGGCCGGCTGGTTAAAGCGAGCATGATATGAACGGCTAATAAAAGCAAGCCGGCTAGTTTGACGGCTGGTTAAAGCGAGCATGATGTGACCGGCTAATAAAAGCAAGTCGGCTAGTTTGGCCGGCTGGTTAAAGCGAGCATGATATGACCGGCTAATAAAAGCAAGTCGGCTAGTTTGGCCGGCTGGTTAAAGCGAGCATGATATGACCGGCTAATAAAAGCAAGTCGGCTAGTTTGACGGCTGGTTAAAGCGAGCAGGATGTGACCGGCTAATAAAAGCAAGTCGGCTAGTTTGGCCGGCTGGTTAAAGCGAGCATGATATGACCGGCTAATAAAAGCAAGTCGGCTAGTTTGACGGCTGGTTAAAGCGAGCATGATGTGACCGGCTAATAAAAGCAAGTCGGCTAGTTTGGCCGGCTGGTTAAAGCGAGCATGATGTGACCGGCTAATAAAAGCAAGTCGGGTAGTTTGGCCGGCTGGTTAAAGCGAGCATGATGTGACCGGCTAATAAAAGCAAGGGGGCTAGTTTGTCCTGGTTATTAAGGTGACACAGATTTTATTCAGTTTGAATGCAAGCTGGGAAGGTTAATATCATGAGTATTTAAGTATTATAAAATAATCTAATGTATTTGTACAACTAATATATAATCTAAATCCTTATATGTGTACTAATATATATTTATATTACTACTACTAATATGCTTAACTGTATATTTTTAATATAATGTTACTAATGGATTAATTAATGTAATAATGATAGATCATAATTATTATCAACATATATAATAATTGAGGAAGAAATAAAAGCGTTTGTATGTAAGAATCTATTTTAGTGCTTGATAAAAATTAAGAGAGATATCTTCTTTTGCTGTAAAAGTGTTCTGTTTGAAGTTATAACTTCAAACACGATATCGTGTCCCATCACGATAACCTACTAATAATGATTGTATTATGGCATCAAACGCACAGGTATTTTTTATCATTATATATCGCCCTTTAATATTTTGTGGACGTAAACAATTGCCATTTTCTAATATTGGGATTTTCGATGTGACACGAGGCTTTTTATGGATACTTTCCACATCAGGGCATACTCTCAAATACTTGCCACGCTTATTAAATTCTATATTTTTAGGTTCTTTCCATGTTTCAGTTATATTTAAAATATTAGATTTAGGTAATTCTTCGTCATGATCTTTAAACGAACAGGTATATTCATTGGAATTCGTGGCGCTCACAGTTGTAGCTGCATTTGAAAATGGAATTTTGGTATCAGCATTTGAAATTTTCATTGCACCGGCAAGAGATCTTATATGTGCTATTAGAAATTTGTCCACACGAATATTTTTGGCGCCCTTAAAAGTCGATTTCTTAAGTTCATTAAAATACTCCTCGCTTCTTGCCGATGACGCTATATTATTTATTTTATTTGGTGCCATTTTAGCTGTCCATAAAGGAAACTCTTTGCAAATTCGAAGTAAGCTGATACCAAAATTTTGACAATAATAAGGATTTGGTCTATCTCCGGAATTGATTTGCTTACTTGTTTTTTCAATATTGTTGAGAAAATTATTTATGCGTTTAGCAGGCTTGGTGTTAGGAACTTCGTCCCAACGCCAAGCCTGATAATCGTTTCCCAGATCAACTTTAGAAAATTCAAAATGTCGAGTTTTAATTAGATTTATTAATCGTTGTTGGGAATTAAAACATGCAAGCACATTATCCTTTACGAAAATGTCTTCTGTTTCTGAAAAGTTCGAGTGTATTGGCGTTGCTTAAAACACCAACGCATCGAACAAAAAAATCTCTTACACGCGCATGTTTATCTCTAAAACACTTCCATGAGCAAACTAATTTTATTAAATGCGCAATGTCAATCCGAAGAATACAATTAGGAATATTTTCCCAGTCATTAGTTTGTAATATTGTCATACAATGTTCAACGTATGTACTAAGATGGCAATTGTTAAAAGACAAAGATGCTGCGTTTAAAAGTGCGAACGAGTAATCCGTCACAACCTCTTTTGGACAAGGTGCACCAGCTCTCAACCATTCTCGTAACCAGTATGTTAAAATATTAGTATCATGTTTTTCAGAGATCATTTGAAACACTGGTAAAATTTTTTTCTGAAAAGGAACGACAGCTTGATATAAAAATACAGGATTTGCCGAGATTTTGTAAAGTTTTTTAATATTTTTTATTAATGACCCTGTTGCGTCAATACTTAACATGCCTGTTTTCTCCGTCTGTTGATAAAATTGTTGGTACATAAATAGTTGTTCTGGACTAAAATAGATTACACAAAAAATGTATCCAAACCGATCTCGCGTATGGCTGATGAAAATTCCAGCTTATATTTTAATTGTAAAATTGATGCGATTTGATCAGATATTTTATGAAGTCCTAACTTTTCGTCGTTTTCTATTTGTTTTGCTTTTCGCAATACAGACTCAGTGTACAAATGCGCTGGCTCTAAATCACCAAACGTCATTAACTCATTTCCCTTCTCTCGTCTCCAATTATATGTCCTTTATCACATTGGTTCTTTCTATTTTTTTTAAGTGTCGTTTTCTTTTATGTACAATTTCTCTAGTATCATAAGTAGAAACGTGGATTTCCAATTTGGAATCAGTATCTTCATTTGGTTCACACATACTGTATGCGTTAATAGATGCACCGCATTCCGTTCACTTTCCTTTTATGATTAACTTTCCCAGTTTTAAAAGCAAAACAACAAGGTATATTTATTTGTTTCCATATTTCATCATAAAATATGTTTGTCCATCCAGGTTTTAACAATGTACATTTATCTTTGTTACTTGATAACTTCGATTCAGACATCGTTTTTTTGTCTAAATGTAAAATAGTACGCCATGGTCTAACACATGACGGAGACATTGACCAGTTCAAACCATTTGATTAGCAACTCATAGAACAATTACTTGATTCCAGTGATGCAACTTGAATCGAAATATTATATTTTTGACGGAGGCGATCAAGAATTCCGTTTCTATTTTGCGAAAGGCATAAATATAAATGTTTCACAGAGAGCTCTTTATTCAAAATACTTGCTGCATTTTTCCAGATTGGATTGGACAATCGGAGAATTTGACCATTATCATCGTAAAAATTTAAGTCTTTTATTAACATGAAAATTTCGTCAACATTCTTTTTTGGTTGCCGTGGCATCTTGCAAGTTTTAATTCCAAATTTGCTTTCAGAAATAAATTAATTTCGAAACTTGTCAAAGCAACAAGCGAGTAAGATTTTATACTCCAAGAAATATATGTGAATAAATCAAATTGACAAGTGTTGGTTAGACGAGTAAAGTCCTAGCATGTATATCCTACGAAAGCAGCAATATGAGAGAGAAGTGTGAGAACACAACCGAGCAAAAGAAACAATGCTACTGGATAGGATAGGAAAAGTACAGCAAGGAAGTGAATCATCGGTCTATCCCCTCCATAGACTCACCGGTGTGAACTTGGGACTACTCAGGTCAAAAGTTAGAAACTCATTCCCGTAAAGATACCTAAGCCAAAGAAAGTCCGACTCGCAGGAACTGCGTCATCTTAGCGCGGTTACGTACATCTGGAAGAAATGGAATAAATTAGCATCCCAAATCACAGGAAACAGACAGTAGCCAACTTATACAGAAGCGGATAATTCTTAATCTGTATAAGTCAATACAATTATGTACTGTAAATGTACTTACTCTTCGACTACTGCTGAGAAGGCTCTATTCTAAACAACCAAAAATTCGTTGTCATTTTAAGTATCTTGTTTTAATAGCAAATTCGTTTTACTGTTATAATCAACTTTAAATATGTGCTTCATGGCGAATAAAATTCCATTCTGCCGTGGGTTAAATCTTTCTATAAAATCAGAAATAACGATAACTTCTGTTGGAGGCTATGAGGAAGGTTATATAGATAGAATTCAAAACAAACTACGTCGTGATGATTAGCGACTGCCATCTTGATTAATACAGCCACTCCAAACTTATTATTACCAATACCTTTCACCGTTTCTTAGCTTATTTTACTACAATACTAATTTTACTGATAAATGCAATTTAAAACAAGAAAAACCAATTGAAAAGTGAGATAAACAAAGAGAAACCTTGAAAGGGGTTTTCTCTTTGTTTATCTGACAACAAAACAAACACTTTTTAAGTTTTAAGCGCTTATATCTCTGATTGACGTTGCCCCATCAAATATTGCTTTAGAACCTTTTTTGTAGAGAATTTAGTAAGCATTGGAATGGTTACTTTCCAAATTGCACGATTTCCAACCGTTATCGAGATATTTACGAAACATGAATGAAGATCCGAAAACTTTTCATGTCTATTAAAAAAATATTTTTTTTCGCATACTTCCTTAACTCCAAATATAACCAAAACTTAAACATCTTAGTTGGGATTAATTTCCAAGTTGTAGAAAATATTTCAATTGAATCCCGCGATTCTAAGTACTCACAAAAATATAATGATTAACAAAAACATTGATTCCATTTTTCTCAGGGACGGTTACAGATATCGCCTTATAAATGGTTTCATTCGTTTTCTTATGTTAAGAAACCGGTAAAACAAGTAACTGCAAGCATATAAACTCAAAAACGTAAGCGTTACGATTTTTTTTGCGCGAATTTCGACCCAAACACTAGCTTCTAGTAGGCGGATTCTGCTGGTTAACGAACTTGACATTTCAAATTAGATGACAGATTTTTGTACAAAATTTTGTTAAAGTCGGACCATTTTTGAGCTTGCTAGAGCGCAAACAGAGAAGCATATATATAAATAAATCCATATATATATATATATATATATATATATATATATATATATATATATATACATATATATATATATATATATATATATATATATATATATATATGCTTCTCTGTTTGCGCTTTATTTAAACTTTCACGTTTCAGACCCCATAGATCACGAAAATATAGGTGGCCCAAATTTGTATATATATATATATATATATATATATATACAAATTTGGGCCACCTATATTTTCGTGATCTATAGGGTCTGAAACGTGAAAGTTAAAAGTTTAAATAATTCGTACTTGCGTACCCTTTGAGGTACAAACGAAATGAAAAGTGGTACATACGGGTACAAACGATTGTCTATCGAATCCAGTTGGCCATTTTTCGATATCTCTAAAAATAACGGATTTAGCGTTTTCGCGTACGTCAAAAGTTTAAATAATTCGTGCTCGCATACCCTTTGAGGTACAAACGAAATGAAAAGTGGTAAAAACGGCTACAAACGATTGTCTATCGAATCCTGTTGGCCGTTTTTCGATATCTCCAAAAATAACGGATTTAGCGTTTTCATGTACGTCAAAAGTTTAAATAATTCGTGCTCGCATACCCTTTGAGGTACAAACCAAATGAAAAGTGGTACAAACGGGTACAAACGATTGTCTATCGACTCCCGTTGGCCGTTTTTCGATATCTCTAAAAATAACGGATTTAGCGTTTTCGCGTACGTCAAAAGTTTAAATAATTCGTGCTCGCGTACCCTTTGAGGTACAAACGAAATGAAAGTGGTACAAACGGGTACAAACGATTGTCTATCGAATGGCGTAAAGAAAATTTAAATATTTTAATGTCGGGCGCTGACCATTTTTTTAAGTGTTTATATTTTTTTATTGGCGGAGGTACAAACAAAAGCATATGTGGTACAAACAGGTACAAACGAAGTACAAACCGTACATAAGTTTGATTTTTTGATTACTTAATGTTCGGTGCCAAGTTCACACAGGTGGTAACCACTCGAAAAATTGTTTGTCTGAATATGTCACTATCAGGTTTTTAAGTTGCATGATATCTGGTGGGTTTAAATTTTATTTTACCGCCACAATGCATTTAATTATTTCATCATTTATGCTTATTTAAATATCATAAAATTCGTTGATTTATTTCTGTCTCGAAAGATCCAGGCTTTTGATGTTTCCAAAAAATGTTAATCTGTTTTTGTTTTTTTTATTGTTGTCTGTACTTCAGTGTATTTCATTATTATTACTTTGAAATCTACAAGTCCGTTGAACACTATTTATTAGAACGTTGCTAAAAATAAATCTATTTGCGATTGATGGAATCCCAGCCTATACGGGTTAAATCAATCTAGTGGTAATTCAACAGTTATGTTAATGAGTAAATTGCCAGGCTGCTAAGACCACGCCCCCATCTCTTTGCACGTCATCTCTCTAATTCTGTCTAGGTATAGATCCGATAATTCAGAGCTGAATCTTTTAGTTCAATCAGTCAAGAACGCTTCAAACTAGTTATTCTCCATACTTTTTTTTTTAATTAGTAAGGAATGATTATTATTTATTTTGATAATGTTAATATTATAAAAATAAGTAAACAAATTCTCACAGCGTCATTCTGTGACGCTATGAGATTATTGAAAGAGGAATGTTGGAGTTACAATGTTTACATTTTCGTTTGTCAGACTTTGTAATCAGGTATTCATGTGTTATGCGTGTATGGCCGATTCTTAACCTCGCAAGGACTAATTCTTCTCAGCGTGCGTTCCTGTACGATGACGTCCAGTCAGTAATAGTGGGTTTAATAGTCCTTAATTTATTGTCAGTCACAGTATAACAGTCAAGTCGCCATTTGTCTAATATGATTTTCCTTGCATGTCTTATAACGTCATTGTGGAATATTTCAAATTGTGGGTATGTCTGTTCTTCTGTCACAGGTCTGGCATGCCTCTCAGCAGTTGACCGAGGTCCTTATGCCCAGGCAGCAAAGATATGTTTTTGTCGAGTCTGTAAGTCATGGATTTTATTTTTATTTCAGTACATAAGGCGTGAGTTGTTTAAAGGTTTTGGAAACATTGTAGTGAAGTCAAAGAGTCACTTTATTATTAATATGTTTGTTTTGAGTAGATGGAATATTTTTCAACGCAAGGAGGATGGCATATAGTTCTGCCCCTAATATTTTTAAATATGGAGGCATCTTCTAGGCATAAATATCTTCTTCATAGAACTGCCTATGACTCACACGGGTAGAGGCAGTATAATTAAATAAATAAATATCTTCTTCATAGAACTGCCAATGACTCACACGGGTAGAGGCAGTATAATTAAATAAATAAATATCTTCTTTATAGAACTGCCAATGACTCACACGGGTAGAGGCAGTATAATTAAACAAATAAATATCTTCTTTATAGAACTGCCAATGACTCACACGGGTAGAGGCAGTATAATTAAATAAATAAATATCTTCTTTATAGAACTGCCAATGACTCACACGGGTAGAGGCAGTATAATTAAACAAATAAATAAATATCTTCTTGCATAACGGCTGCTGAAACAGCTCCGTTTTCAGTTTCTGACCAATAAGTGAATAATTTATAGCAGTTTTCGTGGTTTTTTAATATTCTCTGAAATGTTGCGAATTTACTAATGTTGACATTGGGTCCTGATTCACACATTTTCAGAGACAATACTAATGGAGCAAATAACCTATAAATCGGATTACCTCTTATAGCAACAAGTGGTCAAAATTTTTACATGATTATAATATAAGAGTATACAGGAATATTACAAACGCCTCATTTTTCACTCACTCCTGGCGGAAAAGCATAATCCAATTGATTAAAAGATATAATTTTATTCATGGTAATCGCTTATGGGTGCGGCCAACGCACACAGTATGTATATTACAAGAAGTATTAGAGCGCCAACGGCCATAGCCACGTTGAATGCACCGGTTCCCGTAGATCACCGAAGTTAAGCAACGTAGCCCAATACTTGATATGCGAAAAAAAAAACAAAAACAGAAATTACATTTCATCTTAACAATACTCTGTCGAATAATTTACTCGTTTATTCATAATTCTTAAAAAAAAATCAGAGAATATCCTCATTAAAAACACAATACGCACAAATGGGACTCGAAAGACAACGTCTTAAAACCCGCCTTATTCAAACACACCATCGCAGATAGACATAATTTTGTTTTTTATAATTTCTCCATCATCTACTGAATCAAACATTAAGAAACGCCTCCTTCAGAATCCTCATAACAACGATGAAGTTAGGTCCCTCATACTGTCACCATCAAACGTCTTGTTGGTAGCCATATATAGTCATGCCTTATGCTTGTCTACCTTGGTTTATATAAAAAGAACGTTTTCGACATCATCGATGTTCCCGCAGTAGATGCATACTTAACTTTTAGCTATATTTCGTTTATGTAAATACTTTCAAAAGCATCCGTGTCCAGATAGTGCTTGAGTTAGTAAATAGTCAATCTCTCTGGATGGCCTTTCGATGCAGGTTCTTATATCTGGTTTTAAACTATATGACCCACCTTCCCTTAGTTTGACTTGCCCATCTTTCTTCCACGTAGCTATGAGATTGTCTCGTGCACATTATCTCTGTTATACTTGTGTTGCCAACCACCAAGCCTTCATTAAACATATGAATGCGCTGGAATTTTTTATTTTAATGTAGACTCATTAATATTCTTTTGTTAATGATCGTGTAATGAAGATGTGCGTTATTAATTATTTAAGAGTCTATTCTTGATTTCAGATATGTTCATTTTTTGACCAATTAAGAGTTCTTTCTACTGCGACTCATGTTGGCTATGGATTATGCTGTTAGCTAGTTTTAAATTTTATCTCTTACTTCTGTAGAGCGGAAAAAACAAGAAGCTTAAGAATCTTTTTGGGATTACCTGTCGGAACGTCTTTAATTTTATCTGTTTTTCTTCGGAGTTTTCATAAAGTACACAATCAACCAGCAGGTGGTCTACGGTGGTTCTCCCATTACATTTGATGGAAAGTGGTGAGTCTTCTTGTGTCATCAGGTGTCATCGGGTGTCCAATCCTAAAGCGAGTCAGGACTGTTTGTGTTTTTTAAGGTTTTTTTTTTCATCTACAGTATCCGATGTTCGTTAGTTCACACTGAAGTATGTTGCAATATTCTTTCCCTTCGCCTATTGCTTTTTAGGCCACCTCATGTACTGCTTCATTGCTCGGTGTCACGCAGTGACTAGGAATCCAAACAAATATTATTCCTTGCGTTTTAAGGGTCATTGTTGAATAGCCTCTAAGATCTCTATAATCAGTAGATGTTTGGAGAAAGGATTACTTAAAGGTATTAGTGCTGAAAGAGAGCCTGTGAATATTATAATATTACTGTATATCGGAGTTTTAATATTTAGAGCCTTGAGGATAGCTAATATTTCCCCTGTATAATTGATGCAGTTGGGTTCTAATGTGACATTGTATCGAATTCTCCTGAATAATTGGCGGAGTATACTCCAATCCATAGGCATATTTTCATATAAAAAAATGTATACTGAGAAAAACAGAACTACCACATTCTTCAGTAAGGTTTTTAGTTTACCTTGGATCCCTGAAGGATTTCCTGAAAATAACCTACATAAATAGTTTTGCTAATTTATATTTATAATGACGGAGGCCCAGTGGGCGTGAGTGTTAAGGCGTCAGCAAGGTGTCAACGTGCGAATATATGTATGTTTAAACTATATATATAAGTAGTAATCCGACTCAGAGGAACTGCGTCAGTTTAGCGCGTTTCCGTTTTTAAACCTAGGTTCAATTGGAGGGATTAAAATACGGAAAGGCAGTGTTTTTTCCTAATCTTTCGTGAAAAACATAAGCATGTGTAAAAAAGTAAAATAAATCTGAAAGAGAGGCATGTTCTTTGGCGCCACAACAGGAAACTAACAGTATCGTAAGCGGAAATTATTTTATTTAAACTAATGTGGAATGAAATCACTCTTTCGAATATTGAATAACATTATACATTCACTACCACTCTCCAACCGATATCGGGATACATAACAATGTATTCAAAATTCCACAGTAAAGTCTAGTTTTAGCGCACTTCCTCCCTCCCTCCGTGTCTGTATGTGTATGAATAAAATTTAGTAGTGTTTAGTAGGTAAGATCGGTGAAGATTTGAATAAACATTTAAAAAATTCTTTAATGCGTTCAACCTCAATAGATAAATTCCTACGGAAATTGCTAAAAGAATCCTTTCGGAAAACAATTATTTGAATCAATATTTTGAATGATGAAAAAAATAAAAATCTAAAAATAAAATTCCAATTTTCCTATTTAACGAATTTGATGTCTTTGAAAATATGCGAGAATCAGTATAAAAACATTATTATTATTATTTTTTAAATAACATAACTTAAGTGAATAAATATACTCAGAACTCCAGTAAAACTAATAAGAGAGGTCTTTCTTAGATTGAATGCACATGAAGCTAAGAAATAATGCTTGCATGCTGTTCAGATATACAACTGCATACATATTCAATGTACATTTAATCTCGAATTGATGAAGAGATTCTCTTTTTTTTTTTCAATTATGAAATTTTTCGATTTTAGTAATATTTTTACCTTTATTTAAATACAAAGTATTTTATTTTATTTATTTATTTACAAAATAAATTAAGTATTAGATAGTCATGTAATGTTTTCCTGAGGACAGCATATTAAACCTGATGACATTTTCCCTTTATCTGAAGCTTTCAACTTAGTTACTTCTTTATCTCACGCCAAGATCAATGAATCAGATATCTTTGTAAGGCTTCAGTAGGGAATTATGTTGTTAGGGAATCATGTTCCACCCTTTTGTAATGAAGTGGATATTTCTTGAAGAATGCGTTCACTTTACGCTCTTTCCTACTGCATTCCTGAAGAATATGAATCCAAAAAGAGGAGAAGTTATCTTAAGGGGGCCATAAACGAGTTCCTCAAGGTTCGGCCTGAGCAGTCCAATACTTGAGGAAATCATGTACCAGTGTGGCGGCTTCCTTGAGGACGCGCTGGTAGGAGAGATCCTGAAATCCTGAACAAAATTCAAGTATTTTCCATCTCGTGGCCAATCAGAACTTTCCCAGTCTCTCTGGCTGCGTGTCTCCGTATGTGGGCGAGGCTGCGGTGTAAGAAATCCCCAAGGAAATTCCGGTAGTTCTTAGCATAAATATGCTTTAGCGATGACTAAAATGAAAAGAAAAAAGGTTACAAAAAAGTGTCCGCAGGCGTTCGCGCTGGCGGCGTGGCCATGTACGTAAAAGAAGACTATGTTATACAGTACATTACATAGGTTTACATGTAGTAGCTGTCCCTCATACATTCAACCATGGTTACCTAAGTGTATTCGAGGTCTTCTTCCCCCCCCCCCCCCTAGGCATTCTCTAGTGGTACGTATCTGTATATTGATTATTATAAATTGTATTCACCTATAGAATAGATTGATTTTCTCACAATATAAAAATGTTAGTTTTTGTACTGGTTAGTTTTTGTGCTGTTTACTTACTAATTTCTACATGCTGTTTACTTTCCAACTACCGTATTTTCAGTGTTTAAAAATAAGATTGGTTCAAATTTATTGTCATGATGTATATACTACGCTCATTTCTGCCTGTTTTTTACTTATAAGTTGTATACATTTTTTTAACTGAAGAAGGCTGCCAATGTGCACCCGAAACGTCCAATAGAGATTTCTTCCTGAAGGTCTTACGTTTTTTTCTCCTAGCCGAATCCCAACCATACCTTGTCTTCGTATTACATAGGTTTGTTGGGTAGAGCTAAAGCATATTTATGTTCCTGAATTTGAGCAGAAGGCTCTAAACAAAATTGATTTTCCTTGAAGTTTTCCTTACTTGTATGGCAGCCTTTTGGATTGGTCATTCACTACATATACACTCATATTTAATGGAGATAAATATTAATTCTCTCAGCCATGGATTACTGCAAGCCATGTAGAGTAGACCGGATGTTGGTTAATAAATAAGGTATATATTTGATGAGGTGGAGTAGTAGGGCATGAAGTGTATTAAGTAAGGGGCCATTGGCGCTGGGACACATTACCAGGGTCTTAAGTGCTCTAATCCCGTCGATCCTTGGGGTAGAAGCATAATGCCTTCCAGGCTCACCGCTGGAGGAAATTCCCTAGCATTACACTACAGGCTTGGGGTACATTCAGAAATTAGGCATTGTATCCAAGGAGAATTTTCATACAACTTACTTCGGTTCAGAGTACTAAGACTAAAAATGTCTAAAAATAAGAAACTTTATGACTATTTATTTGTTGATGAGTATCCGCAACCAAGGCTATTCGTTCTATATAATTTTTGCATATACATCCAATTGTAAACACAAATGTTCTACTGGAATTACGTATATGAATTCAATATTTCAAATAGTTATATACCTGTACATACAACACCTAGACTCTCCCTTATCCGGCGTTCTCTCTAATCCGGCGGTCTCCGGGTGGAATGAGTGACGTATCCCGGAACTCGCCGGAGCTATACGTATTTTATATTATGGAACCATAATTTTACATAAATACGCAATATAAAAATTGTTAAATATTATTATATCCTCATGTAATTAGGGTTTTTTTCAAATACATAAGTGACCTCTTCTGACTGAATTCTGTTTTCTGCGTTTTCTCTTATCCGACTATACCTCAGTCCAGACGACGCCGGATTAGAGAGCGTCTACTGTAGTTATACACACTTATACATTTATTTGATCTTACATATACATCCCATTATAAACTAGAAATAGCATGGGCGTATATAAGGGGGGGCGGAGGGGGCTGCACCCCCCCCCGAAATTTTGATTTGATCGCTAAAAATTTCATAAACCCCTTAAAAATAAATTAAATAAGATCATTTAGTTCATAAAACATATTCTATTTTGAGTGTAATAGCGTTTAAGTTGGCTAAAACTCTCCCAAGACCTAAATTGTTAGTATTCCATACACCGGAAATGGTCTCAGCCCCCCCCCCCCCCGAAATTTTCCCAGCCTCCTCCGAAATTATTTTCTATATAAGCCCATGAGAAATAGAAGTACTCTAAAGAAAATATGTATAAAAACAGAATAAAACAAATATTCTAAGTGTGACATGTAAAAAATTGAAAAACTTTCGAGTGATAGCATAATAATTTAATATTTATTTTATTTGTGCACCCCCACTTTCGTTGCTTGCGCTATAACAGTAAATAAAAACTTAAACAGCGTTATGCGAGAGAAATAACGAAAATAAATAAATAAAAATAATTAAAAATATAAATAAACTTTTTGTGTATATTTTAGTGTTTTTAAGATATTTAATTATTGCTTCGTTATGTTGGCTTTCATCTGGTAGAAGTTCGGTCAGGTCCACAACGATGTCTAAATGCTCTCGTCGTCTGTAGTTTGTCAGTACACGTTTTATTGTGGGGATTTCGTTACATTGTTTACAAATAGGTCTGTTCTGTTTAGTCATGTGGTGTCCGTGAATAAGAAGGGTATGACTAATACGAAGTCTACTCAGTAGGACTTCTTGTCTTCTACTAGATGGCTATTCCACTATCAGTCCAGTCAACGAACAGTTATAGATGGAAATTATTGGAACACAATTTTTAACTTCGTAACTTTGTTTGGGCTGGATAGGAGGTGAACATATCAAAAGTCCTCGCCCCTAGCCTTTGTGCCGGGGGGGAGGGGGGGTTCAGAAGGTCACATTTTTCGGGTTTTCACGTATATCTCGAAAACCCTGCGTCCTAGCGACATGACTATTCTATAACAAATGAACGCTAATTAAATTTCCTACAAGTTTTATTCTATAAAGTTTTTCGAAGTATCTTTAGGTTTCAAAATTTCCGCCCTTGAAAGTCGGTCATTTTGGGGAAAAACACTTTCGCCTCATATTTTTGCCCCTTTTTGACGGGATAACTCTTCAACGAAAAACCCAAAAAATAAATAACGGTTATAGGGTTGTAGAGTATTGCATTCCCTTCAATAATATATATTACTTTCCTATTTTATGTATTTTCCTTCAAACGTAAAAATAATTTCAGTGTTCATCGTGAAGTCTGAAATTTAGCGACTAATAGTCCAGGTAACTAATATTTATAGATGGAAATGTTTGGAACACAATTTTTGACTTCATAACTTTGTTTCGGCTAGTTAGGAGGTCAACTTATCAAAAGTCCTCGCCCGTAGCCTTTGTGCCGGGGGAGAGGGGTTTAGAAGGCCCCATTTTTCGGGTTTTCACTTATATCTCGGAAACCGTGGGTCCTATCGACAAGACCATTCTATAAAAAATTAAAGCTGATTCAATTTTTTACAAGTTTTATTCAATAAAATTTTTCGAGATATCTTTAGTTTTCATAATATACGCTTTTGAATGTCTGTAATTTTGGGAAAAAACACACATTTTTATATTATCGACCGGATATCTCTTCAACGATGAACCCAAAAATTTAATGTCGGCTATAGGGTTGTAGAGCATTCCATTCGCTTCAATAATATATATTACTTTACTATTTTATGTATTTTCTTTCAAACGTTATATACGCACTCACATGCTCTTAGCAAAACCATGGACAAGATCTTATCTAATTGAGTTTGAATAACTGGTCAATGGGCCCAAAATTATATATTTTGTGCTATATTATATATATAGTGAGTACTGGACATATGTGCTCACTATATTTACATAATGGAGCATATTTTGGGCTATACATTGACTGGAAATGGTGAGAAATTGAAAGGTTCATTGGTCAGTTGTCGCCAGATATCGCGATTAACATTAAAACTGTTTTCACGTTTGAAGGAAAATACATAAAATAGTAAAGTTATATGTACATATATTATTGAAGAAAATGTAATGCTCTACAACCCTATAAACTGCATTTATTTTTTGGGTTTATTTTTAAAGAGTTATTCGGCCAAAAAGAGCAAAAAGTGTGTTTTTTTTTTCCCAAAATGACAGACATTGAAAAGCGGATATAATGAAAACTAAAGATATCTCGAAAAACTTTATTGAATAAAACTTGTAGGAAATTGAATCAGCTTTCATTTGTTATAGAATGGTCTTGTCGATAGGACCCACGGTTTCCGAGATATAGGTGAAAACCCGAAAAATGGGGCCTTCTAAACCCCTCTCCCCCGGCACAAAGGCTACGGGCGAGGACTTTTGATACGTTGACCTCCTAACTAGCCGAAACAAAGTTATGAAGTCAAAAATTGTGCTCCAAACATTTCCATCTATAAATCTAAGTTACCTGGACTATTAGTCGCTAAATTTCAGATTTCACGATGAACAGTGAAATTATTTTTACAGTCTGCACGAGGCAGTTTTTACCTCGTGCAAACTATCGCTCGGGAAAAAAGAGGGTTTCCGTTCGACTGGCACAGTGCTGCCATTTTGGTTTCGAATAATTAAACATTTTTTTTTTTTTGTTATTTGAATATCCCATAGAAAGTTTATGACTAGAGCCCGGAAGTTAGGCAAAATGCCTTTTTTATCTGAATGGATATATTGAAGAATCAGATAGAAATAAATATGTTTTCGTGCAGTTAGGAAGTGTAGAAACAATTTTTATTTTGGCTTTTTTTGCCTATATTGTCTTCCGTTGCCTATTTTAAGATTTAAAGCCTATTTTGCCCTTTCAGCGATTTTTTTTCTGCGATTTAAACATTTTAAAAATCACATAATGAATTTCCGTTCATCGAAGACAAAAAAGGTTGCACAAATTAAATTAAATATTGCCGTCACAAATATCTATTCGAAAACTTATTTTCTCAACCCATGGATTCAACCTCTGTAAATAACAGAACCTTCCTTAGTAGAAGGAATGCACATGCATAATGAATACTAAGAAAGAGAGAGGATGAGGGAAGTACATCACCTTCCTCGCACCCCTTTTGCTGGGACAATGGTGTAATTGCCTGGTATTCCGGATTTAGAAATGATAAATAATGCACAGGAAGTTTTTCCATGCTGAAAAACATTTTTTCTGAGAAGGTCTATGACATTTGATACTTCGAAAAAGCATCTTGTTGTTGCTTGTAACAAGGGAAAGTAAAGAGTAAGTACACTAATTCTGTGATAAGTTGGTAATAAAGAAATGAAAGAGTATTTAAAATAAGTATTTTCATTAATAAGGAGTGAGATTCCTCTTTGCCCTCACTCCTTATAAATGCCTGTTTTTATTACAGTACTGCCTATTTTCAGTATTTCAAGTGCCTTTTTGCCTGCCTATTTTAACCAAAAATGAATACCTAACTTCCGGGCTCTACTTATGACATAGGTAAAGAAAAACATTGACTTATTTTTTATCCATAAATTTGAGAAATTGGCTTTGATTTCGACCACACAAGGTAGAATTGCCCCTTAAAATAACTAGACTATACCTGATATTATTATTATATTCATATAGTTTATATATATATATATATATATATATATATATATATATATATATATATATATAAGGTTTATTTGCTCTGCGTACTAACATAACCTACTTTTCGCAGATTATCTCTAGCGCCAGATCTTCCACTATTTGTACGAAACACACGATAGGAAAAATTAATAAAAACTGCTTAGAAATTTAAAAAATTCATTTCATTATCTGCCCTCGTTGAAAATTCGTATATTTTCTCTTGTGGGCTGACAAATGTTGGCTGAATTAGCGAACGAGAGATAAGTGGTTTTCATACCACAACCACATCGGCGTGGAAATGGGAGTTCTCTCCAAAGGACGTCATAATATTTATGCTTTCCCACAAATCGACTCCAATATAAATAAAAGGGGTTTAAAATGTCGGAAGCGGGGCTTACTTTCTATATTTATAGACGATTTATATTCTTCCATTTACACTAATATTTAGTACTAATTTACTTGAAAATTATCAAATTATTACAACTTAACAAGAATTACTGATTACAATTCATTCTACATCCGATCGTACAAGAATACGATATTACATATTTATTCAATTATACAATTAATTAAATATGTTATCTAATTTTAGAAAAGAACAAGTTAACCCATTTTAAACTCTGGTAGTTGGATGTTACCAAATTCTGTAATAAAAGATAGGGTTCTGTTTAATTTACATTTTGTCATGTGCCAGTTACTAAGATGTTAGTAAAGTATGAATTTTAATATTTTGTATTTTTCAATGATATAAATAACAATTTCTCTGTGGGTTATGGAGAGTATTTTCACACACACACACACACACACACACACACACACACACACACACACACACATATATATATATATATATATATATATATATATATATATATATACATATGCATATATACATATACATGTGCATATAAATTATAAATAAGATAATCAGTAAAAAGTAATACGAGATCGTTTAAAATGAATAACATTTTTTTTTTTTTAATTTATTTATTTATTTTATTTTAGGAGCTTCGCAACGCAGACGATTGGCTCCATAAAATGTTTTACATACAAATTCGACTTTAAACATAATAACAAACTCAGATAATATTATAAACAAAACAAAAGAAGAAAAACTCTAATAAAAAAACATGTCTATTTACTTCTTCTTGGCCGCATTCTTCTTCGTTCTTTTTGAATTTCGAGGCTGCCTCTGCTGCAGACAGTTAGTTTTTTCATTACTTCCAGAGCTTTCCATTCTTCCTACATCTTCATTTATTGTAATTTACTTAAATTTATTTTAATTTATTTTTATTCTTATTACATTTCTTTACGAATTTCGATTAGTTTTGTTTTAATTATCATTGATATATTTTTCAGTCTAATATACATTTATCGATTAAATAAAATTTTCTTACTCCGTTTGTCTGTAATATGTATTACTTAAGAAGGAGTACCTTTATGAGCAATAGACGTGTTATTGGATTGGCTTTGTAAGAGGGCGATTTGTTGTTTAATCGGATGAAGATTACCTTTTAAATGGATTGGCATTTAGCTTAACCCAGCTTGGGGATCGATATCCAAGAGAAGACTCGGCAAAGATAGCTTACTATATTTTTTCTATTTTATTTAAAATTCTTCTTGATAAATATTGATAATTTTTCTAGGAACTTAGCTCTATGGGGATTTAACATAGTTGGCATAGATTTATGTTTTTGATTTTTCTCATTTTCGGAGGTGACGATTTTGAAAATCAGGCAAAAACGTTTTACATGTACATATCTTGGTAAAAAAAATCCAGAAGGACTTTTCTCAAAATATTTCTTTGTTGTTTATGTTTCGTCGAATCCCTCCGCCTGAGGAGTATTAAGGCGGCCGGTATTCTCTCAGCCAGCTTCCAATGATGTTGATTTTATTGATCAGCGTAAAAAATAGGGAGACAAACTTCTACAAAAATGGAAGATACTCACGGCTTCTTATGAGAAGTCTTTAGAACTTTAGCGTTACTGAAGAAAATAAAAGAAATCTAAGATGGGTGCTTCTTGATGCCCTCATAAAATTATTTTCCAGACAATGAACCATGCCATGAGAGAATGAGGTCAATTTACTTTCTTTATGATCTTTCTTGCTTGTTTTATATTTCTTCTGATCATTTTCGATACATTTATTAATATAAATATAAAATAATTATTATTTTTTTTAACAAACTAAATACTTCATTCTTGAATTGATAATAATCATTAGCTGAGCACATTCTCCTAAGCTATTATATAAAATACATATGTAATATACAAATATTCCAGTAAAAAATAAAGAATATAAATTTAATTTATTTATTTTTGACTCTGTAGAATGACTATTGTCAACAATTTATTCTATAAAAAGACAGATAAAAAATTATTGTAAATTAATTGTAATACTTAAGACTTCTAGAGCGCGTACAGACCAATATATATGTGGGAGTGAAATTTGGACATTTCTCATTGGCACCTCCGGATTGATAATTGAGTTCCGAAACGTGTCGGGTCAGCGTCATAAGCGGGTCTCCTCCCTATGAAGGGAGGGAGGAAACGCGCTAAAAAAAGAGAAAGAGGTAGATTCAAACAGAACAACCTTACTAAAAACGGATGTGTGGAATTGATTTTGATGGGAAAAAAATTGTCTCCAAATTCAATTATTTGCATCTTCATTAAAATAATCGATTCGGGCTGAATTAATCGTAATAATTATTTTGTTCATGTAAACGTGTAATTAGATATCACAGTTATCTCTAGGGTCACAATCTTCATTGTACAGACACTTGTGACTACAGGTTATGTTAGGTTTCATCATCACTACATTAATGCGTAATAGGAAAGAGTCCGTCACGCAGGATATGCATAACTAAACACATTCACTATCTCACAAGATGGTAGTGAACAGTGGAGTGCTGAATAATTTGCTAAATATATACCATTCATGTTCTTATGTATTTACATCTATATATATATATATATATATATATATATATATATATATATATATATATATATATATAAATCACTTGTCTGTCTGATTGTTCCTTATACAAATCCACACAGCTTGACCGATTTTTAATCAAACATGGCACATAGGTAGGTCTTGATACGATGAGTGTCATAGGTTTTGACCTAGCCTATGAAGACCTACATGTGAGCCACGTTTGATGGTTGATCGGTCAAACTGTGTGAATTGGTATAACGAACAGTCATGCAAACAGACAGCAGGTAGACGTTTTTGACCTAAACGTCTACCAGCTGTCTTGTCTGCATGACTGTTCGTTATACAAATTCACACAGTTTGACCGATCAACCATCAAACATGGCTCACATGTAGGTCTTGATTCGGGGAGAGTCACAGACAAGGTTAAAATCCTCTAGGACTCACAGTTCGTAACTATGAGCCCAAATAGTTACAGATTTGCGTTATAAGATTTTAATATTACTGATTTGCTTTCTAATTTATTTTTGCTTTTCTAGATGCTGAAATTAGGTGTACAATAGCACGCCGGGTAACAGCTAGTATATGTATAAAATCATGAATAGTTTTTCTCTTTTATATTTGTAATGAAGTCAATTTACAGGAGGAACCGGATGGAACGCTCATGTTCTGTGTTCTTACTGGTCGAAGCAACCACCCATTCTTTAACCGGTTAATGCCCGATTTGGCGGGTTAATTCAATTTGAACATAATACAGAGTAAACCCCAACTTTAAATTAAACCGATTTAGTTTATTTTTTAAAGAAAATCTTTCTCTTTAGATGCCCAGGATGTATATATACCGAATTTCGTTAAATATAACAACAATTACCGGTACTTTGGGTCCGGTAGACTAAAGTTAAAAAAAACGGCCAAGTTCCAGGCCCCTTCCACAAACAGTTTGCCTATTTGCATAGTTTACTCACATATATTAGTATATTACCCGTGTAAAATTTCATAAGTTTATCTTTAACTGGTTCAAAGTTATGGGAGGGAAAAAATCGGCTTTAATACTTTTTTTTTTTTTTAATTTTATTTATTTATTTTTGAAAGCTAGAGGGAACGACCGCGGAAGAAGGTAAAATACATGATAACGGAATTTTTGGGTCCTTTGAAAGTATTAGTGAAGCACATAGGAATGTACAAAACGGGAAGTTTTATGAATATGAAAAATGTTAGGGTAGGCGGAGGGGATGACTTCATGGTTATTTTGTCATTGATAGGGCATTGAGGAAGCATGGCACTACTCCTACAACGAGGTCAGGACTATTGTAGAGACGAAGGAGAAGGAAATTAACAGAGTAAGATAATTAGACAGCACTCACTCATGATGAAGTAATGCGTGGGCGGTTTCCATCATGATCGCGAAGAATAAGGAGGGAGGTTTTTAGTTGGTTGGAATCCGACTCTACCTGGTTTACTCCTCACCAGGTGTACCATAATATAAATATATATATATATATATATATATATATATATATATATATATACTCACGTAATCCTCCTAAAATAACTATATACTGCCTTAAATTATACAAATTAATGATTAATGAATGAGGATTCATCATATTTTTATATATATACATATATATATATATATATATATATATATATATATATAAATATATACATATATATATATACATATATATATATATATATATATATATATATATATATACATATATATATATACATATATATATATATATATATATACTATAATAGCTATACCCGGCGTGCTATACAACCACTTTCTGCATCTATAAAAACAAAAATAAATTAGAAACCAAATAATAAATATTAAAATGGAATAAAGCAAGTCTCTAACAATTTGGGTCCATTGTTTGGAACTCGTGATCTCCGAACTGTGAGTCATAGACGATTTTAACCTAACCTATGACTCTGCCCGTATCAAGACCTACTTGTGTGCCACGTTTGGTCAAAATCGGACGAAGAGTGTGGATTTGTATGAGGAACAAACAGACAAACAGACATAAACGTGATTTATATATATATATATATATATATATATATATATATATATATATATATATATATATATATATATATTTATATATATATATATATATATATATATATATATATATATATATTTATATATATATATATATATATATATATATATATTTATAGATATGTACTACTCAAGAGGTTAATATGAATGAATGAGTGAATAAAGATGTTTATGTTTGTCTTCATTGGCCATCTGTACAGGTAATGGTCTGTTAGGGTTGTTTGCTCCTCCAAGTTTATATACTTTTTCAATTTTTACATCCTTTTTTTTCCCTGAACGTATTTTTACAGAAATTTAGAATAACATCTGTCAAGTTACCCTTATCATTGAACTACAATCCTTTAAATATGAGATTCTTTCTCTTGCTGTGGTTAATCAACCATTCAGTTTTACTATCAAGAGGTTAATATGATGCCAAGTGTTAAACAATAAAATGTACAAGTTAATTCCTTGTTTTTATCAATGGCAACCTATAAGACGAGTAAAGAAAAATAGGAAATGCCCATTTATAAGTAGGAGTGAGTTGAATGGAATAGAGTGCAAATGTGGGTGCCATATCGATTGGAGAAGGAGAAGGCCAGACAAAGAGGCACCTAGCCTGGAATAAAACTAAAATCCTAGAGCGAATAAAGGGGCGTGACTCCGTCTAGTGTGTTTTTCTTCTAGAATTGAATAGTTTAATTTCGACCGGGGCCCATACGACCGAATTAGCATTCGGTTTTTGCATTCTAGATACATTTCCCTCACGTCCGACGGCCGTAAAAGAACTGACGCAAGAAAAGCTGCAGTGATCCGCAGAAGACTACTCATGCAATATGGCAGCCAATCGCAAAATAATAGCGTTTGGCTGAAAAAAAAAAAAATATTTTTTTTTTCTTTAACGAGATAAAACGTCTCTATCCTTCGGATCGGACATTTGTTTTCTACCATCTCTAATTCTTCTCGCATGTTCCTCCTAAATCCATAAAATTAAAGTAGGGCATTTCGAATTATTCATAAATATGCAAAAGCACAGCGTTTGCATAAAACGAGTAGTAAAAAAATTCTAAAATATATCTAGCCAAGAATATATTAGAATGTTATTCATTGCCCATGCCCAGCAATATCCTAAGTATTAGTTAAATTTTTAGTACTACTTAAATTGAGTATTAGTAGCATTAGTAGGTTGTACTAGTACCTAATGGTTTGGATCCTCATGCGGGAAATGCAGTATGTTGAGTATCTTCATGTGAGAGCCTGTCAGTTAGTGGACTGTACAGCACGTCAGATAGTAAGTAAGTGGTAATATAAAACCACAAAAAGGACGCTTACTCCATGGCCCAATAAATAATTAAATAAAGTTAGTAGTTTTAGTGTTAAGTTTTGTTAAGAATGTGTTAAGAATGCCTTTTGAGATGGGGCGTTGTCTTGATGGAGCAACCATTTCGCTGAGATGCCTGGTCAACATTCGTATTATTAAACGACGGTCTGATCTAATAAGAGTTTTGGATGTTTTCGTCGCTTTTCGAAGTTGAAGGCCTCCCTGAACGTTGTTAATCTTCAACATTTTCTCTGCCATCCAAAAATGCTTTGTACCAGCGAAAAACTTGAGCTCGGCATAAAGAATGCTTCCTATAGGCTTTTTTTTTTTAAAAAAAACTTTTCTGAGAACAACACTGGGTTACCAGAACGCTTGCAGTATCGCAAGTCTCATTAATTTTCTGCCACTCCCCATATAAAATTTTATTTGTTGGTTTTAAAAATACCAATCTCCGTCGTTGCGGAGCTCGTAAAATTTAAAAAATAATAATAATAAATATCAGAGCTGATGATGTAATTTACACAACCTCTAAATAGTGCTTACTCAAGCATAAACTTGCCGCATTAAACACCTCAGACATCCCAAAACATCCTAATACACAATGTATTCTTAAGGAATGTGCTTACTTTTCCAGCTCCTGCGTTATCGACTTTTTCTTTTTCTTGATTCATGTTTATTTTTCCTTTTTTCCTGTTCTTCCATCTAGTGCATTTGTGTTAATTGTACAGTCGTAAGTAGCTTCCAAAATATTACTTTAATACCTCTTTCACTTGTTAAAGCATATTATACCCACCATAAAATCTTTTTGCACTGCAATACCGTAAACGTTCCAGTTTAGCAATCAATTTATTTAAACCGTGAGTGAAATTAATGTATTTTCTAACCATATTAATATTTTCTTTTTTACTTTGTAAATTAACAAACTTTTACGGAGCTAAACACCTCCTTTGCGAAGCTTCTGAAATAAATAAGTAATTTGAGTCCCTGGCCTTAATCAATAGTCACGTTTAACATATTTCAGAAGAATGGGACAAGTTACAGACAATGTGATTTCCCGACTTTTCTTCCAACCCGAAAACTTTTTTTTTTTAAATGTTCCTACTATTGTCTATATGGGAGCGTGTTATATAATTAATAATTTATAATAATAATTTAAGGCAGGAAAAAAATTAATAAAAGAAAGTAGGTCTACCTAGATTGCTAGTTATCAAGGATAGTCATCTCACTTACCTGAAAATATAAAATGATTATATATTAGTAAAATAAAATTACATCATTATTGACTCTATATTACTCATTTATCAGGCAGAAGGTCAACAAATAATAACATCAATTAATAAAATGCTTTTTGAATCTCCGCACTACTATTTTTTCATCATTAGTGCATCATCAGGAGCTAAAATTGAACATATATTTAAAGCTACAGTAGGCAAATAGACCTTCCACTATCCAGGGGACGTCATTATTATTGTTCACGTTTTTATTCTTAGACCTTTCGCCTTATAATAATTAATGGTTCTTACGTACTAATTGAACCGGTTTCGAAAAGTTAGTGGGTCTCGTTCAGGGATCCGGGTCATGAAATGAGAACTCAATTGACGTTGTGGCAATATGGCGACCGAAAGAGCATTTATTAATATTGTCAACGAGTTGGATTGATTAGAGTTTCGATAACTTTATTAGCTTTCATTAAAAAAAAAAAAAAAAAAATCATTGGAATCGGTTTAGATGTAGAAACCTTTTTGGAATACAATATGTGGTTTGGAACCATTTTGCGTCGTCGGTCCGAAATCGGTCTACAAACAAACAAGTTTGAACAGCTAAGAATCAGTGGCCATCGGATCGGGTAAGGTCGGGACCAAAGTAGGCACCTCCATTGAGATCCATGTGTTTGTTTTTCTTCCGACAGTCTGTGGCTATCGGATCGGGACCAATGTAGGTGTCCCCTTTGCCGTGTCATGACAACTTTCCCTCTCTAGAATAGTTTATTTTTATTCTGTGTTTAGCCTTAACTAAGTGTTTTATTTCTACTAGTTTGTTTTCAGTCATATTTATACACAGAAGAATAATTCTTAGTTGCATGTACGTGTAAAAGGAAAGAAAGGATGGTGGGTAATAAATGGACAACATGAGGCTGGACTGCTGTTTGTCTCTTATCCGGAAATTAACTCTATGTAAGACTAACAAATATTAAATAGTCTTAATAGCTCTCTAAGTCTCTTCTTCCTTTCTAGGACATTACATCCTGCGGAAGGTAACCACCAGTTAGTTAGAAAACCTACTGCTTACGATATATAAATGCTACAAAACCTACCTGAGAAAGCATTTCACTTCATGTATGTTCAATTAAATCCTCAGTGCTCTACTCCCCTAGCCCATGAAAATCCACTCCCATAATCCTTATTCCCAATTCCCGGAAACCCTAAAAAAATTCCGACTTGTATAACCGCATTTCTGTTCATTTTTTTTTTTTTTTTTTTTTTTTTTTTTTTTTTTTTTTTTTTTCTTTTTTTTTTACGGCGCAACGACAAATCTAGGCCATTAGCGCCGACATCGAGGGTGCAGCGAGGAATTTTCCCCGCGAGCCGTGGGATGAGAAAATTTCTGGCGCCGGTGGGGATCGAACCCACCATCTCCCGCTTATGAATCTAGTGCGCTAGCCACTAGACCACCGGTGACCCCATATTTCTGTTCATATCCCTAGTCCATCCTTCATGCTTTTTTCCTCCAATACCGATACCGGAGACTACTTGTCTCTTCCGGAGAGGAAAAAAAGTATTATTTTTTGTTTTCGATGATATTTACCACATTAGAGTTTCTTGGGGTACTGATTTAAAATCTCCTATTATTCTTAGAGTAAAAAAATTGTATAATGCTAGTTTACTTCAAACGTAAGCATATTTTTTAATTTATTTGACGAACTTAAGAATTTATTTTTAATATAAATTATTGCTTAACGATTGTATTTTCTCTTTAATCTACTCTATGAAACAAATGAATTGGTGAATGAATCATGTCGATATCCTTTTCTAAACTCGATATATAAAAAAACGAGCATTTTCAACCTATTTTATTTTATTTCCCACCTTCTAAGGCCAGAGTTGGGCAAACGTTAGTGGTCGCTAATATCTAATACCTTCTCGCTAATTTAGCGGTACTGATAAGAGCCTGCGCTAACGAATAGCGCATAGCGACGGCAGTGCGCTAATAGCTAATTTATTCATGAAATGTTTAAATATCGTGATAGCTAATACCTTAGTTGAATGCGAACTTTTTTTTTAGCGGATTCGTATTTAGTGCATCAAAATACGTTATTGCACAAAATTTGAAAGAAATCGGTTTGGAGGACACTTAACTGCAGTTTTACCTAACTTTAAGTATGCGAACTTTTTTTTTAACGGATTCGTGTTTAGTGCATCAAAATACGTTATTGTACAAAATTTGAAAGAAATCGGTTTGGAGGACGCTAAACTTCAGTTTTACCTAAAGTTATATGCGGTGCATGCCCCGGGGCTCAGAGCAGACTGGAAGTGAACTTTGAGATGACAAAAAGTCGTACCTATAGCTAAAGGTATTAGCTATCAGGATGATCAAACATTTCATGAATAAATTAGGGATTAGCGCTCTGCCGTCACTATGCGCTAATCGTTAGCGCAGGCTCTTATCAGTACCGCTAAATTAGCGAGAAGGTATTAGATATTAGCGACCGCTAACGTTTGCCAAACTCTGCCTAAGGCACACTGGACGGAACGCTCGGACACATGTCGACTATTTTTCGACGTAGAATCACCAGGAATCAATGGACCAAATCGGTGACCTCACCACTGTATACACTCCTTGTTAGAATATTGGAAGAGTACTTTGGAAGGGTGGTTTCTCTCCTTAAATTGTGTAATTGGGCCGAAATAAAAAAAATACCTATCAATTATTTTCACGTGTTCATTAAATATACAGTTTCATCAAAATCGGCTTCGGAAACTTGGGGATGTTCCATTGTTATCAATACAAGGTAGCTCATAATCTTTAGAGAGCTCAGAAAAAAATTAACTTTAATCCTAAAGTATTACCCTATAGGAAAGAGGGAAGCACGATGAAATAATAGTAAAGTATTGATCAAGTGAATGCATTCCCTGGAATAAGGAAGGACAAGGTTAAAATGGCATTCAAGGGTCAACTTGCGAAAATCATTTCTTTTGAAGTGTTCTCAACAATGTGTATCAAAAATTGTTGAATATATTTATTTATTATTTTTACTTACCTAATTTTTTTCTTTTGCTTTTTTAAGATGGGGGATATTCTAAACAAAAAACTTCTACCCTTCTCACAAAAGTGTGATGACTTATAGGTAACCCCCCCCCCAAATAATTACTGACTTATCGGGCTGTAAAATGCATTCGATAATAATATTATACTATACTAAACCTTTATGTCACAACTAAAAACTTATTCACTACTACTCTCCGAAGAAACGTGTCTTTAAATTTGTCTATCTTTATCGATATGTATATATACATATATATATATATATATATATATATATATATATATATATATATATATATATGTATATATATATATATATATATATATATATATATATATTTATATATATGTCTGTTCACATTATTTTGGCCACAATTTTTTTTTTTTTTTTCATTACGAAACTTGCATTTGCTTAAAAAACGATTGAACGAATCCGTCAAACAGTGGAATCTCTGGGTCTTACTGCGTGCCCAAATTGTTCATTTTCCCATAACGGTCGTAATTGTTTTCAGCCCTTGTCCGTTTAGCTTGCCACTCGTTTATACAATAATATGGAAAACAGCACTTACATATTATAACATAATTTTTACCTTAAAGACCTTTAAATATAATTTTTTTTTAAGAAAATGGTTCTTCAGTTAACATTAGAATTTAACTTATCTGAAATGTCTCCTTATTTCAAAAGGAATTGTAAGTTAGAAAGCTTCAATCAATCTTTGTCTCCAGTTCTTTTCTCCGGTTGGTTACCTACTCGGATTTCATATTCAAAGTTTTTCATTTTAGGCCCTCCTATATTCCAGAGTATATTAGACTTTCCTGGTTCTGTCAGCAGAACCCTCTTCAAATAGTTTTAGAGCTCAACTTTGCCTAATATTGGAAAGATTTATGTTGTGCAGTAAGCATCAGTCACTATAAGGACAAAAATCTTATTCAGGAAACATTTGAGCAATTTTCGTTCAAATATATTCGAACCTAAAATTTTGAAATTGGTTAATTTAAAACTAGAATTTTTATTTCGTAATTAACTATTGGTTGATCAAGGCAGAAAATTACTGTTGGTTAGACATCTTATGTAAACATAATTAGCAAGATTAAACTTTGTTACTCAGTTAATTACGTTTTCGCTCAATTCTATTTTTAGGATAAGACTAATATGTAGTAGGAAATATTTTTAGGCGTCTACAACGAAATTCAGATTTTCTTGAATAAACAATAATTATTATTTGCTATTTTAAATGGCAGGGCATACAGTACGATCTAAGACGGAAACTTTTACATGCCGTTGACTGCACGGAAATAATTTAATTAATTTTGTAAGTAAAATTAAGACATTTATAAAGCTACTATAGCCTGTATTTTAATAGCCTTTTTTATTTTTAATAGCAATTAATTTGCTCACGTGGGCACTATTCTGATTAATAAACACCTATCAGCCCTTAATATATAGCGAAAGCTAAAATATAGATTTAACCCGCTTATGAAATTATGTTCAGTTACTAGCGACAATAAAAGCTTTCGTCGTTCTCAAGAAAAGATGGTAGAATTAAATATCTAATGGGATTAGGATATAAAAAAAAGTATACCACCCAATTTGGAATGATATATAAAAAACATAAAACTGTACAGTTTCAGCACACCTTCCAACCCTTATAAACGGAAGTAAGAAATAGATTCTTTTAAATAGACATTCAAGCAAAGCCAGGGCGTAAGAACCGAAAAGTTACTCGCCCTAAAACCCGAGCCTAATCAAGCAAAGCCACCGTAGTAGATATGGCATTCCTAAAGCAGGCTACTCACGGTCAGACAGGCCTGTCAGTAAGACCTGAACAGTCCGCCTGAAAGCCGGTCGCCTGAACGTGTATATATTCCGGCCGCCTGAACAGTCTTAATTGACAGACCGACCGGAATATATACACGTTCAGACGACCGGCTTTCAGGTGGACTGTTCAGGTCTAACTGACATGCCTGCCTGACCGGCCGGTCAGATAACATAATTTGACCGGTGGCTGCTGAACATAATTTCATGTTCGGGTTAAATCTATATTTTCGCTTTCGCAATATATTCAGGGTTTATAGGTGTTTATTAACCGGAATAGTGCCCAAGTAATACAACAAATAACAAATAAATTGTTATTAAAAATAAAAAGACTATTAAAATAAAGGCTGTAGTAGCTTTATAAATGTCTTAATTTTATTTACAAAAGTAATTAAATTATTTTCGACATGGAAAAGTTTTCGTTTTAGATGACACTGTATGCCCTGCCGTTGTAGCCTGCTTTAGAAGATAAACCGACAGACGTTGGACTGATCTTGTCAGAAATTAGAAAACACGAGAGGAATTAGGGGAGAAACCCTTACCCATAACCTGGAGAATAACTGAAGTGTTCCAGCCCTGAATTGTCAAATAAAAGAAGATAGAAGACTTGGGCCTCGTCTTTTCGTCTAAGTTAGACATCGAACATGCAAACCTCTAGAGAAAGACCAACGAAGGCTTGGATGAATATTATGGCTTGCTTGAGGAAAATAAGGAAAGCGTATGGATTCTAATTATGATCTTTGGATAAGAGTAATCAGAAGTTTGCAAATATACAGGGTTGCCCCAAAGTAGATTTTAACATTCAAGGTACTTATAGGAAATTCGATTCTGTGCTAAAAAGTTCCTATCAGCATGGGTCGGGAAATGCTTTCTGGAGGCGCTGGAGCTAAAAAAAAAAGCGTTTTTCAAGCTTTAAATATTGATAACTTCTCAACTACTGGTGTTAGAGAAATAAATATTCAAATGAAAGTTGTAAGCTACTCAATGTTAGTACCAAAGAATCTAATTTTGCATCACGGGATATGAAGATTCCTTCGGCCTTTCTTTAATAATCAGTGTTTTTCAGCGTTGCAATTAGAACATTAGTATAACTGAATCACCACAGGAGCCTTGATCAATGCTGGAAAAACATTAATTATTAGAGCTAGACCAAACGAAAATCCAGATCCTGTGATGCAAAATTAGATTCCTCGGTACCAAAATGTGTAGCATTTAGTGGCCTACCATATTTATTAAAAGGTTTTTCATCTAAATATAAGTGGACAAAACAAAATTAGAGTTGTAATTACTTACAATGTGATGTCAAAATGTTAATAATATAATAAAAAAAATATGTATTTCTAATTTTACAGGTCATTCACTTCTACTGATCTAAATTGGTGTTGTCTATATAAAAGTGGCTACAGCGGAAAATATCTGAAGGTTAGATAAAAGCTGTTACATGTCTCCTATGGTTGATGTGTAAGGCCTTCGAAAAGGGTGGATTGGGGTTTAGTGCGGATATGAACCAGCTGGCTTGAAGCTTGTTCAAACCTACACTCTTGGTCGATTCCCCAAATGCCAAGGTCTCAACCGACTCCAGTACACAAACTCATATTCAGCAAATTGATCATCATAAACTTCATTCACTTCCTTAAGCTACAAGTAGTTCTATACAATAAACTAATGAAAACAGAAAAATTGTTCACCCTTTTTAGAGGAGTTACGGTAGTTTATAATAGAGTTACCCAAAAGTAATCAACATTTTACATAAGATTAATGCTACAATAATCTTTTTGGAGTAAATTGAGAAGATATGGTCGACCGTTCGGAAGTAGGAAGCGTTGATCGTCGGGGTTTCGGTCAGTGTTCTTATTCAATAAAATACATTTTATTTGCTAAAATGTATATTTATTGCCGCCAACGTTTCGGCTTGCTATACAAGCCATCTTCAGGGCTATTGAGAAGATTGAGAACTGTCCCGTTTCAAGAAGAGAACATTTCTGACAGAGAAATGTTCTCTTCTTGAAACGGGACAGTTCTCAATCTTCTCAATAGCCCTGAAGATGGCTTGTATAGCAAGCCGAAACGTTGGCGGCAATAAATATACATTTTAGCAAATAAAATGTCTTTTATTGAATAAGAACACTGACCGAAACCCCGACGATCAACGCTTCCTCCTTTTTGGAGTAAACAATTATACCATTACATTTTTCAGTGGATCAGTCACTTTTCTCAACATTTCATTTAGTATTACGTTGTTGTGTGCATGCTTTTTCAGTTTCGTGCGGAAATTAATGCGACAGCTCCGACTCAAAAAATAAATGAAGTTTATGGTGACATGTTGACTGTAAACAAGTGCCAGCGTTGGTACAAGAGTTTTGCCAAGGGTGATTTTGACCTCACAGACAAGCCTGGAAGCGGTAGGCCTAAAATCGTATGTCTTGAAGACATTGTAGGCCACGATGTCTTGAAGACCCTGGTGGAATCTCATCTCCAATACTAACCCCTAAAACGACTTTGTCCATCAGGAAGGTGTTGCTGTGTGTGTGGTGGGACGACCGTGGCAAATAAAATGAATTCCAAAGTAAAAATGTTGATTACTTAAATGTTTATTTACTATTATATTACACTTGAAAAATACTTTTCAATTATTAATTTACACTTAGTTCCTCCGCTTCTGCACTGAAACTCGCTATCCAAAAGCACCTAATAAAGGGTGTTCATTATTATTATTATTATTATTATTTTTTATGAGCATCCGCAGCTAAGGCGATACGCTATTATTACATATATAAATTCATCTACAATATTAACCCGTTTCCAAATGTTCCACACCAACTTGTCCTACCATCCTAATCCTGAAGGTCTATCCTTATCTTTCCAATCCCATCCAGGCAATCCTCCCAGGCGGCTTAAAAGACAGTGGCCCCGAGATAAACTCACATAGCCGATCCCATGGTGATCATTGAAATATTTGTTTACCCGCACTGAAAGTACCAACAATGGTTGGCTTCTTCCAAATACTTCATTATTTTTATTTTGCTTTAATTTTACCGTTTTAATTAACTTTTATATAATTATCTGTGTCAACAAACTTGACGATTGTACTAATGACTTATGTACAGATTTCAAATAAACGTATAAATAAAAAAAAAAAATCTACAATATTAAATATTTACACCTAATTAAACAAATGGGATTATGCATATACTTCCGGTTATGCAATTGATTATACATCGAATTACACAATTAGTCAATATTACACTTTCATTCTGTAACTATTATCAAGTGACTTGATAACTTCCTTATATTATTTATTTTACTTGTTTTAATATAGAGTTTTACATTATGTGATGTAATTTGATTTGATTTTGATTTTTCTGTTCTTAATTATTGATACTTTGAAATAAGTAGAGTTTTACAGACAACTGATTAATTTGATGGTTTTTTTTTTTTTTTACCCCACTTGTTGCTATACTCTATGCCTTATTATGAATAAATGAAAATAAGGAAATAAGAATGAAAAGTAATGAATTAAAGAATAAAAAACAAATCAATCAATGAATAATTTATTAAATGAATAAATTCTTATTCAATACAAATGTATTTGAATGATTATTAAATAAGAAATTTATTAAATAATTAGCCAACCCTGTTATTCAAAGAATAAAAAAAACAGTGGAAGAATATCTTAATCAATGAATAAATTCATATTCATAATACATTTATTTCAATGATTACTGAAGAATAATATTTATTGATTAATGCTCAACTTGAAGAAGTAGATTTGCCTTTAAAAAACATTATACTAGTTTAGCAAAAATAGATATAATCTTTGTAGAATCCTATTACTAATAGCTAAGCATTAGTGTGCTTAAAAACACGCTACGCATTTTTGCGTGCTTAATTCCTATGAGCTCGATCCAAAGAATTTCAAAATTTATATTTCGTTTTTTTACGTTCGTGTCAAATTGCAACTTAGGAAAATAATGCTGCAGTCAGCTGAGCCCCTGCATCTGGAAGAATCATGAATTTAATCTTCTAAAAGTACCAATGATCTGTATAAAAACGTATTTATAGGCATGATTAATCTGAATGTATTCGAAATCAACACACACTTTGGAAGCTTTTAAGCAACCAATTCCTTTAGGGAATATCTATAGTGGCCGAGGAACATTCTAGCTGGGCCCCATCAAGCGGGCAATTAGGACAAAAAAATAAACTAAAAAAAAAAATCTGGAAGAGGTTTAGCGTTAAAATGTCATGGAAGAAGGGTCAGGGAAGCATTTCCAACTGTCAGAGATATAATTAGCTTTGCTGATCTGGGAACTTGCCAAGCCTGCGTCTATTTGCAGAGCAGGTGCTTCGCTGCGTCATTATTGTGACGTCATAGAGAACCGCCGTAGCTAAAGCAAGCTACTCTTCTCGATAAACATTCTATTGCCAGAACTGTAGCTCTTTGGAAAACAGAAAAGCCAGATCCTATAAAACGTCTGATTATATCCAACTGATTTGTATACATTTAAGATTATTCTCGATCCTATACCGAATTGTGTTTATGCTTTCATTTTTTTTTTCTTTTTTTAATTGATAACATGCATTCAACCAACGCGAATAGAGTTTAATTTAAAATAAAGTGAAAAACGCACATACACGATCAGTGTTTATATTAAATAAGGGCATTGCCCAATAGCATTTTGAAGGCCTTTTCCCTCCAATCTGCAACTGTGAAATAAGTAAATATGTAGCCGATGGCGCATATGTTTTGAGTTGGAACATGCGAGAGGATACGCTAATTTTTGCGGAAACAATAAATGCCGTTTACTGATTTCAATGTAGTTAAAATATTAAATTCTTTATAAGAAAACTGTTGCTAACTATTACAAATTCCTGAAGCTCTCCAAACTGTTTTCGGAAGCTCGAGTGAAGCATAAAGTATTAAACTGATTAAAAAATTAGCATTATTTTACATATAGGTTTGAAACCAGGTTTAAAAGCTGATATTAGTAATAAAGTCTAGGTAGCAATATATTTTCGATCACTACTCTTCCAAAAGAAAATCTGCAATCTGCTGAATCTCATAAAAGTTGTAAAAATTAATTACCTTTCCAACGGTATTCTCAGAACTGAGATGATCTCTCAATTTCACAATATAATTGAAACTTTAGGGGAAAAAGAACTGATAAATAAAACTAATACCACGTTTATTTTTATAAGCATGTAAAGAACTATATGAAAATCATTCTTAACTTTTTGCGGTTTTTCAGTTATTGCGGTTTGAAAAACACACTTGTGCATAGCGCATTAGCCTTCAAGCAAATTCAATGCTGATTTCAAAAAAAAAGAATGTAACTAAATATAATGCCACAAGCACAGAAAATGGGGGTTTTTCTAAAAAACAAAACAACAAAAACCATTTTTTTCGAAACAACGCCCTGTACTACTCCAGAGACAAGCTTCACCTTAGCAGTGAGTCAAGGTGTGTGCATATCTTCATGGAAGTACATGTGTATATTTCTGGTAGGATAAGCGATTAACTAATAGGAATTAACCAACATAAAATGGCCAACTCTCTGAAAATGACGAATGAGGGCATTGAAGAGTTGCATTAGAAAGAACTACCGACGCAGTGCTAAAACATTGATAGTGTTCGATTATTTTCCTAAAGCAATCTCTCTTTCTCAAACATTAATTAATTCAATATGTCAACTCCAATCTACTTGCGTTTAATCAAGTTGATTACGTCAGAGTGTTGAATAGGTTTTATCTTATCTGTATTATACAGTAACGGAAGTGATAAAGCTTGGCGAAGAAAAAAAAAAGCCTCGGTAGTTATAAACCATTATGTTATGACAAACGTCCTTGTGCACAAAATAAATACAACATTTAAAAATCAAATTTTTTCTTTAAAATTCAGGCCATAATTTTGACCTACTTTAACCAATTTTTCAGCCGAAAATTGTATTTGATGATGATACTCAGCAGTTTTCGAGGCATAGAACTTCTTGTATACAGATTTGACATCAACGAAGTGTTGACCCTTTAAAAAATGCGCCTGTGGTCCGAAAATACAATTATCATACGTTGCAATGTGAGGGCTTTAAGAAAGGTGGGGCTAGACGCTAAACCCTACATTTCTCAAAATCTTTCTTTGACTTAACATGAGCGATGAGCAAGGGCGTTGTCTTCTTGAAATAACGCTTTATTCCAATTAATCAAAGCAGGGTGTTCAGTGCGAGTATGTATAGTTGAGTACTCCCGGGATTGCTGGCTTGGACTTTGTCCACTAAGCGCCTGATTAGAGCCGACCGGTCAGTTCTGGACGGACAGTCTCTCTCGATGCCTGCAGCAGACAAGGCCTCAGCCCATAGAGACACGCCTTTCTGGGCACCTTTTTACGAATTTTACGGCCAAACTCGTAATAGATGTAGCGGTTGTGTCAACCCAAGACGTGCCAGCCTTTCCGAGGACGAGCCAGCGAACAAGTGAGACTTAGAACTCTCATACTTATTCGCACATGCTTTACCCTCTCCTTATACATGCCACCCTATTTTTGTATTTCTCCCTCAATTGTCTCTCTCTAAATGAGAAAACACAGGGTATTTCACTTTATAACTCCACATCCTCTATCGAGCTGTTCACAGTATAGCTTAGCCTTGATAGTCCTGGCCTCTGGAACCAGCTAAAAATGTAAAATGTCTTTATAATTTCATCAAACACAAAGCATGATATTTTATCCGAATCGACCTTGGCGAACCTCTGCTTGAGCATCATGGTCTTGCTGTACCCATTGTTTATGGTTAGTAGGATTTTTTTTTTGTAAACCTATTTCATCATTTCCGTCACTTGTGATGATTTTTTGTTTAAAAGCAATAATATTTTGGGGGTTTAAGCATTTTTTTATAGAGGTCAACGCGTTTCTGGGCGTGGGATGCAGTCAATTCATGAGGATCTGACTTTAAACTTATAATTCGGACATCAAGCTTTTTGTAGCATTTGGGACATCAGTGCCAGCTAATTGTAGCATTTGAAACTCTTATTTCTTCAGCCAATTCTAGAGTTGTAACATGTGGATTCCGACCAAAGGATTCAGGTAGCATAGGGCCATCGACGACCGAAGGGTGAATTGATCTTGCTTCATATTGAAGGCTTGTGTCAAAAGAATTAAACCGCTTGAACCAAAAGGCGGCCGTGTTTCGATGCAACACACTTTCCCATTCCACTGCCACATTTAGTGGCTCAGTGCAGTGCACTTAAAGCTTTTTTTCCCGATAATGCCTAAAAATGCCGCGGAAGACAATTTTTTCTTCCAACATTTCCAGTGAAATTTATTAAACTGAATGAGTAGCAGGATAAATGTAAATATTGCACCAATGACCCTAGTGGTTGAAGCGCCTTAAAAAAATTAATTAAATTAATGTAATCATTGACAGGGGCATCTTATTCACTAGAAGGAATAACGATTAAATTTTAGATCTCAAAGTAAACAACTTGTACTTTTGTTGCAACCTACTGTATGTTTTCCTATCGAAATCATTCATGCTTTATGAATAAACTCATAATTGCCGGGAAGCTCCTTTGCATTCTTGAAAGATTGAAAGAAGCATTTTTAACATGCTTATAACAGACAGCATCTCCTGAATCCATTCTGAGAAATTATTCCGAACTACCCCTGCAAGAGGAAATGGCTGAAGTGACAATCTGTTTAATTAAATTGTTCAGGAAATTAGAAGGAGACTTAATGGTTGTGAAGAAATCATTCCTAGAATCAATTAGATTAGATTCCTGTTTCCTGGGAGATAAACAACGAGGTTAGGAATCAATTAGGCAGCTGTGTATATACGAATTTGCGGTTCAAGATAACTGAGAGAATTATTAGATTAGAAGACGCTTTGCTAAATCCACCATTCTTTGTATGAAACGGATTGGATCAGGTGGTTAGCAGCAATTCAGTAGACCGAATTAACATAAATTAAGTTTAGGAAGTGACAAAATATAATTAAATGAAACTACACTGCTTATGGGGTGGTGTTCCATAATCAGATAGATACATGTTATGTTAGCAATTAGGAATTGAGATTAGGGATTGATGAGATGCTGAAGGCTTGGGGTATGGATTGGTGATGAATGTAGCAGATGAAATGATGAACTTTGAATGCGGCAGGTATTATTTTTATTGTTGTTTTTCTTTTCACAAATAGATTGCTCGAGTACCATACAGACGAATTACGTTGATTGTTGTACTCATAATTACAAGCAAGAATTATCATCCACCGACACTGCCTGTGTTATGCTACTCTTCTGGCTTCCTGTCTTCCCATCCCTGTTACATTTTTCCGAGCTGGCAACAACTGCTTTACTCCTCCATAATCTTCCCTTTTTCCTACTTGGGAATATGTTTATTTAATAATGAGCTTCCGCAAACAAGGCGATTTGCCAATTATCTATACATATTATAATTTCTCAGGGGCTTTTTTTTCTTTTTTCCCGGTACGCCACATCTTCCTTAATACTTCATCAATTTTTAGAAATGAGGTGTCATTTTAAAGCTTTAACCGCTACAATGGAAAAAAAATACCAATTACTCACATTTCACTTCTTTAACGAAAAATGACTATTTCTGAACTTTTTTTCGGTACTATATCTCTATTCTCTATCGAGATATATCGAAATGAATCCGATTTAGATTTCATGCACGTATTATCTCATTCTACATATTATTTTGACTTAAAATATTGATTTAAGTTATTCGATCTGCTGATTTATTTATAAGATGTATTTAATTAATCAAAACTTTAATTTATCTGCCCAAACCCCTCGCAGTTTACATTCAACTTACTTCGTCTTTGCTCTCTACGACTCTACGATAAACAAACCCGGAAATTAGATCAGATTATTCACTTTAAAGAATATATTATCGTAAACTATACTATTTCATGGCTGCTCTCAACTCCCCACTACAACGTCCCAGAGGCAGACTACTATGGAGAGGAAGAACAGTGGCCCTTAACCCTGTCTCTGGGGAATAAAATCTGCCCCCAAGACGTCCAAACGAATATGTAAGTTCTATTTCATTGCAGAGGACACCACCGCCCAAGAGCACTCCTGCTGCTGGCAATGATAGCTATTCGCATTTGACAAGGAAAAAGACATTTTTCATTACTAGCTAACGTGTTAAAACAGGAAATATCTGTACATTTAATGAAAAATAAACATTTCAAGACGATTCAATCATCCTGTTACAAGATTTTTTTCATCTCGTCAAATCATTGATGGAAATGTCTGCTAGAATGCAGGTAGCAAAGATTCAAGAAAAGATTTGCTTTATATAACCAGGCTGAGGTAGGAAATATATTGATGGAGTTAAAGCCTGTAGCTGACATTGATATATAGGATTCATATCAAGCCCATATCAGACAAGACACATTCCAACCTACCATCTCGCTAGCCTAGAACTACAGGTATTTTCAATCAGAATGTCAGAAACTTATTCCCATTCTATGACAGCAATCAAAAGTCGCCACGCAAGAGCTGCATTACTAAGCACATTCCTCAGAAGGTGGATAGTGTACACTGCATTCCTGCATAGTTTGCTTAAAATAAGCTGCATAAAAAAAAAAAATAAAAAAAAATAATAAAAAAAAAAAACAGAATAGTTATGCTGCTTATCGCCCTTAGTGGTAGAAATAACAACCAATACTCGAGCGGTTAAGCTGCTTAATTCAATTTGAACAGAATATGAAGTAAACCACAACTTCTATTGAACTGATTTAGTATATTTTTAAAACATATATTTCCATTTAGGTAGTCACGACATATAACGTTTCCCTCTTTGACGCAAATGTAAGTCAAAAGTTTTTTGTTTTTATTTTCAATGCTTTTACCGCTTTCCGAGGAATGTAGCTTTTGAGGCTGCACTCAATAAAGAATTTTTGAAAAATGTCTTCAAATCTTCCTCGATCCTATCTAAAATTTAACTTTTCTTAGGGATTTTAAGTAGTTTTTTTTTTTTCATTTTGCCCAATATATTACCTATGTTTATTCCAGGCTTTCCAAACGACACTAGGGATAAGAAGGTTAGGGAAACGCGCTAAGTAACGCAGGTCCTGAAAATCGAAATTTATGTGCAAATATTTATTAAAGTTAACTTCTCATAGAATTTTCATTTGAGTGTTTGAACCAATCTACTATATATTTGTCAAATACCACTTACTCACTCACTCACTGACCTATCATCGCCCAGATCAAACCACTTGACAGAAAAATTTGAAATTTTGCACTCACTAAGAAAGGTTTTTTTGATATTCGAATATTGAAGTATTTTTAGAGGGGTTTGAATTTTTAGATGGTTAGAGCAGGCAAGCCAAGGCAGCTTGCGTTGCTAGGACGCTAACAGGTCGTACTGCATCTATTTCATAGTATTTATTATATTTATTTGCGGTACGTTTCAACTAAGATGGCAAGCCTTGAATTACTAGGAAAAAACTGCGATTTTGTCCCTCATAGAGTTTAGGCTATACCTGGTGATCGTCCATTCGAGGTAATAATATCCCAAACTCTTGCACAGCCTCCTCACTCATCAGCAACCCCAGACAGAACACTTCTCGGTAATGCTCGCAAATACAATGGGTGTTTCCAAATGATATCATGGAAACATAAATTTCTAAATTTTAACGTCCATTATTTACAACGAATTTTATTACTATTATTTACAACGAATTTTAACCTGTACTGCTTAAACACCTGTTACTGGTAACTAACCGATAGATAACGGGTTATCTCAAGGTTATCTGTTTTTTGACACTGGTCCGGAGCGCCCCAGTGTCAAGGAACATTATTCTTTGATTACTTATCAATTGATGACATATAGTATGACGGGAACCGTGCTGTAATATACTGCACAAAATTATATAGTAGCGTTAATTTTGATGATACATTATTTAAGGCAATAAAATAGCTACTTTTCTGCCGAGACGAAGCACGGGTATTCAGCTAGTTTTGTAATATTTATTAAAAAGCGTAAACAAGGCTTTGTAATAAACAAGCATTTGTGGGAGAAGTGACGACGGTAATATCGGACATCGAGACCAGAGAGAAGCTGAAAAAACTCCAAACAGATAGATTGATTGCCCTAGCTAGTAGATATTGATGGAGTTAATCCCTGCTTCTGACAATGATGTGTAGGATTCGATGGATGCAAATGCCGGCCCACAACCAGGAGACCGTCACTCACAAATACCTGCATTTCAATGACCGCCTAAAACTATTTTCATACCCAGCACTGGCTCAAGGATCACTCAAACATCTTTATTTTGCAAATCCTTCAAATCGAAACACAATCAATATCTTTCTCTCTAATGCCGAAATGTTTAAAGACCAAAATACTTTTAGAAAAATGTCATATAAACCACCTTTTTTGTCGAATTATTAATTTTCTGTTAATGAAATGTTGGTATGAGTGATTTTAGGAGAAGGCCTTTAAGTTCAAAGCTGCAAACGACGATTAGTCATTTTTTTAATTATTAGAAAGTCTAATAAATAGCTAACAGATAGCTGTTTTCTATCTGCTATCTTATTTCATATTTTCTCAAAATTCCTAAATCATGACCACTTCTCATAAAACAAAATAAGCACACACACATCGAAAAAAAGAAAAATAAATACCTAAAAAAATTATAATAAAAAAGAAAATATTATAAAGATAAAATAATTTAATTGTACATATTGTTATATTAATACTTTTTATACGGCCCATGTCCATATCTTTTTACTGTTTGTTACCAATACTTAAGGTAGCAATCATAGTGACAATCAAACATTTACATATAATTATAGAAATAATAAATTAAATAATATTTAAAAAACAAAAGTAGCATGTAGTGTAAACTGAATATTTTGTTCCGACGAGCTCAACCGTGAACCCCTGCTTCAAATTTACTCGGTTTTCGTCTGAATAAATTCATATTTTTCGTGGGAGTAAATCATTTAACAGCAATAGATCACCTGAGATCTGCTGGGGTATCCATAGGTTGTTATCCAATTGTAATGCGAACGCTACGTGGTTTGTCCTGTTGGTCACCCATACGCCCGACGTTGGTATACGTTTTTTTGTTAGATTTTGTTGAATAGCCATCTCAAAGGAGTTCTATGATGTCAAATGGGATATCTAGATATTATCTTAAAAGGCAATCAGTATATGTTTGATTGTGAGGTCTGTGTTTCATGATCGACAGGTAGGATTGTTCTTATTGTCGTTAGGTACTCGTGGATCACACGGCTGTGGCCGATACGTAGTCTTGCTAATACTGCTTCTTCACGCCATGATATCCGTACGACGAAAGCCAGTCTTTAACTATAGACTTAGACTTTTTCTGAAGCCTTAGTTCAGTCTATTTGCCAGTCAATGTATATTTAAAAATAAAAAAATCGTACTTCTTTAATGAATGAATGAATAGCGGCAGTCGGGACTATAGTATAAAAAACACTAGGAAAGAACACATTTGTCCTAACATCCGGACAATTTATTATATCGCCCCTGTCATGTCAAACTATCAAATATGGAAAAACTCGTTTTTCAGATTCGAGACTTTGCTCTTAGATTGTGGACGATCGCAACTCTTGTCGCAACTCTAACCCCTTTGGAATAGACTTTAATGCCTTAAATAAAGTATCGAATAGGTCATTGTTGAGTATATTACTTCTTCAATGGATAGAATATGTTCGTTCTCTAGTTTGCTCCGATTTGCATATTCGATAGTTTGACATGACAGGGACGATATATCCAGGTGGGAAGATGCACTCGTACCTTCCTCCGCTAATCCAAACCCCAATTGCGGTTCTAAAATTCCATAGAGTATCCGCTTTTGACTATCCACAGGACGATGAAAAAACAATAAATAATGTATGGAGAAAGTGGCGAAGAAAGGAGGTGGTGAATGGAACTAAAAGATGCATGCAGTAGCAGGCAAAGAAGAAGGCATGCAATAAGTTAAAAGAGCCACTCGACTAGATTGTGACTGAAGTCCGTCATAAAAGGTGGTCGGATCGTGTGGGCGCATAAAAAAGACTTGCTTTTAAAACATGAAGTACCTAGAAGTAGGCCATACCGGTACCCACTTGTCGACTACTTTACATAGTCTATCTTCTCCTGGCTCTTATATTAGCATCTTTACAGATTTGCTCCTATCACACAATTTCTAATATCTCAAAAAAAGTTGTTTTTTGATCTAACGTGTAATTAAAAATATATATGTAAGCCACATTTTTAACAAAAACATATTGTATTTATTTGATTTTACGAACGTTCCCCTGTCGCGCGATGGGGCCAAACGACATTTCGTGTTTCAAAAAAGGCTACAGCCTCTAAATCTTAACTGATTTCAATGCACTTTTCTTTAAATGAAAGCTAATAAAATTTATTAGTACAGACAATTTACTTAATTGTCTGTACTAATATTTTGGAGTGCCATCGTTTAATGCAGCGCCTACGTCAGCTTACAACAAGGTATTGAATGCTCTTCACCTTACATGCGGAGCATTATCAATAAATAATAATACATTACATTTACAAAAACTTTGTCTGGCCAGATTTTGGTTTCCCTTGTTTATTAAATTATGTGTAAATAATTCACGAACTATTAAAATTGAACATAAAAGAATATTTTCTTTTCATCTGAACTAATATCAGCACTGATATCGTTGAAACTGAAAATTTAAATCATACTCAGACATGATAAAATCAAAATCTATTTTCAAATTATTCAAAAAACATATTACTTCGATTAATCTCATCGTTGAATTAAGATAAATTCACGTTTTGAAGATGTCAGTTTGATTTTTTCCAAGTCTAATCAGGATTTGAATGTTAAATTTCAACAACATCAATGCTGATATTAAGTTAGATGAATGATAAAATATTTGTTTATCTACAATTGTAAAAGTTCATGAATTATTTACACATTATTTAATAGACAGGAGAAACAAAAATCTGGCCAGACAAAATTCTTGTAAATTTTATTAGCTTTCATTTTAAAAAAAGTACATTGAAATTGGTTAAGATTTAGAGCCTGTAGTCTTTTTTGAAACTCGAAATTTCATTTGGCCCCACTGTGTGTCGGGCCCCCTGCATGAGTGTGGGGGCATTTAAAGTACCCTCATTTATATTATTTATGTTTGTAAATGTTTATGGTTTTGAGGATTGGGTGAAATATTTGGATGATCAGGTCTTCTAAAGTTTCATGGAGTATCCCGTGTTTCTTTTTACTGCGGTGTAGTTAACGCAATTATTCGGGTCGCAATTTTTGCACGGTGAATAATCGAAGGTTTTTACTTTTGTGTATATTCTAAGGCTTGCAAAAAACAACGTCCACTCTCAATATCATTACAATGAATAACTAAAAAACTAGGAAAATAAATGTTGCAGCACTTAACGCTATGAATCAAAACAATTTCTATTTTGTCTTGTGACAAATTAACAGATTAATTCACAGCATTTCGAGATTTCAAAAGTAATGACTAATGCCCGTCGAGAAGGAGCCAAGCATTCTATTATTATGCACTACAATTAACGGACGTTTTTTAGACAGACAGTACAAATTATTTACCATTTACATTTGTGTTAAAATAATTGAATCCCGTTTTTTTCTCAAGCTGTCAATATTATTGTTATTAAAAACCAATCGGTTGTATCGGTTCCCTTCAATCTATATACTTGATATAAAACTGTGTTTCCCAACATTTTTGACTGGCGTACCACTTGGTAGTAGATCAAGGTGATTTTACTGCTTCGGAAAAATATTTGTATTTCCTTTATCGCGGTAAGCGACGGAGTGAAGTGCTGACGCAAGGAGCGCCGCGCCATCAAAACAGTGGTCTTGACATCTCAATTCACTCATGGCTACCGCAAAAGTTTTATTTTCAAAAATCCTTTATCAATTGCCAAATTCTCGACCATCGACGTTGTAAATAAATAACTTCACTGTATAATATTCATAATTAAAATAATTCGTTAAGAATTATAGGGAAGAATCGTGTCTATGATATTTATCTATGATATAAGTCGATCGTCATTGATTATTTCTCGTGTATCGCCAGCCAGCAACTCGTGCATAACTGTGAAGCTGGTATGCGTACCAAAGGCAACGAATCGCTGATCTAAGGAAGAAGAATTGTTATTAAAAGTTTGTTTTAAGTTCCGAAATATAGAGATTTTATTTTTTTTTTAAATATTTATATGATTACATCTTCTGAATTCATTAATTGAAGTATTTTACTTTGGAATCTAAGTCAGAATCAGTAGATTTGAATCCTTCTAATTTTGGTATAATTTTTGAATTATTTGAGCTGAGTCGAGTGAGACCACTACCATTACGATACAGTACTTACTTTGGAAGATAAACGAGTCATTTTATTAAGCTATGTACGTATAAGGCGGTGAAATTGAGAGCATAGCAACTTCAATACATGCACTTTTAGATAAACCTATGCGAAGACCACAGTTCAGTACAGATTTTTTTTAATTTCAAATAAACTAAGGATAATTGAATTTCATTAAAAATATCATCACAACCTAAATGAACCGAAGTCATTTGGCAAAAAAATATCTTTTAAAACCTATTGTAGGTACGTTCTATAAAATAATAACGTAAGTGTGCTATACAATATCGCCTCACTGTTTACTAAAAATAATTCAACACGGTGAGAAAACAGTCAATGACCAGGTGTTATGGGATCAGAACTACGAATAAATGTAAAATCAACATTAGAGTAGTATTCTACAAGTAATTAGGTATAAAAAAAATAGGTTATTGAACACTTTTGGTTTGGATATCTCCCTGTCTGCGCCAATTTGCGCTGCAACAATCCGCTAAGCCGGTTAATAATTTGGGGAATTCTATTGGTTGGAAAGATTAACCAGGATTAAAATAAATGTATAAGCTGTATATTTCAACAAGAACAATGAATAATAATGGGACGAGGTAGCTCCTTTGTGAACATAAGGACTATTCTCAGCTGTTGAAGGAACTTTAGATGACGCACTTTGCCTAGCCGTGAACACTTAAAACTAGTGAACCAGATTGTTCTAGGAATGCTTTGCACTAGCTTACCGCTGTAGTGTCTCTATTTAGGTATTTAGTCTTCTGAGAGCCTCACTCTTCTTCCATTCATTTTGCGGTTCTCACAGCACTATTTCTACCCTAAATCCAAGGGAATATAGTTAGTGTTAACCTGACAAAGCCTTTCCCACACCACCACCCAGTCCATGGCAAACAGTACCATTAACGCCTGAGTAATCATCATACCAACTTTTATAGTTTTCTTCCATTCCCCAGACCACAAAAAATATATAAAAAGTGTACCTGATGGTATATTCACGTAAAACCTTAGATTCTATAATGTCTTTTCCTGAATTTCTCTGAGCAAGAGAAAAGGCCCCTGTGAGTCGATCACGCTGGTTAACGGACGTGACCATTTGTGTCAGGTAAAGTAGTATTTTACCTTTTGTAAAATATCATCAAGATCGAATTATTTTTAGAGAGAGTATTGTGGAAGCAGCCATAGTATACTCATTCCGCATAGGGTTTATTCGCCGAGGAATATTGTTGATTTTAATACAGCTTTCGTCTCGAACGGTTGTATTTTTATCGTTATATTTGGCAGGAATAACAACATCCAACATCAGACTGGAGGACTTTCTTTACATAACTTTTGAAGGCCGGTGGGTGACAGTGTTAAGGCATTGGAACTTATGCTTAAGATCGTGGGTTCGATCCCAACATGAGCTAGTGGCTTTTCATCAGAAAAGAAAGGAAAACATCAGCTTTATCCTATCTAGTAGAAAAACGGTGGAAACCAGTAGATAAACCATCCAAAAATTCCGAGTTTAAAAGTTTTTTTTTTTTCTTACGGCACATCGGCATATAGGTCATTAGCATCTGGCTATCTGCACACTTCCAAAACATTCTTGGTGGAGCACGGAATCTTTTCAACGGGCCCTGGAATGAAAGAACTCAACCCTGATAAAGAGAAACGTATTGGTTATAGTGTTTAAAAGAGAAAACGTTGAGAAAGATGATAGAGTAATTTCCGGTTAGAATACTATCAGTTTCCTAAAATCTTACTTCTCTTTTAAAGTTTAGTTTTATTTTTTAAATAAAAAACCTATCATTAAGGATAAATGGCATTTGAGGTGATGATGATATAAGTAGCCAAATTTGGGAATATTAAATTCAGCTATGATAAAGCAGAGGTCAGTGGATGAAAAATGGAACCATGTCTATCTTGAATAACTGTATTTGTAACTCAGTTGTTTTCTTGTTTTTATAGATTGATAATTGCGTCAGCAAAAACGTCTCAATAACTGACAACTTGATAAGGCAGGCCGGCCCTATGCATGTTATAAAAATAAAATAAGACTTGAAAAGTCCTAAGCTGGTAAAAGTTTATAGAACGCTCAGCTCTCAACCATAAGGAATTATATAAATGTCAGATTCAAAAAAGTGGAATGAAAATTGCAATAAATGAAAGCTTCTTTCCACAAAGCTGGGAAAGACTGGGTGCTCCGTTCATTCAAATAAATCACGTTATTTTAAGAGTGTCACGGCGATAACATTGCGAAGCGAAGGGGAAATTCCTTGTTCAGGTTTAGCAACCAAATAGAGTAACAGTCATACAAATTATTTAGATGATCCGAAATCAGTTTTGTTTAGTTTCTTTTTCTTTCCTACATCATTACTCCCTTGGTCTGACAATGATAAAGAGAAACTATCTTTTTTTCCCTTAAGAATGTTGTTGTTTATAGGTGAATTACCAAATGAGAGAGTTTTCTTCAGACACAATGGGTCTGGAATCTATTTACTTGGAAGAGAGCCAAGAAAAAGAAAAGCTTATACAGTTTTTTTTCTCAATATGTTAGCCTATAACTACCCAAGCCAACAATACTGGACACTACTTCGCGTTAGAAATACATACTGATTGTTTCATATATTGTTTTGTTTTAGAAAAAAGTTTCCATCATTACTTTTAGCACATTCCAAAATAGTGTATATACTGAGATAGCACATTTAGAATTGATCCAAGTGACTTCATTGTATATGTGTGTGTGTGTGTGTGTATATATATATACTCATATATTCACATATTACGTTTTAGCTTGGTTTATATTTATCCGGAGACATCAGCCCAATCCTGGCTAGAAAAATGGAGTAAACAAGATCCCCAAAAAATATAAATCTGAAATAGAGGCCAAGTTCCTGCCCCCACAAAGAAACACTCCCTTCCTCAAAAATATCCCCTCCTAAAACCCCCCCAAAACGCCTTACCATTCTACACTCCAAAAAAGTAGTATGAGTTGGTGAATTAATTCAACCAAAAATATTTGACAATACAAGAGATGATACAAGAAAGAAATGTCCAAGTTCATTACTTGGAAGACCTCATAGTTACTTACTAAGAACAGTAAAGACACTGACCTTTAAAAACAACAATAAAAATACTTATATCCAGTTACTAAAATATCACTTTCCTCAACCAGGTATATTCTTAAACTTGGCAATGTTTAGTTTTTCTCTAAAGATAATTTCGGCACAAAAAAAAAACATTGCCAAGTTTAAGAATATACCTGGTTGAGGAAAGTGATATTTTAGTAACTGGATATAAGTATTTTTATTGTTGTTTTTAAAGGTCAGTTGAAGTGTCTTTACTGTTCTTAGTAAGTAACTATGAGGTCTTCCCAAGTAATGAAATTGGACATTTCTTTCTTGTATCATCTCTTGTATTGGCAAATATTTTTGGTTGAATTAATAAACCAACTCATACTACTTTTTTCGAGTGTAGAATGGTGAGGCGTTTTTGGGGGGTTTTAGGAGGGGATATTTTTGAGGAGCCTATGACACTACCCGGATAAAGACCGACATGTGTGTCAAATTTTGTGAAAATCGGTCAAACGGTGTGTAATTGTACAAGGAACAAACAGACAGACAGCTGATAGACAATTTAACCTAGCCTATGATTCTCCCCGTATCAGACCCATCTGTGTCCCAAGTTTAGTCAAAATCGGTCAAACGGTACGGATTTGTAATAGGAACAAACATACAGACAGGCAGCTGGTATACAATTTTTACCGAGCCTATATGCGTCTAATTGTTTCTTAAAACATCAAATATAGGTTCTTCATACCGAGACAATTCATTTGATACCCCACATCATAGGTTTCGGACGGAATGATGGGTTTCCGGAGGAAGTACAAAACTGGAACGCCCCCGCCCCGGAAGCGGAGTCAGACACAACTTTTTGCGATTTTTCGATTTTTTCCTTTAATAACGTCTTCATATCTATCTTCATGCAAAATTTCAAGTCTCCTAGCATCATGGGAAGTGCCTAATAATTTTGATGTGTCAGTGGGTGAGTGAGTGAATGAGTCAGTGAGTGATTCCTATAAATCCCGAATTTCGATCGCTTATATCTCAGAAACTATTCGATGTAGAATTATGAAAACTTCCAGTTTTACTCACATCTATTAGTATATTACCTGTGTAAACATAACTTTTCATTTTTAATGAAAATAGTGTTTAATAACAGTTTAATTCATAACTTTATCTTTACCTAGTTGAAAGTTATGAGAGGGTAAAAATCGGCTCTAAGACCGCCTGTAATATACACACAGTATGCTTAGGCCGGAACTTGGCCTGGCGCACCACCGTGCGCCTAGATAACACGTCCCAAAATTCTGTGACATGTATAAGTAGACGTTAAAATTATAAATAAATAAATTATTTATCATCTGTCTACCTAAGATTCAATCAATATGCATTGAGATTAACCATTCCCATCTAACTCTTTCACTTAGGTGGAATTGAGTTTACGCAATCACTTACAAAGTATGTCCAATCCAAGCTACTTAGAAATTCTCCGAAATCGCGTGTAGGCAAAATCGATTCAGAGTAATAAGCTAACCGTGCATGAGACGTGAACTTTTTACGTTTTTATTCTCGTGAGATTTGCAGATATTTTGTTCTGTAGAAAATCATGGCGCCAATTTTTCCTTATTAACATGATTTTTTTTTTTTTTTTTTTTTACCTAACCTTACTTGTCAAAACACTTCTTTTATTTTCATAAGAAGAAATTAAAATCTCTTACACAATTATATGTGTGTGTATATATATATATATATATATATATATATATATATATATATATATATATATATGATGTAAGGCCCCGTTTTCCCTTTGGCCTTGTTAAGTGAATAAGGATGAGAGAAAAGGTTGGCTGTCCATCTCTAGAGATGTGAGAACCACTAATCCGCAAACGTTGCGTCTGGGATGTTGGCACTGCACGTGGCTGATTCGTAAGATTCCTGGAAGATCTAAGACCTGACAAGAGTTTCTAGTTCAATCACCTGCAAAAGCAGGAGTGGGGTACAAAGGGTTTAAAAAGAGCTGGCTTACCTCCGACCGGGCAGAGTTTGCATCCGTTCCTGAGACTTCGGCCCAGATGCTGTTCAGAGGTAGGCCAGTTCCAAATTCTCTATAATCTCCCCAAATGATCATATTTGATAACTCTACCTATCTGTCTCTCCCACTCAACCTTTTCTCTCATCGTAGCAATGGTTTATGATATTTATGTTTGTATCCTCTGTGTAAATTATAGTTTTAAAAAGGAATTTCCGCTTCTCTAAAATATTTCCCCATTGTCTATACCTCTAAATCCCGTCCTTGCTAATCAGTCCCATACAAATGGTGTCAGGTTTCCGGGTAGTATTTAAATGTCCAGCTGCAAGCCGGCATTAGATAAGAACCCTGCTCTCGAGATAGGCCGGCGGCTGTACTGCTGACGCTGATAGGACAATTCCTCGAACTGATATCTCGGCGCTGGGTAGTTGTTCATTCAATGTCCTCACGTTTCCTGGTTTAAGGACCGCCAAATACGGATATTTGGTGGTTAGCCCTGTTAGAGAGTAAAGCAATCCCTATTCGTAAGCATAACGTGTTGGGGTTCATTGGAAACGTTGAAAATAGAGCTATACGATGGTGGTAACGGAACAGCAGTTTGCCGATCTGAAAACGGCATTGGATCAGGCGTTGGCTGCAAATGAGCAATTCAGGGAAGAATTCGAGAGGACAAGGCATGAGGGTAAGCAAGGAAAGAGGGATCTTTCTCTTCAGGGAATGGTCGGTCCATGGTCCGGTGACGATTCTGGGGTTCCAATCCAAGACTATCTCAATGGTTTGGAATTAGTGGCAACTAGCGGAAACTGGGAAGATCGTGATAAATCCCTTGTGTTAAGGATGAGACTGAAAGGGATGGCTGCGAAATTTTTGGCCAGCAGATCGGATCTCAAGGGGCCAAATGTAAAATATTCCACGATTCGAGATGCTCTTTTAAACCGCTTTAAAGCGACTATGCAACCTGAGCAGTTTCTCCTTCAGCTTAGTTCAATGAAACAAGAGCGTGGGGAGGATGTCAGAACTTTCGGAGATCGTTGTCGGGAGATGGGTGAACGATCACTCTCAGGTGAGGGATCGGAGGAAGAAGTTATAGGGGCTCGCAAACAACTGGATAAAGTCGTCCTTACATCATATTTAAATGGGCTCGGAGGAGAGATTGGGAGGCTGACGAGACTCGCGTTCCCAAAGGAATTACAAACCGCGATTGAGAAGGCTAGAGCCATTGAAACGGAGTTAGGGCGACACGAAAAGGGAATATTTACTGTAGAGAAGAATCCCCAGGATAACGAAATTCCCAGTCCCGAGGAAGTTGGACAAAGCGAAGTAAGGGTCATTGAGAGGGGTAATCCAAGTGGCTGTTATCGCTGCGGGGATACGAATCATTGGGCCAGGGGATGTCGACAAACAGAGAGGGTTAGTGATATTTCTCCCAAAAATAGTACGAATTGTTATAGGTGTGGTCGTCGTGGGCATATCGCTCGCCAATGTCGTTCTAAACCCCTCGTGAAAGGAACTTTGCCAAAGAAGGCCCCAAACGCGAACGACTTGGGGAGGGCCCCGGCCCTAAGTCGGCGACAAGGGGATCGCGCTACGAATTACTAGGCATAGGTGGGGGAGGTGAGAAAGGGTTAAAGGTGAGCACCTGGATAAATGGGCGGATTCATAGGATGATAGTAGACACTGGTGCTGAAGTTACTCTAATCAGGTCTCCTGCCTCAGGGTTCAAATTAAGACCCGCGACTAGTAAGATTAGGGGGGTAACTGGTGTGGTAATCCCGGTACGCGGTATTCAAACGGTGAATATCGAAGTTAAGGGCCATCGACTGTCCCACGACGTCATAGTGGCTGACGTCTGCTTAGAAGGAGATGGACTATTAGGCTTAGACTTACTAGGGAAATTAGACGCCCATATAGACCTACGTTCGGGATTGTTAGTCACGGGAGCATCGCCTAAAATTGAATCTCTACCTTCCGTTGGTTCGATAACAAAGAGGGATGAGTTAAAAATGTCTGCGAACCGAGAGTGGGTACGTTTCATGAGTAGCTCTGGGTGTCATTCTGTCCCAGTACAGAGATGGCGGCGAGAGACCTGTTTGCTACGCTAGTAGGCAGTTGAAGGGTCCAGAACTCAACTACTCGGCAACAGAACGAGAACTGCTAGCGGTGGTTTGGGCAACAAAGCTGTTCCGTTGTTATTTACTAGGGCGAAGGTTTAAACTTGTCACTGACCACTCTGCCTTGAGGTGGATGCTAAGCCTTCGAGACCCGTCTTCACGGCTGACCAGGTGGGCCCTTCGGTTAGAGGAGTTCGACTATGAAGTCGAACATCGCCCGGGGAAGAAACATTCTAACGCTGATGCTTTAAGCCGTACAATAGCTGTAGTCACGGGAAATAGGCAGAAAATAACCCGAGGTAAATTGAAGGATGCTCAAAAGGAGGATATGTGGTGTCAAAGAGCCATCAAGAGAGGCACTGTTCATGTACAAACAGATGCCGATGGCCTGCTATATTGGGCCGATGGGGCAACGGATGAGTCGGAATGGAGGCTTATGGTGCCTGAGGGTCTACGAAAAACAATCGTTGAAGAAAATCACTCGAAACCATGGGCTGGGCACCCAGGGGCTGATCGTACTCTCGCGGTAATCAAAAGCTCATATTATTGGCCGGGCATGGCGGCGGATGTTAAGTCCTTTGTGGAACGGTGTCACGCGTGCGCTAGCAGAAAAAGTCCTGTATCTCAAAAGGTCCCCCTGGAAGCTCCCTATATGGCCACAGGGCCTTTCGAGCAGGTATCGCTAGACATATTTGGGCCTTTGCCGACTTCCAAAAGGGGCCATCGTTACCTTTTGACCGTAATTGACAATTTTACACGGTATGCGGAGGGAATACCACTGAAGGGGCAAACAGCTGAAGAAACGGCCGTAGCACTCGTCGAGAATATTATCACTCGACATGGGGTCCCTAGGAGGTTGTTAACAGACCAGGGAAGAAATTTCGTTTCTCGACTGTTTACTCAAGTTTGTAGAGCTCTGGGGATTAGGAAATTACAAACTACCGCCTACCATCCGGAATGTAACGGAATGGTAGAGAGGTTACATCAAACTCTTACCGATTCGATATCCCAATATGTGCGAAGAGACGGTCGTGACTGGGATAAGTGGGTCCCATATGCTCTCATGGCATATCGAGCAATACCTCATTCGTCGACAGGATACTCCCCAAACTACCTCATGCTTGGGCGAGAATTGGTAACTCCGTTTGATTGCTGGGTAGGTCCAACCAATGACGGATCGGAATCAGCGGACCATGTCGAAAAGTTAGGGCATCGGCTGAAAGAAGCCTATAAGGACGCTTTGAGTCGTGCCGAAAAGGCCTGGGCAATGAGGACCCATTATTGTAATGCCCGGCGTAAGGAGCGACGCCTAGAGGTGGGGGATTGGGTCTATCTCCATTGTCCAGCCGTAAAGCCTGGGAATTGTCCAAAATTCCACTGTCCCTGGACAGGCCCACACAAAGTAGAAAGGGTTCTTTCGCGAGTGAACTATGAGATCCGACTGGCCACTGGATCTCTGAATGTAGTTCATATAAATAGGCTAAAACGGGCCCCGGGGGGAGGAGGGGATTCGCACCCTAAGGTTATGACGAAGGCAGGTGGGGCAACCCGGGAAGTGGAAGGGTCGGAAGATGAGGTCATGGAGCCGGAATGGGAAATTAACCCAGGGTGTTGTTATGGCTCAGAAGACGACTCTTGTGAGGACCAAGATGAAATTGAAACGCAGAGTGAGATTCACAGACACTGTCCGGTTGCTGCGGGAAGATCGCCAGAATGTAATGACCCTGCCTGCCCTCTGGGCGTTAGATCCTCTCCTGAGGAAGAAAACAGGGAAATAACCCAGGATAGTCAAGGGGAGGGAAACGAAGGACGGATTGAGACAGGTGGGACTTCCGGGGAAAGTTCCCCAAACGCGACTGGTTATTGGTCTTGGTTATTGACAGTATCCTAAGCGGAAATGACTCCATCCGCCTTCGCTTTAGGAAAACGGTGTTACAAATACGTATCTCATTTCCATACCTTGTTTTGCTATAAAAAAAAAAAAAAAAAAAAAAAAAAAAAACAGCCAATTAAAAACTAAGACCAACAGACGATAATGAATGTTTGTAAGATACTTAATCGCACATCCTCCCATCGAAAATTACATCAGAACATTTTTTTAGAGATTTTAGTTAGCTTTAAAATGGTCACTTTCGACTAACCACGATTTCCCAACTGTTTCCGAAATATTCAAGATCATATTCTAAGATCCCGAACTCTTCATGCCTCTTAATAAAATATTTTGTTTCTCTGAAAGTAGGTAACCAAAATCTAAAAATCTTCCTCTAGATTTATGTCAAATGTCTGGAACAATTTTCATCTGAAACTCCAATATAGTTTCTGAATACCCAAACTAAGTATATATATATATATATATATATATATATATATATATATATATATATATATATATATATATATATATTTTTATTGATAATTACAACATAATGCTATACATATTTCCACTAATTATGCTGTTTTTGTTTACAAAAACTGAATTTAGTTAGAAAAACTAGTTCTCAAAAACAGTAAGATATATTGCTTTGGAATTGGTTTCATTCGTATCATGTTATAACCTATAAAATGTGTACCTGGAACACACACACACACACACACACACACACACACACAGATGTATTATATAAATATATATATATATATATATATATATATATATATATATATATATATATATATATATATATATATATATATAACACCGATATTGTCTTGATCCTTGGGTACAGAAACGGGAACATATCTAGTCGGCACTTCGGGATTGAGTTATAAGGTCAACTTCATTAGCCGGTATCCTCCCTATGGAGCGAGGGAGGAAACACGCTAAAAATTAATTTTGTGTATGAATATGCGAGTATTACACGCTCCAACACTTTCCATATAGTGCTAATGACCTCAGCAGTAGATGCACAAAAAAAAAAAAAAAAAAAAAAAAAAAAAAAAAAAAAAAAAAAAAAAAAAAAAAAAAAAAAAAAACTTTCCATATAAACAAACCAATTATTCCTACGTAGACGAAATCGAAGCATTAATTTATTTTTTACTACCAAATAACGCAATTTGATCCTATCCGCAACCGTTGTGAATTATCTAGACAGTCCATAAAATTTTAATAGCGAATTACTTGAATAAACTACATTTGCTGATAAATTTTGAGCTAATTGGATAGGATGAACATACTATTGATGGCTTTATTCGCCTGAAACTAACTTGTTGCTAACTATCTACCGAGGTAGGCCAATTAAAATTTATGAGATGATTTGCTTACAAGTTACACAACTTTAGTTATATAGATTCATTATGTTATTATGAGAGGTCACTTATCATCTTCCAGTTAGCGAGCGTTCTTCCCCATCCACAGATGTTGCGGAATTCAAACATTTACCGGATCATTCCAAAGCAATACAATAATTGAAATTTACTAAATGTATTCATTAATTGCGACAACTAAACAAGGACGGGGGTGTCACAAAAATAATGGTCATCTGTTGGCCAGATGATTCTCCAATGCGAGATCGGAAAAACCCATATTGACCCCCGCAAAATTTACCTTGAAGAAATGTTATTCAAGGTCAAACTTTTTTTATTCCATACTTCCAATCTACGAGTCATGAGGAAGAAAAAGTAAACAGCACCATAGGTCAGAAATGACACTTTATGGCCAAAATGACCATTAACAACGTATACGTGGGCCGTTCCATTCCAATTGACAAATTGTGGCGGATTTTAATAACTTTTTTGTTTATTTTTTACATGTTCTACTAACTTCCTCTTACGCAAAGATACCTCTATATCTTCTAGTATAAAAATTATGAAATTTTTGGAGGCCCGTTGGCCGTGAGTGTTAAGGCGTGAGCACTTAAAACTCCTCGCCAAAGGTCGTGGGTTCGATTCCCACTATGGGGGTGGTGGCTTTTCTTTAGAGAAAAGAAAAGGCATCAGCCCTATCCTGGCAAGAAAAGGGTGGTAACCTATATATAACCCGTCCTAAAATTCTTAGTTAATAATAATGGACGTTAAATTAAAAAAAAAAAATTATTAGTATATTGATAAGCGAGACTCTCAGCGGGAATCATTGGAGAACCATAACTCATATTTTAGAAAATTGCTTAAATGTATATAAAATAGTAGTAAATGATAACACAAATATTTGTCTTAATTTAATAATATTTCAAGAGGAGACACATAATGCAATCCAATATCTCAAATAAAAGCTAAATCGCAGGCAATTAACCCTGATTTTTTTTCTGTTCAAATAAAATTCAGTAAAACAAACATATATCTCTTTACATGAAGATGTTGTTAGGAAGTACTTTAGAAATTGACATAATTAGTAAATTCGGGGATACTCTGGACGTAATTTTCGTTGACAAAGAGACAATTTTCAGAGTTCAAAACACTGCAAACACTATACACGTAAGGCCACCGAGTAAATATCCAAATACTCCTGGTATTAGTAAATGTTCAAACTCTGAGTAAATTATTCCACTAACATTATCGATTCCTCTCCAGTAACGTTTATACAGTTCTTGACAAACATCCACACTTACAAAAACATGTTTTATATAAACACAACGTTTGTAGGGAAGGTAGTTCAATGTTGATTTGTCTCTGAACTAAGCTTATTGAAATAATGGGTTTTCTGGGGGATGTGTTATCTTACGACAAAACTCAAAGCAGAGTTGGGCAAAGGTTAGCGCGCGCTAATATCTAATACCTTCCCGCTAATTTAGCGGTACTGATAAGAGCCTGCGCTAACGATTAGCGCATAGCGACGGCAGTGCGCTAATCGCTAATTCACCTCTAATGTTTAAAGATCTCTGTAGCTAACTAGGAGGAATATTGAAGGTGGAATAAAAAAAGTATATTGGAAGTGTTATTACAAAGGATATTAAGGACGTATTTGGAAGTATATAGGAGGTGGTATTAGGAAAGATATACAAGGTGGTATTAGGAAGGATATAGAAGGTGGTATTAGGAAGGATATACAAGGTGGCATTAGGAAGGATATAGAAGGTGGTATTAGGAAGGGTATTGGAGGTGGTATTAGGAAGGATAATGGAGATGGTATTAGGAAGGATATAAAAGGTGGTATTAGGAAGGGTATTGGAGGTGGTATTAGGAAGGGTAGAGAAGATGGTATTATGAAGGGTATAGAAGGTGGTATAAGGAAGGATATTAAAGGCGGTATTAGGAAGGAAATAGAAGGCGGTATTAAGGAGTATATAGAAGGTGGCAATAGGAAGGATATTGAAGGTCGTAATAGGAAGGATGTAGAAGGTGATATTAAGAAGGATAATGAAGGTCGTATTAGGAAGGTTATAGAAGGTGGTATTAGGAAGGTTATTGGAGGTGGTATTAGGAAGGATATAGAAGGTGGTATTAGGACGGGTATCGGAGGTGGTATTAGGAAGGATATACAAGGTGGCATTAGGAAGGATATAGAAGGTGGTATTAGGAAGGGTATAGATGGTGGTATTAGGAAGGGTATAGAAGGTGGTATTAGGAAGGGTATAGAAGGTGGTATTAGGAAGGATATTAAAGGCGGTATTTGGAAGGATATTGAAAGTGGTATTAGGAAGGGTATTGGAGGTGGTATTAGGGAGGATATACAAGGTAGTATTAGGAAGGATATACATGGTGGCATTAGGAAGGATATAGAAGGTGGTATTAGGAAGGGTATAGAAGGTGGTATTAGGAAGGATATTTAAGGCTGTATTTGGAAGGATATTGGAGATGGTATCAGAAAGGATAAAAAGGTGGTATTAGGATGGATATTAAAGGCGGTTTTAGGAAGGGAGTAGAAGGCGGTATTAGGGAGTATATAGAAGGTGGCAATAGGAATGATATTGAAGGTCGTAATAGGAAGGATATAGAAGGTGATATTAGGAAGCATATTGGAGGTCGTATTAGGAGGGATAGTGGATGTAGTATTATGAAGGGTATTATTATTTGTTTGAACTCAGAAATAATGGAATATCTGTAATTACCACCATGATTCCTTTTTCAACTTTTTCATAGTTATTTACATAACGTTTACAGAATTTAAGAAAAAAATGTATGTAGGAAAGTTATTTATCGACATTGATGAATCAGATAGAGATAAAATAGCAACAGCAGTAGTAGGCGAGTAAATCATCCGCAAAAAAAAAACTGAATGATATCGTCGGTACAAATGCAAACTAACGAAAGTGAAAATCACCACTTTCAAGAGTGAAAATACTTTTATTTATTACTTTGCTTTTGGGCAGTCAAATAGTAGGCAGATTCGACCTTTTGACAGTGGCTACATCCTACTTTCACTGTGTGAACTTAGATTAGAGAGTTTGCCGTACATCAGTCGAACAGCAATCAGTAAAGATTTAAAATGAAAAATGCGTTTTTTCCCATTCGATACTTCGCATTTGTATCGTCGATATCTCTAGTACCTTTATGGTTTCCTTATCTTCCCGGGAAACATTCATATTACAACTTTATTTTATTATTATTTTACGGACTGCCCAACTTTATTGGGTTACTGGCTACACAGCATGCTGATCCTCCTGTTTGCTATCTGATTCATGATTTTAAATTTTCAGTTTTGATCTTAAAATAGGAAGATAGTTCACGACAAACGCGAATACGCTGATTTCTAGTACCTCGATTACCAACAGGATCTAGGAACAGGATGATTTTTTCCCCTGTTTCAAAGATATTCCCATTATGAAAGGCCTAATGTCAGAATAATGGAAGTTTGACCAAATTATTCCGTTATAATCTTTTTCCCTGAGCCACACGTCAGTCAAATTGGGCATACAAAAAAAAAAATAGAGCGCTTTACAACTCTAAAAGTTAAGAATTTTAATTAATCATGGAGAACGGCTTTGATTACAAAAAGAAGCTCCGGCTAGCTCCGTAATATGTGAAGATCACTTTTCAATCTAGACGTATTAAAGTAAATTTTAAAACAAAAATCATTTGCCTTTATCCGCCTATCCGATCATAAGAACGCAGAGAAGGAAAGGATTAGAGTAAGCCTTTATTTGCTGCACTATCTAGTTTGCCCAATTCGCCCAGATAATACATGTACGCACGTCAAAACACTTTCAACGGATTCCTTCAACAAAGCCACCCTGAACTAATTTAAATTAAATACTTGTTGCAACTTATTTTGATGTGTACATCCTATTCCGAAAATGTTAGAAATTTTTAACGTCCCAATAGGCTTTAATTTTAGTTCATAAAATGTCTTCAAAATTGTATTCAAAACCATTGAACTTGGGGTATCTTTTTGTCCTGAGTCGAATGAGACCAGCCCCAGGATTCTATGTTAATGCGTTCTCGAGATATTGATTTTTTCCGCTTTTTGGACATTCGCCCCTACTCATTCACTGGACATTATGTTAAATATTGAACCGAATTCTGAAAGGCCTAACTTGTTGCCATAAGTTTAAAAATGGGATATGTATGTGGTAATACTTATCATTTCGTCAACAAGCTTCTTCAAAATCCACTTTCAAGATTCTAAACACAGTAAACAAATAACTGTTTTTAGGATATTCGATTTTTAAACATATACATAATAACTGTCCAATTTCTAAATTAATATTAGCATATATTCATTCCTCTTGCAATTTATATGCTGGCTAGAAGTAAAGTTTGTTTAAACAAAAAGAGCCGGTCGATAGAATGAAGGACTGCACGCAGAGCATAGCACGCAGAGTTGCCTGCTTAATAAATCTAACTTTATATTCATCTGCAATATAGAGCCTACTTCATCAGCACACAATTATATTACAATACATTTTGGAGAATAATTCAAATCCAGATTGAATAAATAAATGAAAGATATCCCAAATATATTTTTCATTTAAACAAGCATGCTTGTAAATTTCACTACACAAAAACACTTTTATTATTATTTTTTGCGCCTTTTCTCCCTCTCTCTCTCTCTCTCTCTCTCTCTCTCTCTCTCTCTCTCTCTCTCTCTCTCTCTCTCTCTCTCTCTCTCTCTCTCTCTCTCTCTCTCTCTCTCTCTCTCTCTCTCTCTCTCTCTCTCTCTCTCTCTCTCTCTCTCTCTCTATATATATATATATAGGGAGGAAACTCCCTTATGAGGTTGACCTCAGGACACAATCCGGAAGTCCCAACTCTAAAAAGTTCCCGTTTCTAAGCCTTAATAGATCACGAAAATAACGGTGGTTAGAATTTTGTATAATATATATATATATATTATATATATATATATATATATATATATATATATATATATATATATATATATATATATATATATATATATATATATATATATATATACATACATACATACATACATTTGTCTGTTCTATCTCTAGCTTACTCAAAAATGAACCAATTTTAAAGAAATTTGGTACAAGGTGTAATTTCAAAGATCAAGTTTGTTATCCAATATATATATATATATATATATATATATATATATATATATATATATATATATATATATATATATATATAAATAAATTTCAACAACCTCAGTAGATACATTCCCTTGGAAAGTACTAAAATAAAAGTAAAATAATAAATTTCTTAGGGAGAGAAATACAACATTCATTGGCAAACCAATAAACAAATAGCAAATTTTCATACCGTAACACAGATGGAATATTTAAAAGCGCATTTTTCGATTATCGATATGCCATGGAAAACAATAATTATATCATACATACTTCCTGAATATGTGCGACGGTTTTTCTCCTCTTATACACAACGCATCTTTACAAAAGGAGAGCCTATGTTCAGAATTAATCAAAGAAAAGTGAATTCCAATTTTATCTTCTGATAACGGCAAACGATAAGAACAAAACGTTTTTAAACTTTTACGTGCCACTTACGGAAGTTCACGTTTCGCAAGAATCTGCATAGAATTATTGTTAGAGAGAGATGCATAGAATTATTGTTGTTATTCAGCTTTTTGTTAGAGAGATAAACAACTGAATAACGTACATGCATAAGTGTATGTATTTTAATAGGGTCATTTTTGGTATATCGTACAAAGGATCGATGGAGATTTGTAGAAATGTTTCAACAATTCCAAAAGACCCATTTGATAAAGTTTTTAGACTGTAATCACTTTTAGGTTATTGTCCTAAACTCTGTGCTTAATTAACATAAGATAATTAACCAGCAGGTGAATGCTAAGGAGTGTGCACTGCGTGCCAAAGGTTGTAGATTCGCTTCCTACTATGAGAACTGGCTTTTCTTAGAAAAAAAAATGATCATGAGTCTTATCCTGGTATGAAAAGGGTGGTTATCTATAGATAACCAGTCCTAAAATTCTATACACATTATTTATTTAAATTTTTGAATTATTATTATTTATTTGTTGATATTCCGCTTTATGGCGATGTACACCTTACATTTTATATAGTTATTACAAACATTATTTTCTTTTATCGAAAGAAAAAACACCACCCCATAGTGGCAATCGACCTCACGACCCTTGGCAGTGTTAAGTGTTACGGCCACCGGGCCTCCTAAACTCTGTACAAATTATAAGTGGATGTCAAAAATTATTTACTTTAGTTTTTTCATCATTTGATGATAAAACGAAATCTTTTTCCGGAAAATCTTCTCACTATCCGGTAAAAAATCTTCTTGCTTTTCCATGTATGTAAAACTGTCAACAAGTATGTTTTGTTTGTGAATGTACTGTGTTCTGTTCCATTGACCCAACAAAAAGAGAGTAGTAGACCCCCTTACGTCAAAAATTAAATAAATAAATATAACAGCTGGTTGCTAGGTTGTGTTATCTTTCTTCACGCCCTAACTACCACTGTCAACTGCGGCAACAGTTGGTCGATTGGAATTCCTCATGCCTTCATAACTTTGGTTTTTCTCAATACTTTGTATTCATTTAAAACCTATATTTGAAGTCACGGAAGTTAAAAAATATTAAAATTTCTCACGTTTACGACCTGTCTCAGCTGAGCCTTTAGTTGACGGAATTTTGACAGGCAGATTTTATTAAAGGTTGGATAAGGTGACTTTGTTTTTACGCAATGCATTGAAGAAACATTCATTTTAATTATTCAGATATGAATAATTTTACGCTATAAATTATTTATATCTGTATAAGCATTAATTGGGGAATAAAAAGTAGCAAATACATCTGTAAATAAATAGATAAGACATTAGTCTTAGACATAGTAATAAAGATGTGCATGTATTTAAAATAAGTCCATTAAAAACATAGTTTTGGTCAAGCTTTTAGTTAGCAACGTAAACATCTCTCAGAGGTTTGTTACTATTGAATGGAGGCTCTGACCATATCTTTGAAAGGTTGGAGGTTACAGTGCCATAAAGGTGTATTGAATATTTGGAAGTGAGAACTCTATTTAGGGATAGCATTTTCCTTCCACTCCCATGTAACATTTTTAGTAGTTATATCATAACTGTTCTAAGTAAAAAAATAATAATAAATAAATAAATAAAAATGTATATACCTAATATTCAGTTGACCCTGTACTTATTCTTCGAATTTTCATACTAGGCGGAAGGGCAAGTAATACAACTTCACTTGATATTTAAACTAACTTTATTTTATCCCTACATGTTTCTCACCTTTTTAGCGCCTCTTCAGGGGAACAAGCTACAAATATACGTTACTTCGAAAACGAATCAAACAACGTGTTCAAAGAATCGATAAAGGAGAAAGTAAAATAGCGTTGGCTTGTCATAACAGCTACATGGCGAGCATGAGCCGTCATCAGTAACTGAGGAATAACAGGTAGGTACAAGACGAGTCTGAGCCGTCATCAGTAACTGAGGAATAACAGGTACAAGACGAGTCTGAGCCGTCATCAGTAACTGAGGAATAACAGGTACAAGACGAGTCTGAGCCGTCATCGGTAACTGTTTGTTTGTTTAAGTATTTACAAGTAAGGCGAAAACCTCGCGGTCGTCAGCGCCTTACCATGTCAGCGCCTTACCATAGGATTGATTTTTTTTTTGTATTTATATAGGTAATTTTAAGCTAATTCTTCAGGAATCTGGCGTACTCAACACAGCTTGTTTAGGAACGTGCATAGTTATGCTGAGGCATTTTCTCATGAGTTCTTGAAAAAATGTTGGTGTTATATATCCATTAGTTCTTTCATCAATCTATACATTCTTTTGTTTAATGCATTTGTATTTAGAAAATAATTTTTAAGCAGCTAGTAGATAAAACAATTTCATTTAATTAAAAAAAAAAAAGTTTGGAATTATAAAAAAAAACACTTAAGTTTCCAATCATTTAACTTAATCGAATAAAAATCCTCTTCCCAGACAATGTACATTTCTGGAGTCATTAAAGAAAAGCTAATGAGCTGATAAGAAATCGGATTTTGTGCCGGCTGATAAAACAAGTCCCTTAAAGGTCAGGCAGCTGACATTGTTAGTAAACAGTTATGTACTCTGCTTGAGTAATATTTGGCAATCAATATTGACCGCGGTTTGAAGAGGGCTCGGCTGGATTGGTGAGATTTTCTGTAATCCGATATCCATTAGTCCCAACCCCCAACTCAAACTAGCCCCCTCCCCCCTTCCAACAAACCCTAACCGATCGAGGACTTAGGCGAACATATCACATCTAATCATATCATTTACATTTATGCTTTACACGTTCCATTTAGTCGGCGCAGTGCCAGGGAATCGATTAGTATCAGATATTATTTAAGATAAGCGGTCATTGTACCAGAAATTGTATCATTGTATCCGTTTTAGTTTCTAAAAGAATTTGGATTCATTTGGTAAGGTCCACAAAAGGCCCCGGGCCAGATGGAGCATCATGGACCAGAAATGCAATGCCAATCCCTAAACTACAGGCGTACATTCGTGAGCTGGGCACGCCAAGGTAAACGCGAAGGGCTGAAATGTTGCCAAAGTCCTTGGCAGTTCGTACACCCTCATGAAGAACTGTCCGACTAGCTGGAACTGCACTATCTTACTGCTTTTCCGTTCGTATACTTAGTATCGTTTGGGAAACTTAGAAATGAAACAGTTAATGTTTTGTCTTAATATTTCATGAACAATGTAAACCCATGCAAACATGTGAAATTAAATCTCAAATTGATGAAAGATTTTAGGCGCCACAACAGGTGAACAGGACAGGAAGGGTGACACAAGTGACATCTGGTGGACAATCTCTGAAGCTAAAAACATACAGTTTTGCTGATTGATAAAGAGATATATCCCAAATCTTTCATAGTCATAACTGAAAAAAAAAACGATTTTTGAGTTGTGTCACGTCAGAAATACCAGTGCAATATATACAAAAGTCCCAAGAACAATCTAGTTTTATCCATTTTCCGAGACATTAGTAATAGATGCCCTTGAAAATGGTCTCATTAGATTCCCCCAGTACAATTACTTATGCAACGTGTACCGTAACCTGTAGAAAAAACGCAAGGAAATTTCGCTCAATGCAAAAAAAAGTTTCAAAAAATATTTAAGAAAATTCATATCTAGGCAGGCAAATTCTGATATGACAAAAGAATTGATATTCATTATACTAATCTATACATATCTACATCTATCGATCTCTATATGTGTGTATGTATATGTATATATATGTATATGTATATGTATATATATATATATATATATATATATATATATATATAACATATCGCACTATACAAAAGAAGTACAAGCTTCGGTAAAAATGGCCTAGGGCAGTTCTGAAAACGGAAAAAGATGTGGTGATCTTGACCCGAGTGTTTGAATCAAAAATATATATAAAGTGTAGTAGGAGAGACTACCTTCTTGATCATAAGCCAAAAAGACGAGAAGATCTATTGCTTTAGTAAGATTACATTGTGAAGCCGATGATAATGATTAATTCTGAGCAAGCTAAATAAAGAGCCACAGTGTTAGGGATAAAATCCCAGCTGGGTGTGAAATCCCAACCTACCACCAATGTGTCAGCAGTACTATCTGTAATCTAGTCACCCTTATCACAACTTCCTGCAGCCCGTTACTATCAACACAAATCATAAATTGTCATTTACGGCCAACATGCTAAGGCACACATTATTTTCTATGCTTATAACGTGATGCACGTTATTACGTGATTTACGTGAGCACGTTTCCTCCCTCCTTATAGGGCATAATATGTCCGATTCTACAAGTGCTTCAGGATAGCAAGGGCGAATGTTTACTCTGTAGAATGCTGATTCATAAACTTCATTGATAACATGTGCAATTGAAATGCAATTTTTACAATACTAATGACTTATAGGTAACAAAATGTTGGGAGAGGTTTCAGTTCGCCCTTGCTCCTCTAGTCAAATCGGGCATTGAATTTTTTGTAGATTTATTCATTTTAACATGAAATTGTGAGATTATTAAAGGCGAAACAGAAAAACAATGCGATGCCTCCTACTACCAACATATTTCTAGCTCCCAAGAGGATACAGTGGCGGAGTCACCGATTTGGCGGTCCATGTTTTCCCCTGGTGATTCTGCATCGACAAATAGTTGGCATGTGTCCGAGCGTTCCGTCCAATGCGCCTTAGGAGCCGAGAAATAAAATGGGTTGAAAATACTTTATTTTATTTCTTGCATTTAGAAAATGACATTAGCGTTTCACCAATTTATTTGTTTTAGATGATATTTACCACATTAGGGTTTCTTGGGGTGCTGATTTTAAACCTGCTATTATTTTTGGTGTAACAAATATATAATACTAGTTTACTTGAAAACTTTAGCATATTTCTAAATTTAATTTATTATTTAGAAATATAAATTATTCTTTACCGATTGTAGTTTTTCTTTAATTTACTCTCTAAAACCAATAAATTGGTGAAAGACTAATGTCGATATCATTTTCTAAACAAGAAATAAAATAAAGCATTTTCAACCTATTTTATTTTATTTCTCGGCTCCTGAGGCGCATTGGACGGAACGCTCGGACACGTGTCGTTTTTTTTTCCATGCAGAATCACCAGAAAAAAATGGACCATATCGGTGATCCCATCGCTGTATACTCCCCTTGTCAGAACCAGCCGCAATGGAATATTTCTTGTTTTTAGTGTTGAACATTTGAGCTCTATTCCAACATATAACATAATTGAGTGTGTTGATGTCATAATGTGTCAGTTAAAATAAAACAAAAGAAGTCAGATTTTTAAAGTAAATCATCAGAAAATAAGACATCCAAATCCCAGTAAAAAAATCATAACCCGAAATTGGAAGCACAAAATAAGAAGATTTTTATCCGTTAGATTTAATTTCATCATTCCTACATTATGAGAAACCTAGAGATTCGAACCTTGTGAGCTTCGAATCTAAGGCGATAAACTCTGTGTGAATGAATTCTGTCTAGTCAAAAACTACAACGAACAATGAAACTAATGTGGCATGAAAATAAAGACATTTGAGAAAATGCATATAATCTTACATATATATTTCATATACCTGTACATATATAATTATGAAGAAATATTATTTCTTCTAGAAGATAAATTGTTTTTAATTATTTGAAGACGATAAACTATGAAGGGTAAATTCAGTTTATTTTCATGTTCATATTTTGCTATATATTGTATAGTGTTTTAACACATAGGCACAGATTTCGTATTTTATCATGAGGCCAACCTCATTAGGGGATTTCCTTGCTATAGAGGGAGGGAAGAAACTAAAACTGTTAAAATTAAATGAAAAAATAGGGATTATTTAATTCGTTAATTGCTTTCCAGATTGCTAAAATATTTACATATGAATTTATCAGACAAAATATTTTATTATTAGAAAAGAGTATTTTACAGGAGATTATTAATAGGCTAGCTGTGGGTTTGAGAAGCAGGAGTAAGGAAAAGGTAGGATCTCCAAATAGGCATGCTTGTGTTGAGAGAAGCACTCAAGCACAGCATTCAATTCCATTTCTCATAAAAAGAGCCAATTTTTTTCTTTCTATTAAAGGTATGTTGATTTTCAGCCAGTATACTTCCTTTGGCCAAATAATTAATGACCTGTTATGAATATTTTTTATTTTAACATTTAACGCATTATGCTAAACTATTTTTTATTATGAATCAGAAGTAGGTTATCATCCGCTTATTAATATAAAGTAATGGTTCTTTCTCTATCAGGAGAAGACTATAGGAATATTAATTTCAGCAGGGAAGATAACCATCTGAGTAAGAAGAAACTCCGGGTTCGGGTTTCGGACGTAGACAAAAACTAGCTCTCTTCAAGAATACTTTATGAACAGATATATATATATATATATATATATATATATATATATATATATATATATATATATATATATGGTGTGGTGGGGGGGGGTGAGTAAATTAAGTAATGAAACTGTCAACTTATTAGCACTGTTATGAGGAGTGAAAGGACTGTCTCCAACGCTGAGTGGCTTCAGAAGGATGTTATTTTGAGAATAACAACATACAATTTTAATTATATTTGAATAAAATAGTCTTATTACTTAATTTACAGACTATGTATAATAATGACCTCTTATATCAAGCATCTTCTTCTTCAAAATTACCTTATAGTTCAATGATGACCTGATCGATCTATAACGCATTTCCGAAAAAGAAGATACCTGATAGACGGGGTCGCACCTGATAGACGAAGTCTTCTAGCTCAAAAATATACAGAACTCTTACAGGCCGAATAGTTGGAAGGAACTCAATTACCAAGAAATTTTAACTCTTAATAGACCTATAAGGCAATTAGAAATAAGAATTCATGTACATCATATATTAGCACATTCATCATAGATACTACCTATTTCATATGGAGGAAAAAATATGCAATTTAAGCTCGCAGGACTGCTAGCAAGGCAAAAGGACAACGGATCCAAAGAGAACACAAATTCTAATGGATAACAACGACTTGGAGAGGAAAATTTGTGATTGGACATGAAGAAGGGGATGCGTGACAAGGTTGAAAAGCGACGGAGGTAAGAATCCCCAGGAGACTGGTTCGTTCAGGACACACCCATGGGAGGGGGAGGGGTTGAATTGTCACGAAGGACAACACTATATCCGATTGAAGTAATGTGTTGTAGAATTAACGAGGCAAGGTACTCTCCAGTACTTAGGGAATAAAGTCATCCGCAGTAACATACAATCAACTACCGTTACTTGCATGAATTGCGGCAATGTAGTATTAGGCAAGAACTCAAGTAAATAAAAACGAGTGATGATTAGAGAATGGATGTTTTTGTATTTACATATTTATATTTACATATATCTTAAATCGTAATGGTTGATGAAATTCTGCACGTTTTAAGTGATTTTATAGCATTTAAAACAGGTTTTTATTTTACATATTTTGTCAAAAATCCATATTTTCATATATTCTGCCATAACTACATAATTTGATATTCTTTTTGTTTTGTGATGTGTAAAAGTAAAGGGAAAACTAAGAAAGAAAATAATGCTTTACCCATCGAGTCTAGTCACTATGTCTTCTTTATATATTACCTATCCCCTTGAAAAAATTCTCATTTTAATCATTCACTAAATATTATATAACCTGATAGTGATTTCTTTCGTAAATCTTTCGCAAAGAGCGAATCTTTACATCGTAATTAATATACATATGTATGTATTTTGATATTTTCACCATGGTCACTTGAATGCTAGATTTGGTCTTCCTCTATCTCTTAGGCATTCATTGCTGAAGAAGGCTGCAAAAGAGGGTCCCGAAACATTATAAATATAGATTTTTACCAAAATCTGATTTTTGTTCTTAGCCGAATTCCAACTATTCCCTGACTGCTTATCACCTCGACGGCTAACTATCTACACCTCATTTTGAATTTTTAAGATTAATCACTTTATACAGATGACCGTTCAGTTAAACGTCTTAATGGTTATAACTTCTGGCAATGAAGCTATTTTAATTACAATTAAATAAACACTCAATAGAAATATGAAATGAATACTTACCATCTTTCCTGTAGTATAATATCTCGAAGTGTTTCTCAATGCCGGCCGCGAGAGCCTCCTTCACTACAGAGACCGCCTGTTGTGAGGTTAGGGGCCCGTGAAGGAAGTCGCAGACTGCGGGTCTCTGCATCACTTCCGCTCTACTGTAGCCGGTAAGTCTGCAGAACCCGTCAGAGCAGTAGATGATGTGGAACGAGCTCTGCTGCGCGTTAGCCACCACGAAGCTCCGGTCTGAAAGGGTAAAATGGCATATAGTCAACCCTTCCGTTACCTATATGTTTAATTATAAAATAATTCATGCAAAAGGTGATAAGTCAGCATTAAATTAGGTCAAACATAAAAAAAAAAAAAGTTATTGCTATTGTAATAGGAATGTTACTATGAACAGAATAGTGTGTAGTTGATGAAATTTCACCTTCTGCCGCGTAGGACACATTGTGAAATGTTGGGTCACCATCTAGTAATACTCCATGGCAAATAATCGGAATGATGAGAAAAACCATCAAAATGAATGTTGACACGGAAGCAATGAAAAAGCGTATTTAATTGACGCAGATTCTGAAAGAAAAGATCATTTCTTCTGAACGAATCAACTTTGCAAGAAGAACCATGCATTTCCAAAGTTTATTGAAAATATAACTAACATTACTCATACTATATTTGTGACCACCGATTCTGTATGCACAACAATTATTTAAATATCTTGTCAGTATCAAATACAAATTATTAAATTTAGAAATCAGATGGAATTATCAACTTATACATAATTTAGTAAAGAGAGAAAAACTTTGTAAAAACCTGCAGGATAATAGTATCAAGCCAAAACTTTCACAAGTTACGGACACATATTAAGAATTATATTCCCTTAGAATACGAAAGTACTTTTCAAATATGTATTCGAAGGAAATCTATAGCTTTTGCAAAAACAAAAACTCCGCTATGGCTTTTGATAGGGACTCGGTTGTAAATTTGATAGATGTAGAATTCCGAGAAGAGGTATTATACTTTTTAATATAAAGTGACAATTTTAGTATTTTTAAACCTATTGACAATTGAGTATATATGGTTTCTTACCTATGGTAAGAAACCATATAGTTGATGTTGACTACACCATGAGCAAAACCGACATAAATTTAGAAACAAAACTCAAAATAAGACAAATATTTTCTAATACTTTAAACAAAACGTATAGAAATATAAACTATAAGAAAATTCCAGAACATATTAATATATATCCACTGCAGGGAAAGTAAGAAAGACAGCATTAAAACCAATGACATTTGTAAAGGATAATCCAGATATACTGGTAATAAGGCAGAAAAAACTGTCATAATAACAAATGATGAATTCAATAAGAAAATAAATTATATTGTTAAAGATTCATGAAATTTTAAAGAAACAGACTATAATCCCACAAACTGACAAGAAAATAATAAAATTTACGGACAAATAAGTTAAAATGAATGAACGCATCAATCAAGAATATCAAGTATAAAGCAATATTTTTCTTATTTATTGACTGTTAAAATTCCACAGAGAAAATCACTAACTCCAATAGCATGAGCGACTGAATCCTAAACACGGAAACTATCTAGGAAATATAAAATGATACATCAAATAGTTACAATGTAAACTTAAATGATTTAAATATTTACAATGTTAACTATTCCTAACGAACAGAATAAAAAAGAAAAACAGCATGGAAAAATAAGTCAATAAACAATGCTGTGAAAACAAATAGGCTGAGGTAGTTAGTTAGACGTGACGAGGCATCTGAGAGGTATACTTTTTTCTAATCAAGCTAATAACATGATTAGTTATTGACATGTTAGGGATTATCCACAAGGATTTTCCGAGGTATAAATTATTTCCACTATACTTTATTTTTCATCTTCACCTCAGGCAATTTTATTAATGAGTTAATTACATTTCTTCATTTGAGGTTTCGGCCTCAGGGCCATCCTCATTAAGCCTGGTGGAAATAGGGTGAATATATGTGGACATATGAAAGAAGTTTATTGAGGATGGCCCTGAGGCCGAAACCTCAAATGAAGAAATGTAATTAACTTATTAATAAAATTGGCTGAGGTGAATATAAAAAATAAAGTATAGTGGAAATGATTAGTTATTACAGTTTATTCTTATTAAAATATTGCACTTAAATATTAAACTTTGAATAACAGTTCTTTTGAATTTTATTATTATATTAAGCAGTAATGAGCTATTTCGAATAAGCTATAACCATCTAAAAAATTTACTGAATTCACTAATTCAACATACATACCTCCTAAATTGGAGGAATTGTTAGTTCTTGTATTTAATTCCATTCTTTTCGGCAATTTCCCGAAGAGCCATTACATAAAGTGTTGGTGTGATTGTGAGCCGACAGATGGATATAATAAAGGGAAGACATTTTCCTGACCTAAATGGGAAGGAAAGAGGTCGATGAGGGGATCGCGTGTGGGTTTTTCATTTTTTAAATCAGCACGTGAGGTGGTAGCGCCGCTAGTAGTAAAGGACACATAACAACTCTGTGTGCCTATCACCGCAGTAAGGACCAATCAGAAGCCTACATTCGAGGAATCGTTCCGGGAGCGAACGCAATCATCGTACTGTCGGAGGACTGAGATAGAACAGCTGATGAGACATGTAGTTGGATTAGATTTTGTGGAGATTGAATATCCCAAAATAGGGAACCTAAATACACTACAACTAAATTTTCGGATATTAATAATAGGTCACTCAATACGTTCGAGTGCATTAAAAGCATGAATAGGGTTCGCTATGACTTACTTCTGGATTAATAAAATTCAACGTTTTTGACTCTTACCTTCGCGTGACTATTTTTTTTTTAATCATAGGACCCTAAATAGAAAATTATATTAATATGAACTTGCTGAGTTACAGCAGTGCCAGATCTGCAGCGGTGAAAATAGTTAGTGTAGAAATTAAACATAACATGAGTTTAAGGGCTGTCCAGAAATGGTTTAAAACATTTAGAGATATGAGCATTTCTGATGAGCCCCAACCAAGAGGTCCAGCCTCTTTTCCAAAATCATGAGGGGTCAAAGTCACTATTGACGGTTGATCAGATAGCATAAAGGATAGACTCATCTCATCGGTTTAAAATCTATTTTGCATGGGGAATGTCTACGAAGTATTGTTTTATCCTTATACTGCTTGTCCAATTATAGCTCGAACAACGCTACAAAACATTATTGCTTTTTTTAAGAGCTTTTCTCGCATCCTGCTTACTCCTCAGCCATTGGTTCAAGGGATTCTCAATTTTTTACAAGGAAAAGAGTTAAATTTTAAATATGATGTACTAAATGAAATTTCAAATTTGTTTGCATTAAAACCAGACTCTTTCTACAGCGATGAAATTTAAAAGATTCACATAAGGTGGCAAGCTCATGAAGAAAAATATAAGACTGATTAAAATGTTAAATTGTTTTTTATTGACATTATTTATTAATTTAACAATAATGTGCATGAACTTCTTGAGCGATCTGACACAATCCAATCTTTGCTAAACAAATTTCCCCTACATTCCCCAACCTTTCCTACCGCCCTCCTCGTCACTAGTTGTAGTGATCGTGATCCATGGGCCCTGTAAAGGAGACCGGAAACGCGCTAAAACGACATATTTTGTTAAACGTTTCATAATTCATTCTTAGCACCTGTACTATTTAATCTGACGAAATGCCATAATTTATAAGTCTATATAATGTTCGAACAAATAATAATACAAAAAGAAAAAAAATGAATTTAAAAAAAAAGGTTTTGTAATTAAGGGCAGAAATAAATGGCGCAGAACTAACAATTTGGCACAAACAACAAACGCGCAATTAGCTCACTAATAGGAAGAGAGAAACTAATATCGCAAGCTCTTTTTCTTTTGTTTCACAACACTGGAATCAGTTTCCATTTTATATATATATATATATATATATATATATATATATATATATATATAAAAAAACTTAACTGTGACCAAACATTTAGATTTTGAAATTTTGAGTATAAAAACGAGCAAAAAAAAAAAAAAAAAAAAAAAAAAACTCGGTCGAATGGAAACTGTCTAGTACTTCAACAATGAATTCTATGATATATTTCTAGACAATGTAATAACTCATAGAAAATAAAACAAAGAGAAAAGAGAATATGTGTATATATGTATATATATATATATATATATATATATATATATATATATATATATATATATATATATATATATATATATATATATACACATATTCTCTTTTCTCTTTGTTTTATTTTCTATGAGTTATTACATTGTCTAGAAATATATCATAGAATTCATTGTTGAAGTACTAGACAGTTTCCATTCGACCGAGTTTTTTTTTTTTTTTTTTTTTTTTTTTTTTTTTTTTTTTTTTTTTTTTTTTTTTTTTTTTTTTTTGCTCGTTTTTAGAACTTCTTAAAACAACTATTATGCTGAAATATATTTTGTTTTAGAATTGTTCGTATCGTAAATCTCCCAGGAGTTTTTGCGCCGAAATCTGAATTTACGAAAAAAATAGGGAATTGAAAAGTTTTTATACTCAAAATTTCAAAATCTAAATGTTTGGTCACAGTTAAGTTTTCGATTATTTATTTTTTTATTTATTGGTTTATAGTATAAACCAATAACCAATAGTTACTATTGGTTATTGGTTCGGTAGATGCGGTATAAACTTTATATCGCTTCCACCGAAGTTATTAGCGGTGTCTATATAAATAATATGTAACAGTACAAATTTACATCTTTCAAAAAATTTAAAATATTGAGTAGTTGGCAGGAATTGTCTCCTAATAGTTCAGATAAAGTTCCTAGTAACATCCACTCTTTTCTCTTTTCCTTAAATTGGAGGCATTAGGTTTCACAAATAGCGAAGTATTGTCGCAATGAGCACATGTGGGGGAGGGGTGTTTGCTCATTTAGTAAATAAGAATGGGTCAATTTGAAATGGCCTATTCCCAGTCTGGCTAAACAATTTCTTCTGTCTGGTTTAAGTTTTCGATTAGATGCTTTGTTTTAGAGGAATGTTAGAAAAAAAGAAAAAAAAAACAGTGGTATTCCGAACATTTTGAGGTTTTTTACATATCATAATTCCAGCTCAACCCAGGAAGAAGGGCGCCATCACATTACTGGTTTCTGGTGTCTATTCGAATAAATAAAACGGTTTCCAATTCGTTTTCAGTGACTCTACGTTCGTTACCAAGTTAACCAGACTACCATCTTTCTTAGGGAGGAAAACCCAAGGAGAAAGACTTAAAGGAGCAGAAATTTCAAGAACAGCTAAAGGAGACATATTCATACAAAAACATTACTACTAGAGTTATAACTGCGATTACTAAATTAAAAGAAGGAAAAATGGAATAAAGAATCTCTTCCCATCTACCCTTTTAGCCTCCCGCGAAAGATATTTTTAGTGGAATGATTTCGGTGAATTAACTTCCCTCCGATTGCCACTTGACATTTACAACTAGAATGAACTGATATAGAGGGAAAGTTCACTAACAGCAATTGTGAGGTATTTTCGCCAAACAAAAGCATCCACCTTGAAAGTAGTCTCCTAAATTGCTTATGTAATTTGATTTTAGTGGGCACTGTTTTAGCGGCTTTCCTCCCTCCCTCCATAATGAGTTACAACGATTGTTCAAATGTACATATGTGTGTGTTCGCTCCCAAGCTGGCTCAAAAAAGGAGTGATTATAAAAAAATTAGGAGCAAAAAAACTTGTATGACTTGAAAGGTCAAGTTCGTTAACCCGCAGATTTAGACCATAGAAGCATTGTTTTTTAGACGAAATTCGCGCGGAAAAACTCACAACCCGGAAAAATTGTGGCGACAACAATACTGCGTTGGCATATTATGCACGTAAATTTGAGCAAAAATTTGATTTTGAGATTAGAGTTAGGGTTATAGACAAAGAAAATAGCATGATTAAGCCTAAGATCAAAGAAATTATGCTTATAATAAAAAAAAAAAAAAGGAAGAAAATAGTGAATAAAAAAACATCTAAACAAAATATTTGTTCTATTATCTTTTAAACAGGAGGAGATAAAATATTTGTTCCTTTAATTGAAAATAACAAAATAAAAAAAAGTGTTCTGTTTCAAAGACACCATCATATATTCTTATGAATTTCGACACGCTGAATCTGAATCCAAAGTCCGTTTGAACCTAGCAAGTCAGGTTTAAAGGCATTTGAAGGTCAAATTTCGAATGATGTTTCAGAAGAAATAACTAGCATTGATCTTCCATGATTTTCATTCAGCGTAGCTCAATTGGAATCCGGGATCTGTTTCACCCCATCGGTGCAAATTCAAAGTCATTTTAAGGACGACAATGTTTATTTTGAGAAAGAAAAAGGATTTTTGACTGCAGATTCTGAAAAGAAACGGAAACTTTACCCCAGATATGTGTTTTATTTTACTTTTTATTTTAGTGTGTGTCTAATCGTATAATATACAAATAAAGCGAGCTAGGGGGGTGGATTATTTTAAACCGAATTGTATCTCATTGTGCTTGTTGTTCACAATGAAATTGAGCTTTACGTAAAATATCTTATTCAAATGGAAATCCCCGATTGCAATTTCATACTATCGAGATTTATATTTTAATTAAATGTAAAGTTTTCTAAGGATCTTATTTTAACCCTTGTTAAATAGAAACAAAATTAGTCAATCGTTGGATGCATTGTTTTTAATTATTAAGTGGCTCTCAATGTATGGAGCATTTTGGTTATACAGGTATAACCTACATATGTATTCGTTCCAGGGATCTGTGAGCTCTTAAAGAATTCTAAGGTACTCATATTTTCTGAGTTTTTCCCAATAAATATTCCGATTCGTATGATCGGTAGGAAATTTGTTAGAAAACCATCGCCCTGATTGATAACGAAAGGGGAAACTACCAAGTACATCAGCTAGCAAATGGACAAAAACTCCCATACCAGCATAAATGCGTGATAAATTCAACTATCAGAATATAAATCTGGAGAAGTCAGTGCCAAAGAGGGGGGCGCTGAGAGCAAGAGTCTTATATATTAGCAGGTTCCTCGAATCTGTAGCATAAAATGTTTTACTCAGTAATTTATATCGCTGAATAAAATACATAATTTTAGATACTGTTCTATTTGACCTATTAACAGAAGAATCGTTTCTTATACGTATGTTTTTCAGTTGACGTCATGAATTGAGCTCGTGCTTCATCAAAATCAGGATCCAATTGTATCGTAGATTGTAATATCCCAATAAATAAATAAAAACGTATACAATATTATTAATATTATTAAATTATATTTTAATATTATTCGAGCGTAGAGTAAAAGGGATGTAATAACATCCGTTTGTGGAATGCAATTTTGACTCATACGCTTCTAGATGAATTGCAGAATACATCACTTTATATCAGGATTGACCAGCGGATGATAAATAATAATAATTTAGGTAATAATATTGGCATGCCTCGCTCACAGGAATTCCATTATAATATCGTGTTTTCATAAATAATCCTTTGTCTTGTTTGTAGGAATAAGGCTACAGAAATAACTTAATTGAAATTTACTACATATTCAGCTTTTTAAATAGGGGGAATTGTGAATCCTGTAATTCCCACAGTCATATCGTACCATGACAACTATTAAAGGTAAGAACACATGACATTTCACCCTCAGCTAGCAGGCACTACAATTTAAACCTAATCATGAAATCAATAACAGCTGAAGACCCATTTTATGTCAACTTTCTAATTATTTTCATGACTTGTTTTCTTTTCTTTTGAATTATTTATTTATTCTTTTATTAGTATCTACTATTATTGACCAAGCGTACATATCACTGTGACGAGCAAATCGCTTAAATTGAAAGATAATGTAATTTGTATACATAAAAAACAAAACAAAAGTAATTAAAAACAAGAAGAAGAAACATGTTTTTATTTTGTACCAAACCAGTTTCTTTCTTATCAACAAAAAATATAGAATAAAATAACTATATAAATTAATTAAGAAACTATTCGGAAATATGAAGAATACAATTAAATATGATGCCAATATGGGTTATCCACTTGAAACATGTCTCTTTCATTCTTCAAGTCGAAAAAATGTAACTACCAGTTCTATGTAGAACGCCAAACGAACATCGAGACAGCCAATAAACCGAATTACTGTTTTATAAGTAAAAATATATCTTACAGTGAAATCAATACTCTTATTATTCCTAATTTCTAGCCTTGCGATATATAAAACGCAGCAAAGAAAGAACTGGCCTTAAGTTTTTTTTTTTTTTTTTGTTTTTTTTTTTATTTTTTCAGTTAATAAATTATGCAGGCACCTTATCCGATATGGGCACGTTCCAAGATATAAATTTAAGTAATCTTCTTTACAAAAGTTTGAAGAAATTTAGTTATCGATATTTTATGTAGTTTTTTTATAAAATGACTTCAAAATTCCTCTATGTAAGGTGGAAACAAAAAGGTATCCTCATGAAAAACATTGTGTGTTTGTATGTATATATATATATATATATATATATATATATATATATATATATATATATATATATATTTTAAAAATGTTCATATTCATTATTCCAACTTATAATGAATACAATGGCTATTTTTGTAAACCTGTATCCTCCATGCATTAACTGAATCGAAGAAGTATACAAAAAATAGGCTATATATTCATTATAAGATGAAAGAATTAATATGACACCTTATTTTAAAATCTCAATGAACTTTCCGGACACCCCAATCTATATTTGTGGATAAATAAAATTTTCAATTGGAAAATATATGTAGTTTTTATTGAGTGCCACTGTTGACAAGTAGTATGATTGATAATCTATCTATTGACAGATTGACAGATATCTAGCCCACAGAAAATATTTATGAAGCAAAAACGTTCCATCAAATACCCTAAAAAAATAACCAATAGATTATTTGTAAATAACGCTTAGAACTCGAAAGTGTTCCACATTCTAATCCACTCTAAAGCATGATACATTTTTAATAGTAGCAATTATTGATTCATGAGCATCTGCAGCCAATGGCTGAGTATATTTATTCACCTAGGATAAAATTAAAATTGATGAAACAGATATAAAACTGAAAACCCAAAACGATAAAAACAAGGAACTAAATAAGAAAATATTATAATTACTAAAGACAACAAGAAAAACAAATTATTAAAGAAATATGAGACAAAAAACAGATGGATTAATAAATAAATGAATTATTTATTTAGTTTTAGCATGTAAGGCCGCTCGTCCACTGGAACCGAAAAGCTGCGAACTGGGAAGCAATGAATTCAGACGAACGGCGTTCGTCTGAATTCGTGCGAATGCCTCTTGTCCATTGCTTTAGTGTTCGAATTCGCAGTTGACGTGATGGCTCTTCCGAAAGGTTTTTCCCATGATGTTGATGAAGAATATTTCGCTTTGGAATCGTCACCTTTGATTCATCGACGGCTCAGACGACATCGACAAAGACGGGAAATTTGGGTGAATCATATCGTCGATACAAATGCAAAGTATCGAATATGAAAATCACCAGTTTGCAGAGTGAAAATACGTTAATTTATTACTTAGCTTTGGGACAGTCAGTCAGTAGATTCGACTTTTTGGCAGTGGTTACATTCCCTTTTCACTGAGTGAACTTAGATTCGAGAGTTTGTTGTCCATCGGTCCAACAGCACTCTGTATAGATTGAAAATAAAAAATGCGTTTTTTCACATTCGATACTTTGCATTTGCAACGACGATAATAACGCCAAAAGAAAGGAGTTTGGTGAATTTTCTCATTTGTGGAACGATCTTCAAATCGACGATGACCACCACTTTTCCTATTTTCGAATGAGAAAGGATACATTTCAATACATCCTTGAAAATATTTATTCTAAAATAAAAAAATTCAGTATTTTTCGAGAGACGATTTCTCCACAAGAACGTCTGGTGGTGGTATTTTGTTTCCCTTTGGTCCCACAGATATTTCCTTTCCTGGATAAGCACAATTAATTTATCACAATCCATTTTAGCTCTGACTATTCGCACCTTTAAGCAACTATAAATCCTAGCAGGATGGGATCGGTTCGCACTTCGGACCAATTCGTCCGAATACGGACGAACGATACGGGGCCAATGGACGCGGTCCATGATGGAGCCTCGTGTTTGGATTGTTTGTGCGTATTCGTCCGAATTTGGACGAATTCATTTCTTAGCTTTTCGGTTCCAGTGAACGAGCGGCCTAATAGTGATTTGATATTTATTATACCGGTCGTGATGTTTATTAACTTTTCGTGTGTGTGCTTGATCCGGTCAGTCCAAACTCTGCAGTCAAAGCTTTGAGATCTGAACTGAACTTGTATGGCCAACTCAAGTCCAATGTAATAAATATTATGAACAATTAACAAAAAAAAAAAAAACATTATTTTATAAATAATAACAACATTTTTATTCTTAAGGCAAGGAGTTTAGGGGTTCTTAAACTTCTGTAGTCCAGGGACCTCTTTACAAACAAATTTCTTTTTTGCGGGCTCCCACGACCCCATTCATTTTTAAAACTAATTTCTGGCTTACAATTTTTTTTTTTTTTTTTTTTTTTTTTTTTTTTTTTTTTTTTTTTTTTACGGCGCATCAACTATTTGGCTATTAGCGCCGTGGCTTACAATTATATAAGATTTACGATCTAATAAATATTTGTAAAAATGTATCATAGGATATTTTAATAAATAGTCATGCACATTTATAGAAACAATTTGTATTAAAAGATCCCGGTCTAAAAAAAGCTGTCTTAAGTATTTTTTATTCGTGAAATCTTAAGGAACTCAAAGAATCTTGAACTTATTGGCGAATAGCAGCTGTTCTGTATTCAAATAAACCCACCATACTCCATACGTCTAGATTGAGCCAAAGCAACCAGCTGGACTCCACTCGGCTTTTGGATGTCGGTGAGCCAACTTTTTTTCTTTCTCTTTGTGATCTGTGACTGGTAAATGGATAATGAAAATCCATCCCAATTGGTGACTTGCGATAAAAAAGCGTCCATTAACAAAGCATAGCAGCATGCGGGAACTGAGAACTGTATAAATCCCGCTATTTTTGTCTCTTTGAAATTGTGTATTTTCACTCAGGTCCGGAAAGGTATTTCTCTGTATTCAGATCAAATGTTCAAACTCCTTCGATAAACAAAGACAAGAAGATATACCAAAGCGATAGGTAATGTCTGGGCTGAAGTTGAGCAACTTGTATTTCTCTGGCTCCAATCCAAGCTTCTATTTGTCTGTTATCCTGTTCAATTTATTTCCCTTTAAAGAAACATAGGATATACTTTAATAAGTCTCTGAGACAACTGACTTCATGTATTATACTCCAACAATTAAGGTATCAAAGGAATATTTCGATAAATAATCCCGTCAGGCAAATCTATAAACATTCGAAAATTGAGAATGTAAGTGGTATAAGTTAGATTGAACTAAATGTTTCAAGGCAAAAGGTTTTGTAATTGAGAATATCACACATTCTGATGTCACGAAAATTATACTTCACTGCCTTTTATGCCCTAATGATAGTTCAGTATGCCCTAATTTATTGGTAAAATTACCAATATACAGGGTGTTCCACATTGAGATGTCATAAATTTAAGGGTTTATTTTGCACCTCATTTGTAGTTCAGGGACGCAGAAATGAGCGTCCTATCTCAATATGTAGCAGCGCTATTAAAACTTTTGTCTATTTTCAAAAGTATTGGGTTTTCTTATGAAAAACTGCCTTTTCCGGATTTCTTGTCTATGTATTGTAAATGACGACCAAATTTTTAGAATCTAAATTAAATTTCCAATAAGAAACACCCGTTATTGTCATGTAAATTAGGAGCTACACTAAGAGCCCTATAGATGTGAACTATTGTTATTAGGGTTTTCTTAACTCATTCAATATTTTTTCAATCAGCTATTTGTAGACTTAGCGGTTTGCCTCCACCTCAAAAATTGCCTTATTTAAAAAGCTTTAAAATGGTACCCTGTAGTTTATAATCCTTAATCAGAGCAAAAAGTGTGTTTACCTAATGTTGGAAGGATGGGACATCACCACATTCGCGTGAAATTAAAAAATGTGTTCGTAATGAATTCTTCACACTAAAGCAAATGTATTGATTTTGACTTAGAAATTAGAAAAAAATAGACTTAAATAATTTTCGTTTTTAAACAACAGGGTACCATTTTAAAACTTTTTAAATAAGGCAACTTTTGAGGCGGAGGCAAATCGCAAAGTCTACAAATAGCTGATTAAAAAAATATTGAATGAGTTAAGAAAACCCTAATAACAATAGTTCACATCTATAGGGCTCTTAGTGTAGCTCCTAATTTACATGACAATACTTCAATAACGGGTGTTTCTTATTGGAAATTTGGTCGTCATTTACGATACTTAGACCAGAAATCCGGAAAACACAGTTTTTCATGAGAAACCCCAATAGTTTTGAAAATAGACAAAAGTTTGATAAGCGCTCCTACATGTTGAGATCGGACGCTCATTTCTGCGTCCCTGAACTACAAATGAGGTGCAGAATAAGCCCTTAAAGTTATGACACCTCAATGTGGGACACCCTGTATAAAGTTTATTCTAAGAAGTAAACTAAATCACTAAACTCGTAAAGTGTTTATTACGCTTTACATTTAAAATAAAACTCTTTTTTTGTTCTACAAAAAAAAAAAAAAAACATTTTTTAACTTTTACTCACAATGTTTCCTCTTCTGGACACACTAGAAGTAAACCACTCATTAACTTATGTAATAAGAACCCAAATAGAAGAATAAAATTTTATTAAACGTTATTTTACTAAAGATTTTGACTTTCTCCTATGTATTATAACAGCATTAAACCAACATTTAACACTGCCACATATTTAGCTAAGTGTAACATTTCTTTATTTCAATGGCCTAAAATTCTGATATTATTTTATTTTTTTTACAAGGAGTATTTTTTTTCTCCGTTATTTAAAAAAAGGTCTTATATGACAAGGTGGCGTACAATAAACATTTTGTAACACAAATCAAAATTTTCAGTAAAATCAAAAAGCGTATTTCTAATTATCTAAAAAATAATATACACCTAATGATATTCTAACACCTTTCAGAAGCTTTCTAGATACTAATTGTTACACACTAGCAGCTAAAAAAAAGGTATACTCCTAAATAATTGAGTTTAATTGTTGGAAAAGATCCTTTTTGAATGGCCTTAATAAAAACTAAAATAACATAATAGAATAAATAAATAAATAATAGAATAAAATTCGTTTCGAATATGTTTCAGGATTTTTTTTTGGGGGGGGGGGGGTGCAGAACTAGGCTAAGCAAAACTACGTCATGTATCTCAGTTTTATAAATGTTTATGGGAACATCGACTATTCTTCCTGAATAATCGGAAGTGTATTATCTGCTATGATCTAATATAAACAAAGCCACTTGTCTGCTAATCGCATGAGAAGGTCGCGAGTTGTGTATGGGGAATTTTTTTACCCCACGGTGTAGTTAACGTATGACTTTTTCGCTCATATGATAAATCTTTGCGGGTCGATCACTTATATAATACGGTTTTCCAAGTGACAAAATGGCCTGAAAACTGCCAAGAAAATATTTCGTATTTTATTTGGACTACCGACTGGTGAAAGCTCAGGTGGCAGTTAGTGCCCAACTAGACAACATACCAAAACCACTGAAGACACTGATGCTTGTTGTTATGGGAGATGAATCAACTCATGATGAACCTTCAACATCTTTCTTTACCTTGGATAAGCCCGTGAGATGTCCATTTTGTGACAGAAAGGATGACAGGAAGACGAGAACGGTATGGTTTGTGTGTAGAAGGGCCATGTACACCGATCACCAAAATGTATTAAATTTTAACGAGTCTCAATTGGACAGAACATTGTATTTTCCTAGAGTTCCTATTTTCTATGGTTTTTGATAATTCTAGTTTATTGTGCGTATAAAATATTTCCAGTTTAATAATATTTTTTTCAGGAGAATTATTTGTGGTGTGAACAATATTGAGTTTTAGGATTTCCTAGCTATTTTGTGAATTTTAATTAATATTTTGCAGATTTATTCCTGTTTGAATTTATTTCTTGACGTTCCTGTTCTATAGATGTTTGTTGTATAAAAAAGCAAAATAAGAAATTGAAGCCAACGGCCATAGCCACGTTGAATACACCGGTTCCCGTAGATCACCGAAGTTAAGCAACGTCGGGCGTGGTCAGTACCTGAATGGGTGACCGACCACGTGCTGTTGGCATTAGAAAAGGGTGGCAACCTGTAGATAGCCCGGCGCTAATGGCCACGATATAGATGCGCCGTTAAAAAAAAATAAATAAAAAAAAATAAATAAAAAAAAAAAAAAATGAAAATTGATTATTTTATATATTTTAAAAGTATGAGGTAAAATTTACTCCACGGTCATTAACAGAGATGTCAATGGGGGTGTCAATCCAGGGTTAAGCACAGTGGTATCAGAAATTCGATTCTGAGCAAAAAATTTCCCATCAAAATGGGGTCGGAAGTGCTTCCTGGAGGTGCTGGTGTATCCCGGTAAGTTCTCACCATGTGGTGTCAGGGAAACCCAAATAAATATTGTAGGCCACTAAATTATGTAGATTTTTGATGCCGAATAATCTAATTTTGCTTCACGGGATGTGGATTTTCGTTTGGTCAAGCTCTGGTAATTAATTTTTTCCAGCGTTGATCAAGTCACCCTGTGGTGATTCAGGTATACTAATGTTCTAATTGCAACGATGGAAAAACACTGATTATAAAAGAAAGACCGAACGAATCTTCATATCCCGTGATGCAAAATTAGATTCCTGGTATAAAAATGTGCAGAATTTAGCGGCCTACAAATTTCATTTGAAACTTATTTTCTCCAACACCAATAGTTGAGACTTTATTGACATTTAAAGCATGAAATACGTGTACGGGCTATGAAACGTCAACATTTCTCGCCAGCACTTCCGAATTGTGTGAAGGGCAGTCATAAGCAGGTTTTCCTTCTCTATAGGCTGAGAGGAAGCACGCTATAAGTTGAGATGAAATTCCCATCCCTCCTTTTCCCTAAGCTTCCTTTACGAGGAAATGTAAGTCACGTGCGCGAATAACGCTTACAATCATCGTAAACGTTAGTCCCTAGTAATTGAACTTCTTTTAAGAAACTGCCGCTGATTGGAAGAATAAATTCTTGTTTCCCAGAGGGAGGGAGGGTTCTTTGCTAAATATGCAGCGTTCTTATGGGAAGAGTCATTTAATCATTATTTCAATCCATTATGTAATGAATATGTAAGAATAATTTATTAATGAAATTTCACAAATAGTTAAAAATAAATTGAGAACTTTAAGCTAACATAACGACATGAAACAATTAAAATTGGCACATTAAATCAATAAGATGAAATGTATGAGGAATATAAAATTCTTTCGTGAAGAAATTTGGTCATTCTAGTTTACCTAACAAAGTAGACCACTCTGAATGACACTTTCGCTGTGAACACGGCGTGAAAATGAAACAACCTTTTCTTCGATAACCTTCACTTAATACATTCGCTGCCTTCTTCAGAGCATATACGGAGCGCCATGTTTTGCCCTAGGTACAGGGTCCGTAGCATAAACGCAGCAGGAAAAAAACTAATATTTTGGTGAATTTGAATCAAAAATGCATAAAGAGTTTTATTGAAAAACAAAACAAAACAAAGGGGCACATGAGGGCAGATGCAAATAAGGAGGGCGGTAGCGAAAATGTTAATACTTTTAATCTAGATGTACCCAGTCGAATGAATCGGATTCATATGATTCTAATAAATTATTTGAAAAGGGGTAAATATTTTTATTTATTATTTTTGTAAACCAAGAGATCATTACCAATAATAATCTGACAGAAGAAAACAATTTATACGTTAGATATTTTTACTATTATTCTAGTTCGACGACCTTAGGACGCCTATTCAGGAGGAAAAGCTATTTTTTATTATACTATTTTATGAAGAACTTAATTACCGGTTAATCTATGCACTAAAAATCGGCCAAGTATTTATTTTCTATAAATAAATACTTGAATCTATATATATAAAAATCACGTGTCTGTTTGTCGATCTGTTTGTCTGTTTGTTCCTTATACAAATCTACACCGTTTGACCGATTTTGACCACACTTGGAACACTAGTAGGTCTTGATCCGTGAAGTCTCGTAGGCTAGGTCCAAAAACGCCTACCAGCTGTTTGTCTGTATGTTTGACCCTTATACAAATCCACACAGTTCGACCGATTTTGATTAAACTTGGCAAGATGTAAGTCTTGATTCGGGAGGAGTCATAGGCTAGGTCAAAATCGTCTAAGACTCACAGTTTGGAGGTCACGGGTTCAAAATTATGAACCCGAACAGTTACAGATTTGCGTTATTAGATGTTAATATTACTTATTTGGTTTCTAATTTATCTTTTCTTTTCTAGATGCAGAAAGTAGGTGCAGCATGGCACGACGGGAAACTCCTAGTGGTTAATATATTTTCTTTATAATACGTACTACAATACAAGCCTTGCATAAAATATCTAAATTACTTCGTTTTAATTTTTGTCTTAATTATTTCTCTAATTCAAATAACTTAATGACAAGTGTCACATGATTTTTGTATTTTCATAAATGCATTAAAAGTAATTTGTTATCAATAATTAGTCAGTAATATTTTGAAAACAATACACGAATTGTTGTAAATTGGGTTTTTAGTATGAGATATTAGCTCTTAGAGGCAGATCACTGAGCATAAAAGACATTTCACACATCACATCCTTCAAAGCAAACAAGAAGAAAACAGCTTCCACAACATTAATCAGGCATTTTTTCTTCTGAGCTAAAGTTCTCCAAAACATTGACCCTCTGAGGTCGAAGACACTTGCAATAAAAACTGATGAAATTCATAAAATAATATCAAACATCATTCTTTTTTTCTAGACATACGATAATTACAAAATACGAGATAAATTGAGACTATCATATCAGAAAGTTTTATTATATCAATAATTTCATTTTAAAACAAAAATCTTTCATTAGGAAAAAATATTTCTTCAGAGCATTCACTAATATAAAGACTTGAGAGTTCTCCTACGCGAGGTAGGTAAAGGAGACGGAAGATGCAAGTTTGTTTGTGAAAATATATCTAATCTGTATAGTGTTAGAAGCTGATGTCTAAAACCGCCTAACCAGGAATGTTCTGTCTACAGCCCAAACAAACCTGTTCAAAGCTAACTTCACAAATAGATTGAAATAAATTGGACTCCATGGGGATTATTCAGAGCTCCTTTAAAGAAACAGCACTAAGAAAACTTCAGAAATATGAACTGTCTTTTCACGAACCACCAACTAGTAGAGTCAAGCTCATAAAACCGCATATAAAGCAGCTCTATTAACTAGGAAGATATTTTTATAGTTTTATAACCGGTATAAAAGAAAAGTAAAAGACATAATTTTTAAAATATATTTCATTCAAACCTATGTAGTTTGCAGTGTCCAAAAAGGTTATAATTATATAGACTTGGTTTGATACAATGAGGCGCTTTTCCATTTGACAATATTACCTACCACACATACCCCTTTCAGCTAATAAATTCATTATTTTGTATTGTTTTTTTTGTTATTATTATAATTCATTAATTTAGTTATTTTTCTATTGCCTTGAAGAGCTCCAAAGCGATGGTGATCTGCCCTAACATAATTCATAAAAAATAATAAGAAAGAAATTTATAAATTATAAACCCAGGATCGAACGAAGTTAGAAAATTAACAGAAAGGCATGTAAAATGAACAAGAAAAGAAGTAATAAAAAAAATGTAATAAAATAAATGAACACAATAATTAGTAACCATAATGATATTTTTTGATTCGAATAAATGGGAAGTATATTATCCTGAAATAAGGAACTGATTTGGTTAAAATTATGAGTTATGTGTGGTATTACTATATTATATTCTATGTCTTTGTCGTCTTCAAGTACGTCAGTATGGTATCAATGTGTGGGCTCCTATCTGACGTATAGTTCACTTCAGCTATTTATTTCGCCATGATTAAAACTTTTTAATAAATATTATTACAATTTAGAACTTTATTCTTCGTTTCACTTTATCAGTTTTATAATAAACAGACAAAGTATTATAATAAATTAAAATGAGATCAACAGTTTCGAGGTAACACTAAAACGAATAACCTTCATATACAGATTGTTCCTGTGTCTTACACAGCAACGTTCTCTCCAGGACATATTCAAAAATAAGCAAACTCGCTTAGGGAATGGTCGACATCTTCAGCCTCGTCATATCTTTTACCTTAATGGCGGATGCTCCTATAGTTATGGTAGCGAATTCCACACATATCCCCTCCATTATCCCCACTCCTTTTCTAAGCTATAAAAGGTCCTATCCTTATCAATTCCAGCAGTTAGAGAGAGAGAGAGAGCAGTCAGTCTTCTAGTCTTCTAGTCAGTCGTGTAGTCTTCCAGCCGTCTTCCTTATAACTACTGCTCCTTCGGCTTAGACAGTCAGTTCCTTTCCAGTCATTGTGCACATATCTCTAAATTCTAAATTGTATCAGTTAATGTAAACATTATTCAATAAATCCAGTTTTTAAAAAGTGTCTCCTGAATTTTTTTGAATTTAACTGGCGACCGTGACACAGGACATCCTTCAAAGGTGAAAAAGATACGAGTGATAGTGCGTCGTGTGACCAAGAGGATAGTCCAGAGACAGTTCCAGGAGGACAGTTCCAGTGACCACACCCATTCTTTGGCGAACCGGCACATCCACTTTGCAGCCTTTCCTCTTCAGGATTCATTGGAGGAGACCTCAACAATACAAATAAGTTATGACTCCAAAAACGCAGGTCAGACACTTGTAAACAATTTTTTTGTGTGTACAATATTATTATTATTAATTTTTTTGAATTATATAAATAGTTATATATATGTCAGAGTACGAATAATATAATGAATAATTAATGAATAACACATTAGTAAATAATGAATAAAAGAAAAGCAGAAGGAATTCAAAGGTGGATTAATACAAGTATTTACTATACAGTAATTAATGACCAAAACATAAATGAAAATTTTAATATTATCACTAATAATAAGGAAGATATAATAAAACAAGACATTAATATATTAAATAACTTAATAACAGACCTAGGAGTAATAATTAAAGAAATAATACGGATTAATGAGGCAATTAATAAAATAAACAATTAACTTCATAAAATAAACAATTAACTTAATAGAATAAACAATTAAATCTCATCCAACTAACTTACAAATTTTTCCATAATGTATCAATACCAACCAAGATATCAACAACACAGTAAACAACATTATTATCAAAATCCAAATTATTATCCTAATCAAAATTCTTATCAAAATCAACACAGTAAACAACATTATTATCAAAATCTAAATTATTATCCTAATCAAAATCAACACAGTAAACAAAATTATTATCATGACCAAAATTATTATCAAAATCAAAATTGTATGCATCAACAAAATTCAGATAATAAAATGATTAAGGACGAGAAACATAATAAAAATAATAATAAAACCCTACATACTGAACCAATACCTGAACACATACTAGAACAAATACAACTAACTAATGACATGCGAGATAAAATATTTGACAAACTTGATTATTTAAACATAACTAACAACATTACCAGAGAAACTGTCATAGATATGCAACAAGACTCTCAAAAATTATTAGATACAGTCGAACAAATAAAAAAGGAAAATAACATACAAATCACTAACGACATGAAAGAATTAGACAAAGACATTGCTATTAAATTTAAAATAAATAGAGAAGCTGCATCAGGTATGCTCAAAACCTGTCAAACATACTCACAAAAACTTAAAGATGAACAAAAATGTATTGAACGAACAAAGAAGATAATAAAACGGAAGAAGACGCGGCAATGAACGACATTGATTCTATAACAAATATTCATAAAAACTCTGAAAATGTAAAATTAAACATAAGTTCTGAAGAAGTAGTAAGTAATACAACAGAAAAGGAAACCTTAAATGAATTAAATTTTAATAATAAAATAATAGATAACGGAAATAATAATAAGGAAATAATTAATATTAATAATAAGGAAATAATTAATGACGGCGAAAATAAGGAAGACTTAATAAATGTATTAAACAAGGTAGTTAATGAGAATAAAAACAATAAAAAGATAAAGAATAATAAAAGAAATAATAAAAATAAAAGTAATAAAAATAAAGAATTAAATATGGAATTAATAAATAAAGATGAAATTAAACATAAGATAAAGTTAATTAAGGATAAGATTATAAATGAAGTAATCGAAAGTGAGAAAGAAATGATTAAAGAAAATAATAAAGTAATTAACGTTAATAATAACAATAAGGAAGAAAAAGATAATAACGGAATCGATAACTGTGATAAAAATAATGAAAGAAATAAGAATAAAGTAGTTAAAAATAAGAACAATATAAAATTGAATGATGAAAATAAAAATGTTGAAACATTAAATAAAAGGAAGGAAACAGAAGAGAAAACGTTTAAAGAAAATAGTAAAATAATTGAAAATAATAATAAACAAACCATGAAGAAAGAAATATTAAAAAAAATAATTAGATACGTTATAGATCAAAGAAATAAAAAGAATAACAATAGTATTAAAAGGGGTCTCCCGTAGTCTAGTGGCTAGCGCGCTGGATTCATAAGCGGGAGATGGTGGGTTCGATTCCCACCTCCGGCAGGGATTTTCTCATCTCAGGGCTCGCTGGGAAAGTTCCTCGCTGCACCCTGGATGTCGGTGCTAATGACCAAGAAGTAGATGCGCCGTGGAAAGGAAAAAAAAATAAATAAAATAGTATTAAAAATAAAAAGAATTCAGACTTAAACATAACAAAATTTTGTTTAGGACCCCTACAACTTATAAGCTGTAAAAATAACGTAAAAGAATATTCTAAGCTGGAAAACAAAGATAAAATAAAAATTTCTAAAAAACAAAGACCGCCTTGAAAACGGATAAAATTATAAACAAAAATTAATTTGGATAGTTTAATAAAAATAAACGAACAAGGAAATACCCATAGATTATTAATTAGGAATAATAGATAGATTAAACATTTAGAAATACGATTATGATAAGAGAATCATATTTTTCATAAAAGATTAATGAATATAGTCCACTAAACATCATTAAAGATGAACACAGAAAGTAACTGAATTATAATAATAATAAACATTAAAGTATAAATATTATATAAATAATTTTTATCATAATCTAAATTATTTTGGTTATGTCAAATTAAACGACAATTTAAAGAATATAAATAATTTGACCGCTTAAAGGAAACTACAAAATTAATTAACGAAATATTATGTTAAATGACACAATTCTGATTGAATAAATAATGAAAGCATAAAAGAACCTTAAGAAATTTCATTAATTTTGCTTCATCATAATAGATACATTTTGGATAAATAAAAATAGTAGCAAAAGTAAAAATAGTAGTAAAAATAAAAATAAATGAATAATTTAATTAATTTCTATGCTCTATATTTAAAGCGTAACTCAAGAATAATCCTCTCTATACATCCTAGCACAGAGTAACAAACATTTCCAAGTATAGATAGATAAGAATAAAGAATCTGCAATGCTCATCCTATAGATAATTCTTCAACACACCCAAACCCCTCCATCTGCTAAGACTCTTTACAATTCTATTACTCATGTCCTTCATTAGATGCTCAAGGACACATCTATTATTGCTGTGATGAAATATTAAAATAAAAATAAAATTATTTACCGGTTTAGTAAATTCAATAATTAACTTGAATGATACCCACAATAATAAAAACAATTAATAATAATAATAATTAAAAGTCCAGAAACATTAAAAGAAATTGTTTATATGTTTTCATTTTGACACATATTGATTTTATAAACTAAACAAATAAAACTAGAGAAATAAAAATAAATAAAAACGAACTATTAATGTCAAATTAATTAAAAGATTATGATATGTACTAAATGTCTTCAAAGCAATTTAAATAATATTATAACGTTAATAGATGTACGAAAAATTAATTTGATTCTCACAAATGTATATATTCTCTTGTAAAAATTTAGTATTGCAAATATGATTATTGTACTTTTTAGAGTTAAGTTTATTATGTTAGAAATAATGATTATATAAAGATAAGCAATGATAAAATTTTTTTTATGAATTAAATTGATAATTAATATTAATCACAATCTTTTCTTCTTTTTGTATAAGAATAAAATTCTTTGTAAAATTTAAAGGATACTTTGTAATACTAATTATGATTTTCTAAAATAGATTAAGTAAATATATAAAAATATAATTATGTTGAACTAGATAATAATAATTAAATATCTTTTTTCTCTTGATCAAGATTTTTATAGTTTTAATTTTTCCATAAAAAGTATAAGTATATTAAAATATACGCACAAAAAGTGTATGCATAGATATTTTATTGAAAATATTCAAATAAGTTATAATAAGATTTTTATTACAGATTTATTCATTTTACCTTTCCATATAACTTTTCATTTAATGCATATTATACTTATTAAATAATCATTTCCAGCACAGTTATTATACAAATCTATAATTTAGGAATTTAAACGAAACTTATAATAAAAATTATATAATAAAAGGTGTATATATAAGGATTTAAGAAAAATTCTACTGTTGATAAATTTTCAGATTTACATAAATTTTAATGAAAATATCAAAATTTTAATAAAAAGTTTTATTCAATTATATAATACATAATAAATTATGTATCAAGATTTATGTAGGATAAACAAACATGATTTTAATATCAAATTCATATAAAAATTAATAAAGCTATATATCATTTATATATATTATCATGAAAATTAAAAACGAAAAACAAACATATAATATATGTGTAATCCAGAAACATATCTGCACAAATTGTGGTATTATCACTTTTATTTTATATTGTCAATTGAAAAGATAAAAATATAAGGTTAATTAAAAAGTTGTACTCAATTATTTCATTACAATTATAAAATAAATTTATTTGTAATTTTAATTAATTTCTTGCAATACTTAGTTATTTCCAGAGCATAATGATAATCATACTATCCCCTTTGAAAGATCTATTCACTATTTGAAGATCTTATATTTTTGCAATCAAAATGTTCATTGGTGTAATTCATAAATATGTCTTATAAACTATGTATTTTGGCACTTGTATTTTAATTTTAAGGACCTTTTGTAAACAAGTGTCTGCACCTATGTTTCAAGCATCAATCCACAGCACCAATGACCTTCAGATCTTCATAGACCTTCAAGTTCACCTTTTAGGACTTCATCTTCGCCGGAGCTCAGAACTTGAAGCAGGGAGGAGTTATGGTAGCGAATTCCACACATATCCCCTCCATTATCCCCACTCCTTTTCTAAGCTATATAAGGTCCTATCCTTATCAATTCCAGCAGTTAGAGAGAGAGAGAGAGAGCAGTCAGTCTTCTAGTCTTCTAGTCAGTCATGTAGTCTTCCAGCCGTCTTCCTTATAACTACTGCTCCTTCGGCTTAGACAGTCAGTTCCTTTCCAGTCATTGTGCACATATCTCTAAATTCTAAATTGTATCAGTTAATGTAAACATTATTCAATAAATCCAGTTTCTAAAAAGTGTCTCCTGAATTTTTTTGAATTTAACTTATAGGCGCGTATAGGCTTTGAGCGAATTTATTTACGTACCAATAATCTGAAATTCCAGCAGGCCGGTGGATAACGGAACTCTAAAATATGTCACCTCCATCTATTTTAAGGTTCTTGAAAATTTCTCTGAACTGGGCATCACAGAGGAAAATGAGTGATCAACGAGAGGCCTCAGCGCCCTTACTAGTAAGACCCGTTTCAAAAAAGCTATAGTGATATAGCCTAAGTGATTGATTGATCTTGTTTGTGATTTTTAATTTTGGGACCCTGGAGTATCCGGTTTTACTTCAAAATTCTCTTGATGACATATCTAAAAGTCTTCATCAAGTATTGGGCACGTCTTTCATATTTATCAGAGGGATCCATAACCTCTCCTGATACATCTTCGTGCATAAGGACAGGATCTCATTACGCTCAAACGCTCTCCTTACGATAATATGATGTCCTCATACATCTTAAAGCATGTTAGAACGTTTCTCTTGGCATATTCGTGATAGCTCCTGATAGTTAACTAGGCTACGCGTCCTACAATACAGATTTCACAAAACAAAACAATCATTATCTGTCAATTATGAACAAGCTCACTAAAATATATACCCAGTATTTACACAATGCCAACAACGCAATACTAGCCGGAACAGGAACTCCGTATTCCAAGCAGGAATAAAATGTGCAAAAATGCCTGACATAAAGGTTTGGTAATCCAATCTTTCTCTGGAAGAACAATTGATATTGGCATCTGGAAGAAAGAAGGCTGGAACCCTCTTTATCGGCATAACATCACAAGTCTGTTTAACACCTCACCTAAATATGCCTTTTATTTGATTTATTATGGAACAACGCAACTATAGCAATAAGCATCAATACAATCCATGATCATGTTTACATTACTAAGTTAATGCGAGTAAAATAAATTCAACAAAACCAATTTTTTTATATTTATTTTTGATTGACTTGCTCCCACACGATTCAATTTTTAACACAAATCATTTTTCTTATTTATGTTCAATATGTAGTCAGGAGTACATTTTGTACCATAACTGTTGGTATGGTTTTAGTACAGTGGAAGTATAATTTCAACGTTTTAATAGTATGGTATAGTAACAAATCCTTTGTTTTTCTTTTTTTTTTTCATTTAGATGTGTTAGCGCGGTTACTCCCTATCTCCATAGGGAGAACCCGCTTATGAGGTTGACCTCATGACGCAATCCGGAAGTGGCGACTAGAAACTTTCACGTTTCAGGCCCTATAGATCACGAAAATATAGGTGGCTCAAATTTGTATACACACACACACATATATATATATATATATATATATATATATATATATATATATATATATATATATATATATATATATATATATATATATATATATATATGCTTGTCTGTTAACGCTCTAGCAAGCTCAAAAATGGCCCGATTTTGATGAAATTTGGTACAAAAATAGGTCTTCTAATTTGAAAGGTCAAGTTCGTTAACCAGCAGAATTCGCCCATGGGAAGATAGTGTTTGGGGCGAAATTCGCGCAAAAAAAATCGTAACGCTTACGTTTTTGAGTTTATATGCTTGCAGGTACTTGTTTTATAAGTTTCTTAACATAGTAAAACGAATGAAACCATTTTTAAGGCGATATCTGTAACCGTTTTTGAGAAAAGTGGAATCAATGTTTTTGTGTCATTATTTTTTTGTGGGTACTTAGAATCGCGGGATTCAATTGAAATATTTTTTACATATTGGAAATTAATCCCAACTAAAATTTTTAAATTTGGTTATATTTGGATTTGGAAGTATGCGAAAAAAATATTTTATTAATAGACATGAAACGTTTTCGGATCTTCATACATTTTTCGTAAATATCTCGATAACGGTTGGGAAATCGTAGTAAGTCGAAGGTGGCCATTCGAATGCTTACTAAATTCTCTACAAAAAAGGTTTTGAAGCAATATTCGATGGGGCAACGTCAATTAGAGATATAAGCGCTTAAAAACTTAAAAAGTGTTTGTTTTGTTGTTTTGAAAGGGGTTTTCTCTTTGTTTATCTCACTTTTTAATTGGTTGTTTCTTGTTTTAAATTGAATTTATCAGTAAAATTAGTAATGTAGTAAAATAAGCTAAGAAACGGTGAAAGGTATTGGTAATAAGTTCGGAGTGGCTGTGGTAATCAAGATGGCTGTGGCTAATCATGATGACGTATGCGTACTTTGTTTTGAATTCTCCTATCTATATAACCTTCCTCATAGCCTCCAACTGAAGTTATCGTTATTTCTTATTTTATAAAAAGATTTAACCCACGACAGAATGGAATTTTATTCGCCATGAAGCACATATTTACAGTTGATTATAACAGTAAAACGAATTTGCAAGTAAAACAAGATACTTAAAATGTTTGGTTGTTTAGAGTAGAGCCGTCTCAGCAGTAGTCGAAGAGTATGTACGTTTTCAGTACATAATTCTATTGACTTATTTTTTTTTTTTTTTTTTTTATTTAATATGTTTATTTAACATCTGTACAATATTTAAGTACATTGGTTAAGTATGATCAGTATATACAGGATCTTATTTATGATCTCACATAATGAAATTTAAAAAAATAAATAAATAAGTAATGATGATAATATATACAAAAATTAATTACAAATAAATAAATAAAAAGAAAAGAAATATGAGAAAAAAATATATATGATTAATAAAGAAAAAAGGGAAACAACAACATAAAAATAAATTACTAATGATAAAGAAAAAAAAATTATAATAAAAAAAAAAAAAAAAAAAAAAATTAATAAATAAAGGACTTTGGAAGAAGCCAATCAATATTGACACTTCCTAATTGAGAGATTTTATTTGTCCTTTAATTACATAATTGATCACGAGGCCAAGATCTCTTTAGCCTCCTAGGAGGGTTTTTGGGGTGGAATTGAGAGGAGAGGGATTGAGCTCTGGGATTGGGATGGGAAGATAGTTTAGAGTGAAAAGTTAGGAATCGGGATTTTGCAAGTTCTTGAACGAAAGGGATGTTGAGGTCATTATGGAGGGTTTTATTGGAAACGTAGAAAGGAGCATTAACTATTTTGCGTAAGACTTTGGATTGGAATGCCTGTATTCTCTGTATATTTGAAGTTTTGGTTGTTCCCCATAGTTCAAGTCCGTACGTCCAAATAGGTCTGATGATGGTTTTGTATATAGTGAGTTTGTTCTGTGTTGTCAGTTTTGATGAGGGTCCTAATAGTCGTCTTAGGAGTCCATATCTCCTGTTCAGTTCCTGTCTTTTCAGTCGGGTGTGTGGGTTCCAAGTGAGTCTACTGTCCAGTAATAATCCCAGGTAGCGCACCTCATTGGATATAGGGAGTTCGTGGCTGAATATGCAAACAGGAGGACAAGTCCTCTTATTAAGGGTGAATGTTATTTGACTGCATTTCTCTGGATTCACCTTGATTTTCCACCTGTTGCACCAATCCTCGACAGACTCTAGATGTTCCTGCAGGTGAGAGGAAGCAGTTTCAGGATCAGGGGAGGAGGAAAAAATAGCTGTATCATCAGCATAGGTAGTTAAGTGTGTATTTGGATGGGTAGGGATGTCGGAGGAGTACACAAGGTACAGGATAGGACCGAGGATACTTCCTTGCGGTACGCCGGAGAAGATTGGACGGGAATGAGACAATGTGGAACCAGATCTTACTTGGAAGGAGCGGCTTGATAGGTAGGACTGTAGGATTAGGAAGTATGTGTGGGGAAGTATGCGCCGTACTTTGTATAATAACCCCGGGTGCCAAACACGATCGAACGCTTGGGCGACGTCGAGAAAGGCACTCGTGCAGTAATTTTTACATTCAAGCGCATAGGAAATGGTGTCTACGACGCTAAAACATTGTTGGATGGTTGAGTGCTGAGAGCGAAAACCAAATTGGTGATCAGGCAAGGAATTGGGAGGGATCGTGGACAGAATTCTTTTTAGGAGGAGTTTTTCAAATATCTTGGACATAATGGGAAGCAAACTGATAGGACGATAGGAAGCTGGAATTTTAGGTGGTTTCTGAGGTTTGGGTATAAGGATTAAGACGGAGCCTTTCCATGGATTGGGGAAATGGGTAGTTCTAAGAATTGAATTAAAGATGTAAGTAAGGAAGGTAATTGCTTTCTGGGGTAAATTTTTTAGGATTGGAGCTGTTATGAGGTCATGACCAGGAGATTTTCGGGGAAGATGTTTGATAATATATTTAACTTCTGAAGGGTGGAATGCTTTAGGAGGAAGAGATAAAGGAAGAGGGCTGTTAAGGGTATCGAATATTTCTAATTCGTGGGAAGAGTTTGTTTCAGGATGAGGGGAAAAGATTGATTCCAGGTGGGAAGCAAATAGTTCGGCCTTATCTTCATCGCTTCTGGCCCAACTTCCGTCACTGCGCTGGAGAGGTTGGGGAACAGTAGGGAATTTAAGGATTTTGCGGGTGGCTTGCCAAAGGGAATTATCTTCGGTGGTAAGTGACTGCAGGTAGTCATTGAATGATTCGGATCGGAATTTGGATAATGCTTTTTTTAGGAGTCGGGTAAGTCTATTGAAGGAGGTGTGGTCAGATGGATAACGGGTTCTCTGCCAGCGAGCCCTTGCTTGGCGCTTAGCTGATAAGAGAGTGAGGATGTGGTCTGGTAGTTGGAGTTTAGGACGGAAAGGAGGACGTGTTGTTGGCCTGCTGGAGTTCAAGGCGCAGTCCTGTATCGCTTTCGTGAACGTCAAAACAGCCTCGTCCACGTCAGATGAGGATTTCAGAGGTATGTTGAGGTTTACTATTGACTTATACAGATTAAGAATTATCCGCTTCTGTGTATGTTGGCTCCTGTCAGTTTCCTGTGATTTGTGATGCTAATCTATTCCATTTGTTCGAGATGTTTGTAACCGCGCTAAGATGAGGCAGTTCCTGCGAGTCGGACTTTTTCTATTAAGCATAAGATTGCTGGTGTGTGTACAATCCGGTTATAGTTATTATGCCAGGCTTTTGGTTTTAATTTCTTGAGGAACTACCTGGATGTCCGTGCATTGTCGTGGCAGATAAGTAGTTTTTATATTGCGTTACATAATGTATCATCAAAATTAACGCTACCATGTATACAATTTTTTGCAGCTTATTATAGCATGGTTCCCTTCATACTATATGTTATTCATCAATTAATAAGTAATCAAAGTATAATGTTTCTTGACCCCGGGGCGCTCCGGACCAGTGTCAACAAACAGATAACCTTGAGATAACCCATTATCGATAGGTTACCAGTAACAGGAGATCTTCCAGTACACGTTAAAATTCGTTGGGAATAATAAATGCAAGTTGAAATTTATGTTTCTCTTGGATATCTCATTTATGTTGATGTCATTTGGAAACATCCATTATACTTGCGAGCATTACCAAGAAGTGTTGTGACTGGGGATGCTGATGGGTGAGGTGGCTGTGCAAGAATTCGGGATATTATTACCTCGAATGGACCATCACCAGGTAAACTCTATGAGGGACAGTTTATTTCTTGTAATTCAAAGGTTTCGCTATCATCCTAGCAGCGCATGCTGCCTAGGCGAGCATGCTCTCTTTAAAACTAAAAATTCAAACCCCTCTAAAAATACTTAAAAATTTGAATATAAAAAAAAAAAAAACCTTTCTTAGCGAGTGTTTACATCCTAATGGGATTGTCCATGCGAAATTTCAAATTTTTCTGTCAAGTGGTTTGGGGTTGGCGATGATAGTCAGTGAGTCATTCAGTGACTGAGAGGTATTTCACAAATATATAGTACAGATATCTATAACCTGTGATAGACTACAAACAAGTTTTACTAAATCTTCTAAGTTTCGAATTATTATGGATAGGACACGTGATGAAACGACAGGTGCGATGTAATATTATCTTTTAAACATGGTTCTTTATCGCTTTTGTCTACATGATACAAGTAAAATTATCAGTAAAAAAAAAATCATGTATTTCATACGCAGAAGAAAATCTCTATTGGACGTTAATAACCTCAAAGTTTCCTTTAAATTAATTTGAAAACTGGCTTCCTTTCACAGCACTCTGGATGAAAATCAATTTAGTTACTATCAAATGACAAAATCATAATACATAAATAAACAATCCTAAAGTAACGCATTTTTCATCGACCATATCAACGAAGAAAATTGTTGTGAAATTCCTTTCGAAGTTTACACACGGCCTATATTAAGTAAGACTGTTGAACCGCCGTAAACCGCTGCTTATACATTCACGAATAGACCCCCCCCCAAACCTTACTACAAGTTAATGCATGAACCTGACAATAACATCACTCGACCCTCACAACATTACCAGTAAACTATTTAAAGTTTGCTCATTATCTACCACCCCCCGTTCGGGCCTTTATACCTTGTCGAAAATTCATTTGCTTGCTTACATCATCATCGTAGACACAGTGACGAGGTCCTATCTTGTAAATATTTAACCTTTCCTACGAACTAAACTAGTAATATTTATGAGTTCTTCATCGATAGAATCAAGGTCTTTTAAAGAGCAGTCATTAGAAGAAATGTGGAGCAAACTATTCAGGATAGATATTAAATGATAATTAATATTTTCATTATTTCTCAAAAAATATTATTGGCAACCAACTTGCCTTCCACAGCTATACGCGAACCGAATTCTTGAACAGGAGCTCTTTATATATATATATATATATATATATATATATATATATATATATATATATATATATATATATATATATATATATATATATATAAAGTATATTTTTTCAAAGTTTATTATGTGAAGATGAGGTGTTTAAATATACATATGACCTCTCGCAATTTTTAGGGTTTTTTATGGTACGTGCATGCACATAAAAATATATATGTTTACACACACATGTATGTAAACATATGTGTGTGTATATACATAAAATTCACGTATGGTCCTGGTGGTACCAAGCGGAGTACTACCTGTCACAGACTACCGAATCAGAAATGTTTTGTATGAAGGAGTGCCAAATTCTTCTTTTACTATTCGTTTTTTTTTTTAAATAAAACTACATATTATAACTAATATGAGTAATATTTATTTTCCAACGTCAAAAAAAATGCATGTACGGTAATATATCCGCTTTAATTAAGACAACTAAGAAATTACACTAAAATTCTGTAAATATATGGGACTGCAAATACTCGATAAAAAAAAAAAAAAAGCTGAACTGGGGTCAGTGAGCCCCCGATATTGATCAGCAATTCACAGAAACCCCTGTTGAACAATTCGCACTGCTCCAACCAACTCAATCCAGAATGCATTAGGTCAATATTGATTCGAATAACAAGGAAATATTAACTAGATTCCTTAAGAATTCAGTTAGAAAATAAAACAAACATTTTCCCCATTCGGAAAAATAGAGCGAACACTAAATTACTAAACATCGAGGTACCATTTTAAATCTTATTAAATAATGCAACTTTTGAGGCGGAGGCAAACCTCTTAAGTGTACAAATAGCTGATTAGACAAAATTTGAATAATTTAAGAAAACACTAATATCAAAAGTTCACACCTATATGTCTTTTAGTATAGCTCTTAATTTACATGGTAATATTTCAATAACGGTTGTTTCTTATTGGAAATTTAATGTAGATTCTAAATCTCTCATTGATATTTACGATACATTTATCAAAAATCCCGAAAACATAGTTTTTGACATCTCAACTTACATCTGCTTCCTTAGCATGTTATATGTATTTGGTCTTCTTCATTATTTTATTATATATATTAGGGTGGCCCTTAGCTAGACGAATTTTTTCGAAAGTCAAAATTTTGCTCCTCCCACCCCCCAATTCTGTTCGAATCAACAAAAAAACTAGCTGTACAAAATTTCAGGGCAATCGGAAAACTGCTAGGCGACCCGCAAATGGTTTGAAATCGAAACATGGTATACGCAGCGATTAATTCCGTTAAAAAGGGATATACTTCAAAATCATTATGAATCAAGTAGGTATATCAAAAGTCGATTCTAACAATTTTTGGAATAACATGAATAAGTTATCAGTTGATGCGCCGTAAAAAAAAAAAAAAAAAAAAAAAAAAAAAAAAAAAAAAAAAAAAAAAAAAAAAAAAAAAAAAAAAAATGAACTAATTTAAAAAATATGAGAATTTTACTAATGCACACTAGAGTGGCCCTTAGCTATAGGGATTTTTTTAAGTCAAACTTTTGCTGCTCCCACCCACCAATTCTGTTCCAATTAACAAAAAAACTAGCAATGCAAAATTTTAGCGCAATCTGATAACTGCTAGGCGACCCTCAAATGATTTGACATTAAAATTTATACGCAACGATTAATTCCGTTAAAAAAGTGATATACACAATCCGTTTCTTATAGCAATTTATGTAAATACATCCAGGCTACCTTAAGAAATTGTTTAAAAGCATTCTTAATCATATATCTCAAAATTATAATCTAAAAATTACAAGGATAACATGAAAAAATTAAAAAATATTAGGTTTTTAATAATGCACACAACTTGTATAAGGCAATCGCATTTTTATTTAAAACAAAAATTTCTATAGAAACAAGGCATAATGTGAACAATAAAAAAATACAAATAATGAACATTATGTTTTTCTAAGGGAGGATTTAGTAGCAGTCGGATATTTTTCTCGGTCCCCGGCAACGATCTGCAAAACAATATGAGAAAATCGATTTTTCTGAAGGAAGAAAAATCATTTTGGTGGAGAACGTACCTATTCAGTTGATTGTTTTTTCTTCCTCTTCTTCAGCATTGTTTGCTCCAACATAACTTGAGCTATATTTGCCTTAACCGCTGTTGGAACGTTGTCATCAAATAAGGATGAAGCATAGGTTTAGGGAACTAAGTACCAGAGCTGATTGGAAATATTTTTTGCAGCAGCCTTACTAATTTCTGATCAATATCCTGATAATGGATTAGTTGATGCATGAATAGAAAGTCATGATATGGTGCTCGCGCAAGAAAAATACATGTTCTTCTTAAAGAATTTTTCTCGCTATGAGATAACTGAAATTGATTTTGAAACAGGTACATTTTGAATGCATAAATCGCCTTTGCCATCCACCTAGCATGACTTACAGCTCCTGGTACACGAAACGATACTCCTTTCTTCCCGGGCAAACGAGTGTGTTTTCAGGAAGCAGGAAAAGACTTGTTTGTTTATTTTTTTATCCAACATTAACAAGAACACGGCTAATTTAATTTCCATTGCTAGTGCTTACCTGCTCAAAAGTGATTAAAAAATAAAATACCTTAAAAAAAATTATCTAAAAAAAAATAATTTTGGACGAAAATGTCAATATTTCAAGGTCATTGCGGGTCGCCTCGGAGTTGTTCGCTATTTTGTTGATTGGAACAAGATAGGGGGGAGGGAGGTAAACTTTCAGAAAGTCGAAAAAAAAGGGCCAGCCTAATATATATAAATTTGTTCTAAAGAAGAGAGAACGGGCATTTTCAAGAACGTGTGCACGGGTGAGGCCCGATGTTCAACGGACCAAACCATGGTAATGACATGCCCATCCAAAAAATGAGAACCCGAGGGTTCTCAAAAATACGAGGTCGTATTTTCAATGCCCGCATAAAGACCTAACTTTTCTATACGAAAACTTGCGACATATATAGACGAGCTTCCAGTATTAAGAATTTTTTAATTATCCTGTAGTTCCTTACAGAACACACGGAACAAATTATTCTAAAAATGATAGCTATTTAAGTCATTCGAGACTTAGACACAACTACCTATTGAGAAAGCAAGAATAGCCACAACGAAAAAATAATTAATATTGATCTCACGTAAATCGTTCATTTACTAATAGGCTTCATGGAATGATGCCCTCTGAAGATATCCTAAGACTTAAGTGAATTGTCTGCATCCATAACCATAGGGTCATTAACCTTCGAGTGTATCCAGAAGTTCACTTACCTGGGAACATTAGTGACGTCGAACAACAACATGGCCAGTGAGATAAGCCAGCGAATTCATGCTGCAAACAGGTGCTATTTCGGACTCACGAAGCTTATAAGACACCAGCTACTAACCAGAACCTCCACAGTCAGACTCTACAAAACACTGATTCGCCCAGTTCTGAACTACGCCTCAACCATGAGCAAATCCGATGAAAGGAATTTGCTAATATTCGAAAGAAAACTCTTACGTCGGTTTTATGGACCGCTTAGGGAAGGGGACATATGGAGGCGCCGTAAGAATCAGGAGTTATACGACCTATTCGGAGATTCGGACGTAGTTCGGTATATTAAAATTGGGAGACTTCGCTAGGCTGGACATGTTGCTCGGATGACAGAAGAAGGGATTCCCAGGAAAGCTCTGGAAGGCCACTTGGACCCCACCAGAAGAAGAGGAAGACCACGACTTAGATGGGCTGATGCAGTAGATGCTGACTCGAGGTGTACTGGAAGAGGGCGGCACGTGATGGGGCTAGATGGCGGAAGCTCTTGGAGGAGGCCAAGACCCTTCTCGGGTTGTAGCTGCCATTTAAGAAGTAAGTAAGTTAAGTGAATTGTCAAGTCAAGGTCGCCCGAAACTAGACCTACAGAACAATTTCATGGTACAATCTCTGTTAAAAGAAAATAATATTTTATCTTATTAGGATTTCGTTTGGAGGCTCAAATATTCCACTGATGTAAGATCAAAATTCATAATATGAATGACAGATGGGACCAAGTCTACTGGTCTAAACAAGTAATAAACCAGTAGACTTGGTCCCATCAGCCATTCATATTATGAATTTTGATCTTACATCAGTGGAATATTTGAGCCTCCAAACGAAATCCTAATAAGATAAAATTTATTTTCTTTTAACAGAGAGTTTTAAAATAGATGTTGAGAGGGGGCAGGTAATTTTTGTTGGAACATATTCCGAACAACTTATATAAAAATAATTCAAGTAGAAGTATCGACAAATTCTCAAAACATATTTTCTTTTTAATATAAAACAAAAATACTTTTTTCTTTGTACTTCTTTAGCTCATAACTCCAAAAGCATTTACGCTTTTTCCAAGGCGTCAAAAGATTCGTAATGAAATAAGTACACTTATTTATGTATATATAAATATTTTATTGCTGCTTTGCAAAAAAAAAAAAAAAAAAAAAAAAAAAAAAAAAAAAAAAAAAAAAACAATAAATACGAAAAGAATTGATAAAAGTATACACATTTATATCTTTTTTTTTGCAGAATCTGTCCTCCGGAACATGGTCTTGGGAGCGAAACGTTACCCTTAAAACATATGCTTGCAAGTACTCGTTTTATAGGTTTCTACACGTAGGAAAACAAATAAAACCATTTTAAAGGCGATATCAGTAACCGTATTCGAGAAAATGGAAAAATTATTGTTGAATGAAGCTATTGGTTTGGATACTAAAATCATGGGATTAAGTTAAAATATTTTCTGGATGTTTCAAATTCATCCAAACTAAAAATTTTAATTTTTTTTTTTTTTTTTTTACTTTTGGAGTTAAGGAACGATTACAATAAAATATTTTATTAACAGACATGGAAAGTTTTGGGAATTTCGTACATTTTACTTAATATCTCGAAAACGGTTGGGAAATAGTTATAAGCGGAAGATTACCATTCGAAATCTTAATAAAGTCTCTACAAAAGAGGTTCTGATAAACTTTTCGATTGGCCGAGAAATAAGTGCTTAAAACTTTAAATATGTTTGTTTTGTTCCTTTGAATGGAATTTTTGTAGTTGTTTGTAGTTTTTGTTTAACTACAAAACAACTCAACTTTAACTTGTTTAACTTTTTAATTCATTGTTGTTTTGTTTTAAATTGCATTTTGCTGTAAAATTTGTAATATACTAAAAGAAGACAAGAAAATTAGAAACGTTCAACGCACCGAATAACGTTATAACAAATAATGTTTCTAAACAATTAGTCATTATTTCATAAAGAAGCCTTTGACACCTTGGGAATATTAAGCTTAAATACCTTTGGAGTTATGGAGTTACTTTTTTTAATATTTAAAAGCATGCATGTGTAGGGAATTTTCTATTTACTCATATGTAAATTCTGGAATTGTTCCGAAAATATTCCTCCAAAAATTAGCTTGTCCCCTTTCAAACTCCCAAGAGTAGCTACAAACATTTTTACGGATGCGCCCTGGACAAACTAACAACATAATCAAAATAATGGACTAACAAATAACTATGATATTCAAATTTCCTAAAATGCATGTATATAAAGACCTAATCTACAACATAATATAGATGCAATAAATCTTTAGTAACTAAACAATATTATTCATTTTTATGACAAGAATAATACTACAGACAGCCATTAATGTGTTTATAAAACTTCATGGATATTATCCTGCTGCCTAAACCACTATTCCGAATGTTTTTCCGAATAGATCAGGGAAGAAGTTAAGAGAGCCGACTCAAGGAGTGGTTTAGTTTTGCCTTGCTAATATAACCTTCCCTCGACTTCTAACCTGATGTCGGGGCATCTCATTTAGTATTCGCATGCTATGCAAATCATAAACTCCCGCTCATCTTCATAATTCCATTGATCGATTGGCTCCCTCTGTTTGTATCTCTTACTTCTTCCCTGTCTTGGGGAGAACTACGTACAAAACATCCAATTATTCTCTTGCTCGGCGGCATGCTATTTATGAACTCGGAACGCTTAGTATTATAGTACAGTAGGGTTCCGATTAACCGAGTTGATGGGGGCCAAGGTTACCTCGGTTAATCGAAATAATCGGTTAATCGGAACCATACCAATAGCAATTGGAAATGTAGGTTGTTTTTGAATAAAAACTACTTATATGCTAAAAAAACTAATATTTAATAATAATAATGCATAATAATAATAATATCTAGTAATAACAATAATAACAGAAACCGTGACATTATTTTTTAAAAAAGAAATCTTTAATTGTGGCTTGCCTAAATGAACTTTTTCTGTCGGCAGCAGCTGTGTCCCTCCATTTTCTTAGAATCATGAGTTCATTTGGCGGTACATCGCTTCTGCTTACTATGTGTTTAACTTAGATTTTACTATGTGTTTTCTCAACCACTCGTTTACGTTTTTTCTTCACGATGTTATCCATAGCTTGACCAAACTGTGGCTGAGAGTTTTGTTAGAAGGGAATAAAGGAAAGGTGAGAATGGGAAGTGAACATGTAAACAAAATATTCCAGGACCTTTAGTAGGGATTAACCGAGTTGATTGAAACTAGAAAAAGTTTCAAACAGGAGGTGTAGGGAACTGATTCTTGGAAAGAAATTAACGAGAGGGTTCTTGCGCACAACACCTGCTTCCGTCCTACGATTTGAGACTCTCAAATTAAGAATTGTATTTAATCTGAGAATCGGGATGAATTTCCCTTCGTGAAGTTCCGGCTCAACTTCATATATATAAACATAGCCACCCCCCCCCTCAGGCTTGACACCTCGGTTGATCGGGATCTCGGTTGACCGGACCGCGGTTAATCGGAACCCTACTGTATATATATATATATATATATATATATATATATATATATATATATATATATATATATATATATACATATAGCGTGTCTAAGCCCTAACTAAAGAGACAGGGGTTCCAGGCCGGCCTACTCCTCTATGGATCCTTTGAAAACGTTCTCTTTAGGAAGGGTGGACACAAAATATGTCGCAGCCCTAGTTGTAGAACCAAAAAAGCTCTACATGGTACAAATCATTCTTCGTTAAAACACTCTAAAAGGAGAGATTTTTTTCCCCGAGAGGACGCCAATAAAGCATACCATAGACCGATAAAACCAGTGCTAGCCTGCTGGGTCGTCTAAAGTACTCCTTTCCTCTTGACGATACCTCTGATCTTCAGAAGTATAATCATTTTAGTACAGTTATCTCGGTAATTAATGGTTTTTAATTTGTTGTTACTTAGGAAATCCTGATTTAAATTAACACCAGTAATTTAGAAATAACAAACACTTGAAATGGCAGCAGGAAGGCTAGGAATTATCACTCTAAACTTCTGCATGGTACAGAAAGTGAGCTATTCAGACTGGATATCCCTTTTCTAAATAGGACATGCCTATTTCTTCAGCTTTGGATTCTTCGTTCAGAATATACAAAACTTTAATTTGAGAAATTCTTTGATAAAATATAATTTTAGACACCTAATTTACGTTTGAATCTATTAGAAAATGCGATTTACTCTAGAACAAAACTAAAAAAAATAGTAATAATCAGGAGTCTCCCCGTGGTCTTGGATTCTAATGGGGGAGATGGGAGTTCGAGTCCCATCTGCAGAAGGAAGTTTCTTTTTATTCCAGGGTCCGTTGAGAAGATTCCCTACTCCTAAATATATTGAATCAGCCGTCATTACAAATATAGAAGAGCAAAATTGTTCATGTTTATTTTGTATTTATTTATTTAAATTTTAATGTCCATATATAATTGACATAGGTTACCACCCTTTTCTAGCCAGGATAGGGCTTTTCTTTTTTTTTTTCCAATCCACGTCTTTAGACACGGAATGCACACGCCTTAGCTCTCACGGTCACCGGGTCTCCTATTTTGTATTTATAAAGGGGGATTATAAGCAAATTCTTGAGAAATACGGTATACACTACCCACCTTTCTGAGGGTTGCCCGACAATTTATTTATTTTGTACATGTATTCTCATTGTTAAAAGAATACTTGGTTCCCTAAGAGTAAATAAAAATGTCCTTAATTATTATTGGTTTCCTGTTGTGAATCTATAAGCTTGAATATATAGATATTCGAGTATAAGGGATGTAATAACATCTGTTTGTGGAATGCAATTTGGCCCTGACTAATACGCTTCTAGATGGATTGGTAGAGAATATATCAAAGGTATTATACTGATTGAATCAATCAGCTACACTTTTCACAGGCTTTATCTGCGGATGATAAATAATAATAATATTTTCATGCTCACAGGAATTCCATTATAATATCGTGTTTCTTTAATATTCATTCGTCTTGTTTGAAATTTATTACATATTCAGATTATTAAATATAGGAAATTGCGAATCCTGTAATTCAAGGTTGTATAAAATCACGTTATCCATCATCATTTGGCATCGTGTAGCTTATTGGAATAATTTTCCGGAGAACTCATTTTGATTTTTTTTTAAATTTATTTCCACAGGAAGGAACCCCGCTTATGATGTCGATCCCATGACGCAATCCGAGAGCGACGTCTAGAAAATAAATAACGATGGTTCAAATTTGTGTTTGGTCAACTTCTATCCGGTTCGTCGCCCGAAACAAAATCGTAGATTTTACTGCTTCGTCTTTATAGACCTTCAGGTATTTTATAGGTAATAGAACATTGCGATCAAATAAAACTATTGCCAACTCCGTATCCATAATCAGTTTGAAGAAACGTAGATAACCCCAGTTTTCTGAATTGATTTTCGGTTGGGGTACCTAAAAAAGTTTGACAAGCATCCATGCTGAGATATTTAAATATTTGTTACGTTTGGAGTTAAGTTAGATAAATAAATATTTCACTTTGGGATTTTTGTATGCTTTATTAAATATCTCCAAAACGGTCTCTTTTGCATACCAAAAAGGAATATTCTCGTATAATAATGTAAAGGACCGATTCGCAAGGACGGGATTTAAAAGAATAGAGAATGGGGAAACATTTTAGAGAAGCGGAAATTCCTTTCAAAACTATAATTTATACTCAGTTTACTGTTACATACATAAATATCATAAACCATCGCCAAGATGAGAAAAAAGGTTGAGTGAGAGAGAGACAGCAAGTTTGAGATAGCAACTATTCCCTTTTTAGGGGAGTTCAGAGAATATTTGGAGCTGACCTACCTCTCATCGCCATCTCGGCCAAGACCTCAGGAACGGACGTGGAGTCTGTCCCGTCGGAGGTAAGCCAGCTCTTTTTATCCCACCCCTGCTTTAACACGTGGCTGGAAGAGAAACTCTCGTCAGGTGTGAAACATTCCGGGAAATCTTACGAATCAGCCAGTGCGGTTCCTACAACCCAGACGCAATGTTTGCGGATTCGTTGTTCCCACATCACCAATGATGGACAGCCAACCTTTTCTCACATCTTTATTCACTTAAAAAAGTCTAAGGGAGTACGGGGCCTAACAATAACTCACAAAAAGGTGTAGTTAATGCAGAGTTCAAGTCATTGCCTGAAAGTAGGTAAAAAAAAAAATAAAAAACAAAAACAAAATGTAATGCATGTAGTTACTATATAGAACTGTACATAAAGTATTACGTAAATAGTTTGAATTCATGTAGTTAATATTAAAAAAATAAAATAAAAAAATATAATAATAATAAATAAATATATATAAAAAGTACGGTGTGCGGGTAAAGTAAGGTGTGTAGTTAGTATATAAAACTGTGTATGAAATAATAATATCTTCAAAAATCAATACATAATAAAATAAAAATAAAATTATCAATAACTAATATAAGTGTGACATAAACACCATCCATCATCATAAAAATTGCACTATAACACAACACGACTAATACTCAACAAAAAATTAACTAGATGAAAATAAACAACGAAAATTCGGGCAATGATAACCACGAAGTTGTTTGCCCAGAAACCCATCGACTAATGATGACCTGAGTTTGGAGATCTAACTGATTTTATTTCCTCATGAATCGGGATCCCACAACGTCCTAAGACGCTCCGATTATTTAATTGGTATCTGCAAATTGGAAATTCCAGAGTATAATAGTGTCCACTATCCCCCAGTGAATGGTCAAGAAGCAGATTACTCTGATTATTTTTTATTGTTATTTTTGATAAACTGGAACCTATTATTAATTAATTAATACAAACAAAGTCCAATTTATACTGTATTTATAAACCTACGCTAAAAAGTTCAATAAAAGAGACGATCCCCATGTAATATACCTTTTCATTGAACCTCAGCCCTTGATACCTTTTGGCTCCACTCCCTAGCATTACCAACATGAAAATTACATTTGCTATGCGAGCTTGTGTATTAAGTATATCAGTATATGATAAAGAGCAGATGCGGTTAGATGTCTTGTTTTCCTCCCAACATCTGAATATATGAGGTTGGCACACCTGTGCCGCTGCATTCAAAACAGGTCAGTACTCCTGCAAGTTCTAGTAAATCTAAGGAAAATAAGGAGTGCCATGAAAAGTATTACTCTCGCTATTATTGTGTTTTTATTTATTTAAAAAATATACTCAACCTAAATTGCATAAAATAATCTATTAGAGGGCATTGGCGTCATTTTATATGGAAACACGGTAATATGAAGCAGTTCCTGTAGACCCAAAGTTTTTTTTTTTTTTTTTTTTTTTTTTTTTTTTTTTAGGCAAGGTTGAGTTATGATTCACGAGTCCATCTGAATTCACAGTACTATTAAAAGATTGAGGAAAAAAAACCTTTAAGGCATTCGTATTTCTTCAATTAGGGTTAAATCCAATCAATTTCGACTTGTGTTAATTTCCCTGCAAATGGTTGCATAAGGTATTCTAAAACTTTTTCTCAGATGAAAAAACATGGATTTTTTTTCAATTAGACCTCCAAGCCGCTTAAGGCAAGGAATGCAAACCACAAATTTTTTAGACATTTTTATTTATGAACTTTTTTTTATATTTTTACTGATACGGTTGAAATAAAGCCGAGTCACGGAGAGACTTTGACTAAATGATCAGCTCCTGCGTAAAAAATGCCCCAAGGAAAAAAAACTCCAAGCCATAAACTCGATTTATTCTTCAGCCTGCCAGAAGCTGAAGACTTAATTGACCCCGGACAAGACGTTAGTCTAACTTAATCTTATGCTAATTAATGTGAAATGCCTAATTGATCCGAAAATAAATTTATGCGTCCAATGCTCTGAATACTGGATTATAATCACATTATTCTCGAATTATAAAAAGAAAACTATTTTCACAGCAGTATTAGAACTAAGCGAGTCTGTGTTCACAATTAGCTTGTCTTTGATTTGATCTGGGGAGAGTTCGGATGGTCTATGCTCCGTTTTTTTGTTGTTTTTTTTTTTAATTTCGGGGCTCTTACTTAATAGGTGTGTAATGTATAATTGTACGATAATATTTCAATAAACAAATCCATCTTTATTTTTCGCAAAAGGTCAAAACGAACTCTTTCTATTCTAATCTTTCCAAATGACACTAGGGATAAGAACGGAAAGGGGTTTAGATGACACAGTATATAAGTATAAGCTTTTGTAGTTATAATAGTATTTCAAGTAAAGTGTAGTTCATTATACTGCTGAACGAATAGACTACGAATACACTTTCATTACACTGCTCGGCGCTAATGGCCCAGAAGTCGACCCGCCGTTAAAAAAAAAAAAAAAAAAAAAAGAAAAAAAAAATTAACTGCTTTGAAAATGGCCGAACAGAAGGGAGAGTGAAATACGATATAGTGCATGCGACGTTCTCTGCCTTGCCACCAAAACTACTTGCAAGCTGTGGGAGAGCGGACAGCTAGGAGGTAGCGACGTGTGAAAATTTGGAAAGATAGTCTCTACTGGAAAGGTTACAGTTGAAAGGGTTACTATTTCACATACTACTTGAGCGAAACCAACTCTTTCGAGACTTCAAACCCGAAATGAAGGGGTGAATGTAAGAAATGATTATTTGAAATTCCAAAGCCAATTGTTAATAATGGTATTTATTGTGCAAATGAGGTATCCAGCTATTCATTATTTCCTATAATAATTCAGACAGTGTATTAGTTGCAAATACAATACGCATCAAATGCCAAGACTACTAAAACGATTCAATAATCCAAAATTGGTAATAAATATCACATAATTGTATACCATCCATTTACTATTCACATAACAAATTAATTTAGCTTCGTGCATTATACAGGGTGTTTCAGGGTTAAGAAGAAGCCAAACTGAAAATATGAACTAAGGACCTGAAAACAACAAAAAAAGTCCTCTGAAGGTATGCCCGCAAACGCTTGCCTTATGTGATATTCACACCTAAAGATTTTCATTGATATGATTTATTTACGGTATATGAAATAAATAATAGTTATTTTTTCTAACTGCTTTATTAATGAAATTTTAACATATTAAATGTTGTTTCCTATTAAATGTTGTTCAAAGTGAAGATACATCCACTAATATAAAAGCTATTAGCAACATAAGGATTAATACTATTTGTAATTAGCATTGGGAACTGTCAATAACATTTACCAGTTTGTAAGAGGTTTTCGCAGAGTCCTCATCATGCTAATGCTGTCCGTCCTTAATTTTAATCAATCGTGTAGGTAGAACTAATAAATAGTTTGTTTTTTTTTTTATTTCGTAAAAAGTAAATAATTCATAACAATGAAAATCTTTAGATGTGAATATCTCCCAAACAAAGCGTTTGCGGACATACCTTCAGAGGATATGTTTTTCTTGTTTTGAGGTCCTTAGTTCATATTTTCAGTTTGGCTAGTGAACCCTCAAACACCCGGTATTAGCACTTTCCTCCGAAGGAAAGTAGCTATTGAGGTTGGACTCAAGACGGAATTTTTCAAAAATTTCTTCAAATCTTTATCGATCCTACCTAGTAGACACCGAAAATGACCCCCGTTAAAATTTATATATATCTATACATATATATATATATATATATATATATATATATATATATATATATATATGTGTGTCTGTTAACACGATAGCGGCCAGAGTTTTTGGTTTTTCGTCACGAAACTTGGTATATACCATTCAATTAGCAAACGATTGAACGAGTTCGTTAACCACCAAAGTCGGTCCACCGGAAGGGGGGGTTTACCCCGAACCCAAAACACTTATTTGACTATGTCAGCCGTAATATTTGTTATATTTCAACGAAACTTGGAATTCGTAGTGTTAATATAGAGAGAAAAGTGAGATATAAAAATGAACTAAATCGGTTCATTAGAAGGGGGGGTTTACTCCGGACCCACAATACCAATTCGCCACTACCAGCCGTGATTTTTGGTATATTTCGACGAAACTCGGTATTCGTAGTGCTAATCCACAGGTAAATATGTGTTGTAAAAATAAACGAAATCGGTTCATTAGGAGGGGGGGTTTACTCCGGACCCACAATACCAATTCGCCACTACCAGCCGTGATTTTTGGTATATATCGACGAAACTCGGTATTCGTAGTGGTAATCTACAGGTAAATATATGTTGCAAAAATAAACTAAATCGGTTCATTAGAAGGGGGGGTTTACTCCGGACCCAAATTCCTAATATACTCATACCGGTCGTAATTTCTTCTGTATTGTAACGAAACGCGGTATACGTCGTCGGTAACTCATGAGAAAGAAGTGTTGTAAAAATGAGCTGAATCGGTCAATCGGAAAGCGGGGGTTTAATTTGTAATATATTTGAATAGAAAAGCCGGCAGACGTAGGTTCACAAAGCCGTCGCAAGGAGCGCTTTCTACCACTAGAGTGACTGTATCCTGTTCCTGCGTTAGATCAAAATACGATAATATGAGGATTTTTGTATTTATTACGTAGTGTAGTAGGTACCATGTGTAAACATAACTCTGGATGCAAATTAATAATTGATCAGTTACTCATTACAAAATGAGAACTATTCACGTTTTTATTTTATTTATGTAGGATATTTTAAGCAAATTGTTCTGGAAAGCAGTCTACACTACCCAAATTCTGAGGAAAGTGCTTAGTTATGCAGCTCCTGCGTGACGGACTTTATAGATTAGATTTTATACTAACCAGAACAAAAATAGGGAATTCACTCATCTGCTAAAATGATAAAATCAATTTGCTTATTTTCATTTGATAAAAAAAAAAAATAGAAGAGGAAAATTAAATTAAAATTTATGCTCTGGCCTTTCCAAAATACTTATCTTCCATTTTTATAGCAGAATGGTGCATGTTATATATATTGTATGAGACAGATAATGCAACACAAGTACGGCTCGAAGCCAAAAGTCAGTTAATGCATGGCTCCCACTCGTAAATCAAGAGAAAATATTGAACTGCAACTTTCAGTAATAAACAAATCATTAGTTTATTCGGGCAATTGCATTATTTTTTCATGTGAAATAATACCTAACTAGATTTTACTCTGCCTAAAATAAAATTTGAAATAAAAAGATTAATGAAAAGGAAACCTCATTCCTCTAAGATTAATCTTTCTTTGAGTGACACTAAGATAAGACTTACTTTAATGAATATATTATCATATAAACAATTTGAATTGACAATAAAATGCCTTTAGGAAGTTATTGTTAGTATTGTTAGAAAACAATCATTATTAAAATTTTTCAAAATAGGGAAGACCCTAAACCTTCAAGCTGAAACAATTCGTCATTCATTAAATTCTGAATATTTAAGTCATAAATGTACATCTAAATGCGAGAATATCAATGTAAAGCTCGTAAATTATAAATAATATCACAAAATTAGGGCTTGTGAAGACATAATATTAGGAAGTCAAGGAGAAGTTAAATTCAGAGAAAACGTCCAATATTCAGAAAAATCTATATTTCGCAGGTTTCGGCGTGCTCATTGCCAGCCTTCTTCAGCTAAAAAACTAAATATGCACAATTACAATAGAGAATAATCAAAACTTAGAGAAACAGACGTTTCATATTCATCTAATCTAATAATATTAAATTATTTTGGTTCCGTTTGGATTTATTTGAATAAATTTTGGTTCCGCTTGGAGTTACGGAAGTACTAAAAAATAAAATATTTAATTACCAGACATGACAAGTTTTGGGATTTTCGTATATTTTCTAAAATATCCCAAAAAATGGTTGGGAAATCGTGGTAAGTGGAAGATGACCATTCATTAAAAACGTTCTAATGAAATTTTCGATGGGGCGAAGTCAATCCGAGATATAAGTGCTTAAAACTTCAAAATTGTTAGTTTTGTTCATTTCAAGAGGGTTTTGTAAGTGTTTACCTAGTGTTGTATTTTTTTTTTTTTTTTAATTGAATTTAATAGTAAAATTAGTATTTTCATAAAATAAGGTATGGAAATGAAAGACGTATTGGTAATAGTGTTTTCCCATGTCGAACGTTGAGAAGGTGGGGGGAGTCATTTCCGCTTAGAATACTATCATTTTCCTGTTGAGGCGCCTTAAATCTTCCTTCTCTTTGACATGCAATTTTATATTTTTCAAGAAAGATCAAAATCTACCAATAAATACTTTTTACTCCTTTGCTAATGACACTATGGATATGAACGGAACCACGCTAAGATGGCGTAGTTCCTGCGAGTCGGACTTTTGTTTTTGTAATAGCTTTTGGCAGTAAATTTAATTCGCTAGTGAAATAATTACGTAAAATGAGAACCAATTGTTTGTTGTTTGTGTTAGAGCTTTCTGAATGTAACTCGAAGAGGCCGAGTGTTTAATTTCTACCACTGTAACTTCTCTATGCACTATGGCGCCTAAATTTATTTATTTATTTATTTTTTACGGCACATCAACTATTTGGCTATTAGCGCCGGGCTATCTACAGGTTGCCACCCTTTTCTAATGCCAACAGCACGTGGCCCATTCAGGTACTGACCACGCCCGACGTTGCTTAACTTCGGTGATCTACGGGAACCTTCTCTACGGGAAATCTTACATTTTTGAAGATTTCATTGAAGGAGGGTTTTGTTAGTTTAAAGTTTATTGTAAAATAAATTTAAATTTAAATAAAATAGCAGAAAATATCTTAAATTTATGAGATTGCATTAAATAAGTTACACTGAAGGTAAAGACACATATTACAGAAGAAGACTACTCAAGCACTAGAACTATTAGATATTCTTAACATATATCAAAGTTTTATCCCGACCCTATTTCGGTCTATGCCAATAAATGCATATCTGTAGCCAGAAATAAATATAACTATGCAATTTTCTCTTTTCTTTCAAAGCTAAATTGAGCTAGATTAGAAATATTTCAAGGCCGAAGTAGGAAATAAAATATATTCTATATCTCCCGTCCACAGGGGGAAAAAAAACAAAACAAATAACAGTACTATATTTATTAAAGAGTCATTTTGGATGTCAAATAAAAAGGTCAGTCACAAAAGTCAATTCTATCGAAAACGACCGCGCTTTGACTGGGCGCCAAAATCTTAGGAATAACGCAATAAATCTACAGCAACTGTTTACATTTATTTATTAGTTAAATGTTTCTCACCTTTTGATGATTTACTCTGTAGTAGGTAAGGGGCCGGGTGAATAAAAACCAGCAGGACGAGTAAATACTCGTGCAGTCTCAAAAAAAAACAAGTAAACACAAAAATTGAAGTGAATAAAACAAGTATTTACTATTACTTACAAGTACATACTTGTACGGCAAGTATATCTCAAATAAACACCTAAATTGGTGTGTATAAGCGAAAGTAAATACTTCCGTGGCAAGTAAATACTTGTAGATTTGCAAGTTCACCTGACCCCAGACTTGCCAGTCGTACTTGCATATCGAGATGGCTGCATAGTTAGGGAACGACCTACAATTACGTATGCAGGGGTTTTGGGGGTCACTGATTATGAATCCGTTATAGGAATTTAAAAAATCAAAATGGCGGATCTAAAATGGTGTCTTTATATATGTGTAATTAAAAAACTTTGAACATAAAACTCGTTTTTTCATTTTTCTCAACATTTATTTGTTGTGACATTCATCATTTTTCCACCTGACCTTTCATATGTATTCATCAAATGAAATAATTTACTTTATTCTGTTTTTATACTAAATGAAGATTGTTGTGTTATAATTTTTTTTTATTGTCTTATTTTACAATTTGTCTTTAACGGATATTGATTTTGCTGTCTTGATGAGTTAGTCTCTTCTCTCGAAGAACTCATAATAAATTAAATTAAATAAATAAAAAATAAAATAATACAACATTACAACTTTTTCCGATGATCCAGCCGTCGTCTGATTGATATTTTTTAAATGAAAATTACTATATGAACATCACCAGTAAAAGTAAGCAACGCCAATATTTTTACATGATTTAAAATTTGAATGTTTTAAACTCTTTTTTTTTGGGGGGGGGGGGTCCATCAAACTAGAAAAATTGGTGCAGCCTCAGTTTTGCAGCTATCCCTTCAATTAACTTAATGTTGATTCCGAGTACTTAAACTTTACAGTTTTAAAGGCGAAGAGATAAGCAAGAGGAGTCTGCAATCAGTTAATCTATTGGAGAATTTGGAGAGAAACTCAAGACCATTTCTCTCGTGAATCTGCTGTCATAGTCTCTGAGCTGTTTGTAATGGTTCTTGAATTGAGATTTAGGGATTGGTTAGACTTGGTGGGCAGTTTCAGGTCTATCGAAACTCCTACCAACATCCATGTATGGATTTGGTCCATACATTCACCTTATTGTCTGATTTGGCATATTTTCTAAATGAAACTCTAGGATTCAATGTTAGAAACAAAATTCATGATGATAATAAAAAAAATAGAGAGCTATTAGAGCTAAAATGCTTTGCCAAAAATGAAATATTGATTTCGGGATTCAGCAGAACCCTCCCATCGGACCACGTTTTCTTTGAAAAAAACTGCAATTGTTTTTAAAAATGTTTACATAGAAAATTGAATATATTTAGGCAGTTAAAAAATGAAAAAACATTGAGTTTTGGTTCTTTTAAATTAATTAATTAAATTAAATTAATCGCTCCTCAACTACCGCTTATTAAACCAAGATTTTTAAATTTTGTTTGTTTTTCGAGTTAAGGAATTATTAGAAAAGAAATTTATTAACAGATATGATGACAGACATGAAAAGTTATAGAACTTGGTATATTTTCTTAGATGCTTTGTTTTAAATCTCTTCGGAGAAAATTAAATGTATTAATTAAATTATTAAAAAAAAAAATAAAATAAAAGAATAAAAAAAAATTCCTGACTCCCTAAGGAAAGCACACCTTTCACCCGGAACATGGGATGAATGGTTGTGCGTTGCAATAACATAGTAGGGCGCTGACGACCGTGAGGTTTTTCGCCCCATATTTTCTAAACAAAACAAACAAATGTATTAATCATTCGGTATCTTTCTAGAACGGTCTTACTCCTTTTTTCTTGATTTCAATATGTGGAGATGTGAAAACAATAAAAATATCTAATTAAAGATAGGCAGAATTATCGCTCGGAGAAATTTTCTTATTTCACACAAATTTGTTTTTCTTGATAGAGTAAAATATTTATAGTTTGTTCCCAAACATAGCATAAGTAGGTAAAATTTTCATGGAATATTGAAACTAAGTGAGATTCGGAAACTGAATGACCGCTGCAGTCCTACAGGAGTGAATTGTTAGGGTCACTCTCGTCTTCCGAAATATTAATGAAGAAACGAGAGAAAATGAGGCCCCTCCATGGTCTAAATAATTAAAGAATTGAGCTTTGGACTTCTCTCTCTTCCAACAAACAGCCTTCTACCTTGTTCCCTGGATTAACTCTCCTTACTTCCGATGCTTCTCTTTTTGTGAGGGAATTAATTTGGGTTTGAAGAAGAACCTGACTTAATCCTGTTGAATTTCTAACCCAATACAACCTCCGTCTAGTTAACCCTTTCGGTACAGAATAAGAAGAAAGTTCAGTGCATTGAAGGAGTGGGGACCCGGGCTCGGTGGCTGAATAGCTCTCACCTGCTGTTTACTACCTGTCACTATTCTAAAAAAAGTCCGACTTGCTGAAACTACGTAATCATAGCGCGTTTCCATAACTTTTTATCCTTCGCGTTATTTGGAAGGCTTGGAATAAGTTTACATAATATTTTTTAAAACGTTTTATCTCCTACTCTCGTGAAATCATAAAGATAAGTGAGATTTAGGCACCACTATGTACTGAAAACTTACATTAGTACAAAGTAATCGCCCTTTGAATTTTGTTCGGAAAGCTCTATTACTAACAGAAAGTAAAACAGGTGAAAAGTACGGAGGATTTTTAAGAAATATTAATTTTTTCCAAAATACTGAAAAATTCCATTTTCTATTAAAAAATCCGTCGAAATTTGAAAAATTTTCACTTACTTTACTACCAAATATCATTAAGAAGCTGCATTTAAAATTTGAAGTTGATCAGGTGAAAATTGAAGGCGCTATAATATCCTCCGATTTGAAAAACATAAATTCGAGAGTAACGACTTTAATGTTCGAGAAATGTACATTAATGTTCATTTATTTTATCTTCTTAATTTTTTTTTTCGTAATTTCATATTATAAAGATTAAAAAAAAATTAATTTTGAAATTTATTAAAGGAGGACCGGTGGGAGTGATAGTAAAGGCACATTTAAAAACGTTTCAGCCTCATAAACGCTCTTGGGTATCATTTTGGATTAGTTAAGAAAGCATTTAACCCCATAAAAATAAATGGAAAAAAAGTTACAACGCATTATTACCCCTTAAATGCTATTAGATTAGGTAAAATTTTGGAAAAATTAATTTAAAATTTAAATGAAGGGAAAAGATAACCAGCAAAATAAAATATGATAATATTTTATGTAAGGAGCAGTAATTTTATTATATATATTTGTAGTAGGTATGTAATTTATATAATGGCTACCAACGGCGAAAAGTAATTAAAGTCAGTGGGTATGTGTAATTTATCTTGTCCTCGACAAGCTCGAGTCGCTTAGAATATGTCAAATGTTTTGTTTAAGTTGGTTTTATATTCTATGTTGTTTAGTCATTAGTAGTTTGTTGTATATTTTGTCTTGTTTAATCATTAGGTGTCCAGGGGTATGTAGAAAAGGAGTCGAGTTAAAACATCCTCTCCTTTCCGGTTACCACTTATGCAGAGTGGTCATTCTTAAACGTTTTGTTGAATTTGTCTCATATGGGCAAGGCAACCTTACAACTAAGAGGTGGACATCCAGCTACCGTGAAAACAGACGACAAGAAATCGTACATGCTCGACTCAGAATTGGCCACACAAGTCTAAACAAAGGTATATCTCACGACAGGACTTAACAAACCTACTTGTGATATCAGCAATAGATACTTTATCGTAAAACACGGAAGACGGCACAAGCCCACTACGTAAACACAATACTCTTTTACTTACAGAACACTAAACTGTACAATTTAGGTTCCGTTAACCTCCATAGAAAGGGCGTAAGAACCAAGAAGACCCTCGACCTAATAAACTGATCCTAACCCTAATTCTAAACTATACAATCTCACCTGAAGACATCTGTTGAATAATTAGTGGATTTCAGCCATATTACAGGCATTTCCAAACCTCTAATTATGGCAATAAGGGAATTAATTGTTTTATCATATTGCTGGTTCATTAGGGCATAAAGGTGCCATCTTGAAGGAGTCAAATTGCCTTAGTAGTGTACCACTTATAAATAATATAATTTGTGGCAGTTTGTTGTCGTTAATGTTGTTCCTTGCTGTGTTTGCCAAGGATTTTGTATTTGTTTCGTACAATGTTTTCGTACGTGCCCTTTTATGTGTCAATATTTGGTATTGTGGTTACAAACTTGGCTTGACTGTAAACGCCTGTGCGTTAAATAATACAGGCATGTTGTGCTAGCCATACCAGGGGTCCATATTTGTTATACGTAAATAGTACGTATTGAAAACAAGTTACGTACTTATAATATACAAATGCATAACCATTTCGATACTGCAGAACACAAATTAGCAAGAGTAAAATTAGTAAGATGCCAATTTGCGCCGTGCTCATTAGTAAAGCTGACTCTAGCCGAGTCTTAGAATAATGAGAAATGGGAAGGAGACCAGCCCTGACATTGAAATAGAATTCCTAGGACTCAAGTGGGAAGTTGCTAGCTGAGGACAATCAGTCTACGTGACAGCAGTGCGGATCGAACAAGCTAGGGGCTACATCCGCAGGCTCTCAAGAAAGACAAATCTCCAGCCATCAGTTTAATGTGCAGTTCGCGAGTCTAGAGAAGAAATATACTATTGCTAATTTCTTTATAGTCAAATCAAAAAGTTGTATGTAATGCCAAACACATTAAGGATAAGGGCACAAAGGTTTAACCTATTACCGGAAAAATATCTAAAAATGTCTGACTCGCAGAACTGCGCCACCTTGGCGTATTTCAATATAATCCTTATCATTTTAGAAAGCTTAGACGGGCATCAAACCAAAACGTCTGAAACATTATGGACTGTTTTTCTGGTATGATATGGCCCTATAAAAATATATGCCTGAACATATTTTGTATGAGATTAATTATTTGTTTTCCTGAAGATCTTTACAGCAATGGGGATCAGCCATTAAACAAGATATGAAAAGTAATAAATCGATAAATTAAAATTGACTGTGGCGTGTGTATATATATATATATATATATATATATCTGATTTTGATGTTTGGTACAAAAAGAATTTGTAAAATTCTTAACCTGCAAATTTAGTAGATTGTGTTAACCTGCAAAATTCCGTCCACCGCAATATTGTTTTGGGGAACAACTCACTGAATAAAACGAACAGAACCGTTCAAAGCAACAAAACGGACCCGAAGTTTTAAGCATTTATTTCTGCGGTTGAAATCGTCCCATCGAAAATTGCCTCAAAACCTTTTTTGTAGAAACTTTAGTAACCTTTTGAATGGCAACCGTCCACTTACCGCTTGAAGATAATTAAGAAAATAGGTGAAAATTGAAGTTGAAAAACTATCGTTGGATTTCAATTTCGGCTTCTGGTAAAACCCCTCTTCTGCTTTTCCGATTTACATGTTATCTCTAAGCAATTTCAGCGATTTTCCAGTGGTAAAATAGTACAAACCAATGAAAGTGGCCAATTATTTAAAACCCGTCGAAAAGAAATATAACCTAATATTATCTACAAAACAACAATCTCTATTGTGTGCCAAACGCCATTTTGCATATTGATGTCCCGTTTTCGTGGGAGTAGAGTCACTATTTTAGCCAAAGAAGTCATTATATTTCTGAGGAAGAGAAAACTTGTAGCGAATATAACAGAGGTTCTAGCACAACATAATGAGGCTTAGGTCCGAGAATAGCAATAGCAGCCCTTAAGCACAACATCGATTCCTCTTTCAAATCAGAATCCAAACTGCCTTGACCTCTTTTCAGCTTGAATGATTTGGTTTTTGTCAAGATGGTTATTTTTATAGCTTTAAGTATTTATTTTTATTACAAGAACTAGGAATACTGCCAAAAAATCTGTCTGTAATAGCTGAATCAATAATTATTGACACGCTGGGCATGAAAGCCAGAATATGGCTTATATACTCAGCGAGGAATATCACAAGATTTGGACTGCGCAGTCCAAGTCTTGAGGTACACCTCATCGAGTATGCCACAGCATTGATGGCAGAGTTGAGCTGTACGGTCCATCGAAGTAGCATGATAAAACCAATAGATTAACTGCACAATCCAATGAGGCCGTGACAGTGCAGGCCAGGCCTGGCGTATGTGGGCAAGAGGATGAATATTTGCTTCATATTCAGTGGGACTACTATAACTGCACTGTGCAGTCCCTGCCATGAAATTTATTAACTTATCGTGTGTTTGCTATACCAGTTCAGTCCAAACTTTGCAATCCTTTAGAAAAAAACAACACAAAAAAAAAATGTATTCTAAAGAGCGATATATTTAATTTTATTCTAAAGTCGCAAAATTAATATAATACCACAGGGAAAAAACTCCGACCGAGCTATTCGGAACTTTGAGTAAGTCCTTTAACACTTATACAAAGTGTCTGAGGAGGATGAAGAGAAGGGTCGATACTCGAACCTCTTGAAGGCTTAGGAAAACTATTCTCAGCTCTCAGCACTTCACACCTCTCTCCATCCCCCTTCTACACGGTATTAGAGGCTTGGCTTGATTAGGTATCAGGTTAGGCGCTAATCGGGGCTCGTCAGAAGACTTTTGGCCTCTAAAACTTTAGAAGTTATATTTTTCTGGATATTTTTCTTAAATTCATTACTTTAAAACAGGAATATACTAATCCCAATTATTCAATCCAATTAAATTAAATGATTTAATGATGTAGGAGCATCAGCTCCAATTGAAGAAGAAACCATTATACTGGGTGTATAGTATGTTAATGACAATACTCCAGGGGGTTAAACTAGAAAAAAAAATATAGTTCAACACTACCAACCACACATTTATATCTCCCTCCGTTCCAGAAATATGGCCTTCTAAAGGTTCTTTAGAAAAATCCCTGTTTTCATAGTACAACTCCAATTTTCTCTGCTTAAACACATTTTATTTCAACGATTCCTAACATTTTTGAAATCAACTTTAAATTTACTTTAAATCTAATAAACATTCAACGTTCACAATCACCTCATTCAAACCGTAATATCAAGTAAAAAAGCAGAAATTAATAACAGCTTCTGGTTAGCGACAACATTTCGAAAATCAAATCATAAATATAAAAATATTAATAATTGAATTCATGGATTAAAATTGTAGGCACTTGTAAATAATAGAGGAAACAATTAATGGGGAAAAAGATATAAATAAAAACTAAAAAAATACATAGAAAATTCTGACATGAATGCTAGTTACGGAAAGCACAGTTTCATGGGATGTGTACTTGTCTGATAAGTTTGCATGACGGTAGGGCGAAGACGACCATGGGGTTTTTCGTCCAAAATTTTCAAATAAACAAACTTGTAAATGGCGTAGAGGTACTTGAAGAGTACTTCCCAATTCTCCCATAAAATTCTTTCTTTCACTTATTCCTTCCATGTAAACGATGTTTTCATCACTTAATACTTTAAAAACATTTGGCACATTTTTAAAAACTTGTCGTGTGTCAGTTTTTGATTTATTATGATACCCTTAATGTGTACTGTATTTACGGCCAATTTAATAAGCCAATTTTTTTTTTTTTTTTTTTTTTTTTTTTTTTTTTTTTTTTTTTTTTTTTTTTTTTTGGCATAGCAGTTAAAACCAGGCTTTATGTAAAAACCGATGCAATAATTGAAAAGAGTTTATTTGGTACTAAGAATACAATCAAAATCCCAAATTAAAAGTTTTATTTTCCCCCAATGTTTAACATTACTGTAGAATCACCCTACAGTACATCGTCTACGCACACTAGTGGGTCAATACAGCAGACTGGCTTAACATGGAAATCATGGGCGAAAATAATTTCGGGAGGGTCAGGGAAAATTTCGGGGGGGCTGCGAACATTTCCGGGGTATGGAATACTAATAATTTAGAATTTGGAATAGTTTTAGGCAACTGAAAAGCTATTACACGTAAAATAAAAAACATTTGATGAACAAAGTGATCTTATTTCATTTATTTTTCAGGGTTTTACAACACATTGTTACCATCAAATCAACATTCGGGGGGGGCTGCAGCCCTTATATTCGTCCATGATGGAAATGCTTTGCATGTAGGCTCTCGGGACATTCGTCATCTCACCATCGTCTGCTTACACCTGTGGATCTCGCGACATACTGGCTTAACCTGGAAATACTTTGTATGCAGGCTCCTGGGACATTCGTCATCACACCATCGTCTGTGCACACCTATGGATCTCGCAGCAGACTCGCTTGACCTGGAAATGCTTTGTATGCAGGCTCCTGGGACATTCGTCATCACACCATCGTCTGTACACACCTGTGGGTCAGGCAGCAGACTCGCTTAACCTGGAAATGCTTTGTATGCAGGCTGCTTCACGACATAGTCTTCTTTGGCCTGGCTCTCACAATGTCTGTTCTAATTTAGATATTATCCAGTAGCTTTATCTGTATACTCTTGATCAGACAATGGAGTACTTCGAAATCAAGAGAGCATAAATTATTTTCCTCCTAAATGATGTGCCTTTTAACCATCAAGTCATTCACAGTGAAGTGTTTCTTTAGAGCGGGCGGAAACTCGGGAAAAGACTAAAAAATGTACATCTTATGTATTCGAGATGCGTGGATGATAAATATTTAGATACAAATGAGGAACACTTCTTTCCTAAAATATAACTGCATTATAGATCCATTTCAATTTATTCGAAAATAAAAGTATATCTTTGAAATAATTACACATCCCCCATAAGAGTAAAGACTTGAAGATATATACTTTGTGAGAACGTCTAAAACGCTAAGTTAGCTATATTGGAGAGGAATAAGGCTGAATCAAGATAAATGTTGTTGAGAAGGGCTAATCTACCACTAATACCTCTAAGAAGCCCTAATACCGCTGGCTTAAGATGGTCTAAATACTCGGATTCAGCCTTATAAAGCCTATTGACCTTATCAATCAATCACTCTTTTCTAGTTGGGAATGGTTCTTAATTTATTGCCAGTGGACATCCAGCCACAGAGACGACTGACGAAAAAATAAATCTCGACTTAGAATAGGCCACACAAGGGTAACACATGGATATCTCATGAACAATACATAGCATCCAAGCGGCATGTAATCGAGACTTTACATTATAACGCCTACCAACTATGCAGAAGACATTAACGAATTGTTGAAAGATATTAGGCAAGATAATGTGGAACCTCCTTATCTTGCTCATTTGAGCATTTGTATTCTAGACTGCATTTTACAATTGATTTCAAAGCGTAATCTACTAATAGAATAATATATATTTTTTAAAAAGCAAACTATTTTTTCCAGACCTTTCGTATGAAAACTACTTTAATTCTTCGAGAAGAGATCGTTGAACGGTAAGATTGTGAAGGTAGTCAGTGCTCGGTCATATGGTTTCTGAATGAAACTGAATTTGTATAAGGATATGCATTGTATTAAAATTCAAGCATTCATCTGAGCTGTACAACAAGGACAGAGCTTTTTTTGTTTCAAACACTGGTGCGGCGAGGAATTTTCTCGCTTGCGGGACTCGACCCCACCATCTCCCACCACAAGGAGACCCAAGGACAGAGTTTATACTAATTTATATACAGATGGAATGAAACGGCAAACATTATGCATAGATGAGAGGATTTTTGCTCTACTCTAAAGCTACATTTACCATATGTTTCACCATTCATCCTCATTTATGCATTATGTTTTTCCTTTCATTTGATCTGTATATAACTTAGTATTAACTCTGTACTTATTATTTTACAGTCCTGATGAAGGCTTGAATTTCAATCCAAAACGTCTGCAATAATAAAACGATTTTTATTGTAAAAATGTAGTTCTATTAAGAAACTTCATGAACCCTGACTATAGCTACCTTCACTATTTAAATTCTCCTTTAAAATTCTAAAACTAAACCGTTGCGTTATCTTTAACAGTTTCCAAGATATTTCAATCATTATGCGCATAAATGGGATTCCCTGTATACATACCATAGTATTCCAGAAATAAAAAAGATGTACAGGGTGTCCCAAAAAAAATGGTCATCCGTTTGCCAGATGATGCTCCAATGTGAGATCGGAAAAAAATAACCCCCATATTGACCCCCGCAAAATTGACCTTGAAATCTTATTCAAGGTCAAATTTTTTTATTTCATATTTCGAATCTACGAGTCATGAGGATGAAAAAAGTCAACGGCACCATAGGTCAGAAATGACTCCTTAGGGTCAAAATGGCCATTAACAGCGTATACGTGGGCCATTCCATTCCAATCGACAAATGGTGGCCGATTTTGCTCATTTCTTTTCTTAAAGTTTCTAGTAACATAGCCTTATGAAAAAATACCTCCTTTGAATTTTTTAAAAAGCATCTTCCAGTATAAAAAATTATGAGTGTATTGTAAAACGGCGCCATTCATTGAAGAACCATAACTCACATTTTACAATGGACAGGAATGCCTTCTTGAGGTTATTCTCGAACCTTATCAAGAGCTCTTTGCTTTAAGCTTTCATTGAATCGCCGAAATTACTCATAAGGGATTTCACAGGTCAAGTAGGAATTCCATGAACCAACCAGTCCCTTCCAGAATGGAGGATAGAATAATTGCCCTCGCCTGATCCAGGCCTACTATGGAGCTGAGAAGATTGGCCCAAACTACGGGAGTCTCGAGGCTGACGGTCCGCCGGATCCATCGGGAAGAACGTCTCCCTTCAGATTACAGCAAGTTCAGGAGTTGAGGCCCGGGGATCAGGAGCAGAGATCATTGTTTTGCAGGTGGGGGGGGAGGGTTCTGGACAAGTTGGAACGTCCTCCACACTTCAGCGGGTATTGTGGGCTGACGAAAGTTCGTTATCCAGTGTCATCGTCCACAGCAGGCAAAATGGACGAGAATAACATGGGAATTTGAAAGAATTATGAGAAATTCTCGGCAGGTCCTAAGTGGAGTGAGGAGGAATTTGAAAGCAAGGTTAGTAGCTTGCCTCAAGAATTAAGTCCGAAATATTGAAGCTGCAGAACAGGCCCAATTGCTAGGGGTGCTGGAATGATAATCTTACAACTTCAAAGTATTTTTTTTTTTTTTTTTTTTTTAGGTAGAAACTTTTTTTTCTGCCCACGGGCGAGGGCAAGTATTCTATCCTTTAGTCTGGGAGGGATTAGCTGGTTCATGAAATTCATACATGACCTGTGAAATCCTTAATGAGTAATTTCAGCGATTGATTGAAAGCTTATGACAAAGAGCTCTTGATAAGCTTTGAGGATAACCTCATGGAAGAATTTCTGTCAATTGTAAAATATGACTTATAGTCCTCTTATTAATGCCGCTGAGAGGCTCGTTTTTCAATATACTTGTAATTTTTTCTACTAGAAGATGCTTTTAAATAAATTCAAACGAGTTTTTTTTTGTGTCAGGCAATGTTAATAGAAGATGTAAAAAAAAAAAAAAAAAAAAAAAAAAAAAAAAAAAAAAAAAAAAAAAAAAAAAAAAATCTAAATCAGCCACCATTTGTCTATTGGAATAGAATGGCCCACGTATACGCTGTTAATGGTCATTTTGAAAAAAAGGAGTCATTTCTGACCTATGGTGCCGTTGACTTTTTTCATCCTCATGACTCGTAGATTCGAAATATGCAATAAAAAAATTTGACCTTGAATAACATTTCAAGGTCAATTTTGCGGGGGTTAATATGGGGGTAATTTTTTCCGATCTCACATTGGAGAATCATGTGGCAAACGGATGACCATTATTTTTGGGACACCCTGTACATAAATAAAGCATTTTGTATATTTTTGACAGTCCTAAAGAAAAACAACATCAATAAAGTTTTGACGTAGACATGATTGGTAAAGGTGTTTACCGGCCACAATAATTGACTGTTTCTTAAACAAGCCTGTCAACAGGGAGCCATACCAGCACCTCCAGATAGACAAGATGGCGGAATCTGTACGATGAGAGGCTAGCTGTAGGGGGCGCCCTAAGTTGCTATAAAAAGATTACTCCAATCTATCTATATACCCTCGTCTGTCTCTTCCAGTGCAGGCCTTTCTCCAGAACCAGCCACAAAATGAGGTCTTACCGAGTCTCTTCTGCACAATGGGGCTATATCTAAGAAATTATCTTGGCTGATAACGTTCATATAAAATATAAAAAGTTTATCGGTACTCACAAATAATTAAAAGAACAAGCTTAATAGCTTAGTTACGAAAATGAAATTATTCTACAAAGAAATTTGTGTATGTGGGCTAGAAAAATACATACTACACTAAACAAATATAATACGTTTTACATAATGTATGTTTTTTGTTTCTAATATATATTAATCAATCCGACTTCCTATGTGCCTTAGTCGGTTCGAAATACAAATATTTTATATCTCGTGTAACATTCGGCGGTCGTGATGTATGCACAGAAATGGGAAACCCCAATTTGCTAAGAGCAAACAAAGAAAGTTACCTCAATCGGCGATAAATTCGGAAAAGGCCTAACCATTTCAATAATGACGTCAGATGGGCATTGCCAAAGTGTATTAATCGTAGAGGATTCATTATCTATCAGAAGAAAAGAAAACATTTTTAAATAGAAAATTTTCGAAGGCAAATATATGAATTAGGTATAGAAAACATTAGGAAGCGTATTATAAAACTTAAGTTATCTTTATGCACGGTCTAGCTAACTTAAGATTGTGAACACATTCCAAGCTGCAGCTACAACATTCAGACTTTTTATATTCCCAACATGACTCCCATAACCCAACAAGACTTACATAACCGAACAAGACTCACACATCATAATAAGACTCCCTTATCACAAGACTCACATATCAAAACAAGACACCCATATCACTACAAAATTCCCTTATCACAAGACTTACATATTCCAACAAGACTGGCTTAGCGCAAGAAAAATCCCATATGAGAACAAGACTCACATATTTCAACAAGACTCACGTATCGCAACAAGGCTCCCCACTAGAATCTCATGTTCAGACATGTTTCTCATATTACAACAAAACACCCATTTCACAATACTAACATATTCCAACAAAACTCCCATATTCCAACAAGGCTCCTATATTCCCACAAGGCTCCCATATCACAACAAGAATCACATATTCCAACAAGATTCCCATACTACAAAAAAACTCATATTTCCCAAGACTCACATATTCCAAGACGACACCCATAATGCAACAATACTCCCATATCACAACAAGATTCACATATTCCAATAATACTCCTATATCACAACAAGACACCTATATTACAAAGCGCTCATATTACAACGAGACTCCCTTAACCCAGTAACACTGTCATATAACAGGGCTCCCATACCACAACAAGACTCACATATTCCAACAATACTCCCACATCACAACAAGACTTACATATTCCAACAAAACTCCCATATCACAATACTCCTATACCACAACAAGACTCCCATATTACAAGGCGCCCATATTCCAACGAGACTTCCTTAACCCAGCAACTCTCTCATATAACAGGGCTCTCATATCACAACAAGACCCACCTATTCCTACAGTACCCCCACATCACAAAAGACTTCGCTACATATCTTTTTAACTAGAAGGTCACGATGAAACTCCCAAAATGCATAATTTCTCCAAAGAGGCGCTTGGTACCTCCAAAAGAACCATGGATAACTCTCCGATAAAGACTCCAATGCATATCCAAGACTATTTCCAATATCCGTAATACCATAAAAAATACTAACCCGAAATGTATCAGTCGTAAAAACCATTAATATTATATTAATAAAGGCAAATAATCTTTCCTAAGCGCGACCCATTTACTTCTCATCCCCCCCCCCTTCTGCAATAGTACAAGACAAGGCGAGAGACGGAGAAAGAGCGAAGGTCGGACGGGTGAATCAGGATAAGTGGTGGCTTATCGAAATAGCGTTCGATATCTTGACCGCTCACCTAGCAACTACAGCCTTAACAATCGATACCACTTTTCACAAGGATAGCCACTTGTTATTCGCCATACCAAAAACTAACTCACTATCTCCCCTAACAAACGATACAAACTAACATTTTCGATCAACATTACGAAATTCAAGAATTAGTTTCGTCAATATTTACAAAAGTCATTCAGTAATTAGTGTTGCCCTTGCTCTCCCTTCCTCTCTCTGTCTATGTATGTATATATATATATATATATATATATATATATATATATATATATATATATATATATATATACCTATATATAAAAAAAAATGTGAAAATACAAAAGAGCTTATGTATAAAAATAAACATGCACAAACTTGCTTATACTTGAATGCCTAACTACTTGTTAATAACTACCTTTTAGGCACGGTTCACAGTGGAGCGACACGATAAGCGATACGACATGAGCATTCTTTACACGATGCGACTCCTTTCGGCGCACCACTCCAGTCCGGAGCGATACAATAGCCTATACGATAAGCAACCTAACGGATTGTTGCTTACCGGTACTACCAACAGACGAGGCTATCTGGAACATACAGGTACACCCATGTGTTGTTTACTAAACACAGTTCGGCAGTGGTTTCCCGTGAACTTTCTCAACATGAACAGAGTTCTTTTTTTATTTATTTATTTGTTTATTAGTGAGACCGCGACAAGGGCAATTCATCACTTAAAATACATACATAAGAAGAAACAATAGTAAACAATTGTTAACAAATTTGAAAATGAAATAATTAAAAAAATATTAAAATATAAAAAAATTACTAATACAATTTGCAGTGACTATAAAAAGGTACGAACAACACAGAGGCAGATAGGGCAGTCTGTAAATACAATTATAGACTAAGATCTTTATAAATTTCAAATCATAGTTTGTACATATTTATTAATGATAGGAGGTCGTAAACAGAAAAATAACTACACATACACATATACACATACACAAACAGATAAGCTCGTATACAAACATAGAAAACCATATACGTATATATCATATTTCTTCAAATAGTCCAATTTTCCTTAAGAATCTAAAAACAAAATCTATAAATTGGCTTCCTTCTGCTAACAACTCTGTTAGATTTATAGCTGGGAGGGGAAATGAGTTAAGTCTTAAACAGTCCGTTAGTAAGTGTTTAATCGTTAAAATGGTGTTATATATTGGGCAAATCGGTGCTTGTTCTCTGGTCATTAGGAATGAGTGTGTGAGTCTAGTGTGTCCAATCCGTAAGCGTGTCAGTACTACTTCTTCTCTTCTTGTATTTCTGTTGCTCGATGGCCAGTTAGTAATTGTAGATTTAATTTCACGTAGTTTGTTGTCTTTTGTCCTATACCATACATCGTACCACTGGTTTTCAATGTGTTTCTGTATGTCAGTGAATATATCTTCGTATGTTATGTCTGTGACGTCGTATTGGTTTCGTGTTGTGGATAATTTTGCTTGTCTGTCTACATTCGTACTTTGTGGTATATCTTCATGACCGGGAAGCCAATAAATAGTTATTCGTTTCTTCAATGAATGAATTGTATTGTGTATTTGTGTTACAATTGGATGTGTACTAAAAATGTCTTGTATGGCTATAAGGGAACTGAGAGAGTCTGTACAAATGATAATGTCGTTTTCTTGTCGTGTAGTGATGTTGGTCAGTGCTAGAAGTATTGCTCGTAATTCAGCTGTGTATGTTGTCGTAATGTCAGGCAGTTTATTAACTATTATTGTTTCTCCTATTACAACAGCTATTCCTGTACCGTGTTATGTTTTAGATGCGTCTGTGTATACAAATAATGACTCTAAATGATCTTTAAGGTAAGCGTTAAATTTGTTTTTATATATAATGCCAGATGTTGGGTCATGCTTTCTGTGTTTAGTCCAACTTAAATTTATTGTTAGATTATGAATTGTCCAAGGAGGGAAAATGTGATTTGCTTTTTGTATAATTTTTGTTGGGTCAATGTAGTGGTTGGTAATTTCGCAAAATCTAATGTAAAGTGGCTTTTGTAACGTAGGGTTCACGTTATATGGTTCGGTATATGGATTGTGGATGTACTTAAGGCATGGACTATTTAAAGATATACTCTTAAGTACAAACTTACTTATTAGCATCTTTCTCCTGTATTCTAGCGGATACTCTCCAGACTCGGCACAAAGGCTATTGGTCGGGCTGGTTCTAAAAGCACCGGTAGCTAACCTTAGTCCCGTGTAATGGACAGAATCTAGCAACTTTAGAAGATTGGGCTTGGCAGAGGAATATGCCACAAATCCATAATCTAGTATCGAACGAGTAAATGCTGGATAGAACGTTAGCATTAGACTCCTGTCAGCACCCCATTTCGTATTTCCCAGAACTCTCAAGAGATTAAGTGATTTCTTTGATCTCTTACAGAGTTCTTTGACATGGGGCACCCAAGTTAGTTTGCTGTCAAATAATATACCCAAAAATGTTATAACTTTTTCATCTCTTAATTTTCTATTGTAAATAAATAAATTAATGCTAGGAACCCTTTTCTTTTTGTGAAAAGTATAATTTTTGTTTTTTCTATTGAAAACTTCAGACCATTCCAATTGCTACATCTTTCTAATAATCGAAGAGCATTCTGCATGGTTTCTTCCAGAGCACTAATATCTTTAGATGATGAATAAACCAATAAGTCATCGACATACTGGCAGTATTCTACACCAGGGGGTAAGCTGTACTTTATACTGTCCATTCCTACCTTAAACAAAGTAGTGCTTAGAACCCCTCCCTGAGGGACCCCAAGATGGTTAAATGAGTCAGAGATGGTTGATCCCACTTTTACTTTGAATTTTCTGTTGGTCAAAAAGTGTTTGATAAACATTAACATCTTTCCACCAACATTCCATTCATTAAGTTTATAGACCAAAGTTCCAGACCAGACTGTGTCGTAGGCTTTTTCAATGTCAAAAGAGACTGCTAATGTAGATTTTTTGTCCATAAAAGCATTTAAAATGTCGTTTTCTAGGCGCACAATGTGGTCTAAAGTCGAATGATTAGTTCGGAATCCACACTGGAAATCTGATAGCAGTTTATTTTTTTCAAGAAACCATGTTAGTCTTCTATTGACCATTCTCTCAAAAAGCTTACAAACACAGCTGGTCAAGGAAATTGGTCTATAGCTTGAGGGTAAAAGACTTTCCTTGTTTGCCTTCAACACAGGAACTATCAGTGATTCCTTCCACGAGACAGGATATACCCCGGAATGAAAAGCGCTGTTAAACATTTCTAACAGTTTCCTGATCATCGGATAGGGAATATTCTTAATGATTTCATTGATGAACAGAGTTCTGTAGAATGCTTTTAGATAGTTACCATGTTTTATTGAGACTGGTGTCAAGGAAACTGTAGAAGGACAATACTTTTACACCCATATGTTAAATTAAATAAAAAACATACACATCAAATCAAATAAAAAGATATAACATGCATAAATAAAAATGCATGTATATTTTTCTTAAAGCTATAATTAACAGACTACAATTAACAATTTTTTGTCTTTCAATATTTTTTTCCATGCAACATCAGTCAAATCAGTCCTGGAATAACTTTCGAATGTATAATTCCATAAGCCCGAGTTTTACCCAAACAATTTTACAAAGGAAATAGTGACTGCTGCGTCCTCTTGGTGACCGATATCACAAATATCGTACGTCTCGAAAGATAGAAAAACTCGCCAGCTTTGTCGCCCCTAACAATGCGGCTCAGGTATTTATTGGTATCGTATCGCTATCGCGCCAGTAGCACTAGATTAGTTGCTTACATACCCTTTGCATCATTTTGAGTGGTCGATGTCGAATCATTTGTTGTCAGTCCACACAAATGGCGTAGCATTTTAATTTATATGACCGACGTTAAGCATTTTCATTACATACAGTGAAACCTCCTGTAACGGACACCTCCAAATAGCGGACACCTCTATGAACGGACAGAATATCCATGGTCCCGGCGAAAACCCTTTTTAATCAATGCATTAGCACCTCTCAATAGCGGACCCTCTACTTACGGACAACGGACACCTAAAATCGGACCCATATAGCTGATTTCAACTCTCAATAGCGGACTGCAGGGTAAAATATTTAATTGGATTCTCAGAATCTCAAGAAAAAGCACTCCCTGGCGGGCATTGCTAATAAAATTCATAGGAAATGTCAAGAGTAAACAGTACCCTACTGTTCCAGGAACCACATCTTGTTTTGTTACACCACTATTCAGCAGGTTTTATTCAGTTTGTATCTAGTCATGATCTCCGAAAAGAACGCGTGTAACTCTAAAAAATAAAGTGGAAGTTTTAGAAGTGTATGATAGTTTATAGCTTTAAGTTAGAGATCTGGGCGCGAAGTTTGACGTCGGCAAAACGCAGACACGGACATTTTTTACTGACCCAATGGTGTCCTCTATAAAGAGGTTTCACTGTATTTCTAAATGAATTGGTAGGAAAACTAGGTGCTTGAAGGTGGAATACCATATTCGGGATATATTATTATACATATTTTTAAGAAGATTTACACATTTTCAGTGTTAAGATTTATTTCCCCAAAATTTATAGAACTTAAATCAGCTAATAAACCTACCAAACATGTTAGATCTCCTAATATCGATACAAATGGATTGCTGAAAGTTTAGCCCCTTGTACCGTTTATAATTGAGCCAGATGCCCCTGAATAGGTACCAGATATATCTTGAATCATGTCAGACTACAATTAACTGTTTGCTTACGTTAAATTCTGTTGTCGTTTTTTCTGTCCTACTGCATTTTTAATATACTTAACTTCGGGCCTATCCACAGCGGTTACCAAATGGATAAAAAAGAAATGCGCTTTTCTTCATAGATTCGTTCGGATTAAAAAAAAAAAAGAAACATAATATTTAATATTTTAGCCTAAGCCATCCCTAGTGAGGGCTCGTGGAGATTACTTGCACTAAACTGGGCCAAGATGGTGTCCTTATCATTGGGGAAGGCTGACTAATTTGAATTCCGCGCGTTCGATAGCAGCCCTAGAGCCTGGTGTGAAATATAACTACTCCAGGGAATACTCTAGAGTCCAGGGTCGTTCCAAACTCACCAAGATTGAGAAACTTGCCATTATTATGGAGTTCACGTGGGCGCTTTTTAACGCGGCACAAACAAAATCCGTCACTCTGGAGCTGCATAACTAAGAAAATTAGAAATTTGAGCGGTCTACACCGCATTTCTAGTCCGTAGTCTAGAACTGCGTCTTCATAGCGTGTTTCCGTTCCTTTGGAAAGTTTACAATACAAACCGGTAATGTTTTGTCTAAATCTTTCATGAATATAAAAATGTAAAATTAAATCTAAAAACGAAGCAAGGTCGCCGCAACAGGCCTAAGCGGAAATTACTACATTTAAGCAAAGCTTTCTCCGATTTAAATCGCTCTATCAAAAATCGCATAAGAATCGTATTTGTAGAGTTAATAATCTGTCGACTATATACTTTACATTCTACGATTTTCCTACCAGTTTCAAGAAATATAAGAATATATACAAAAAATACCATGAAAAATCTATTTTTTCCATTTTCCTCCACAATCAGTGTAGAGCTTGCCTTGGAAATGGTTTCATTAGATTCTCCCCTTCCGATTACCTATATAAACGTATACCTGGAAGCCTAATAATGCAACATCGTAAGCGTTGGGGTTTTTACGCTTGAATTTCGCCAAAAAAGCTGTTCCGGTAGACGAATTTTGCTAGTTAACGAACTGGATCATTCCAATAACACTTACATGCGCAGAAGTAAAAAATAACAGCCGGTATGAGTAAATTAATAATTTGGCTCTAAATATTTTTTTCTTCTGTTTACCTCACGTTTTAATTTTTATTTTTTAATTGTATTTAACAGTAAATTGAGTATTTCAGTAAAACAAGGTAAGAAACTGGGAAATGTATTTATAATTTTTCACGAAAGTTAATAAGTTAAGTAAAATTAATACTTAATTTTATTCCCTTGCAAATGTCACTAGGATTCATAGTTAATAATAATGGACGTTAAAATTAAAATAAATAAATGTCACTAGGGATATAAACGAAAGCGCGCTATTATGACACAGTTCCTTCGGACTTCTTTAGATAGACATAACGTCAGCTGACTTTTGTTGCTGACTTTGGTTGTAACCAAAATTCCGAATATTTGAGGCGAATTAGTTATTTGAATCCGGAGCGAGCAGCCCCATTAGATAGACCGATTTTGATGAATAACGACTTCGGCCACCCGTTTAGTAATGATATATACATAGTTTTCATAGCGATAAAAGACAAGTTGTGGCCACTATCGTTTTAACAGACACTCACAGAAGAACACTGATATATATATATATATATATATATATATATATATATATATATATATATATATATATATATATATTCTTTTTTATCCTAGTAGGCATGAGGTCATTAAAGCGAGAGGACTTCCTTGCAAGGTAGGACTTAACACTTTTTATAAAAATATGTAATTTAGTTATAATTATTTCAATATTTAGGGTAGGGGTAATATTTAAGTAAGCATGATATTTTTTTTAATGCATTTTGTGGAACATTGATAGTTTTAATATAATAAAAAAAGGTTTCTGTGATGTTAAAAAAAAATGATATTTTGTTGTAGAAGTGCCCCTGAAGAGGTGCGAAGAAAAGACGCACGAAACATGTCGGGCCCAATAAATAAAGTAGTATAAAAAAAAAAAAAAAAAAAAAAAAAAAAAAAAAAAAAAAAAAAAAGGGAAGACTGCTTTAATGATCTCATGCCTACTAGGATAAAAAAGAATTTGGATATTTTGGCTCATCTATAAGAATAAATTATATATATATATATATATATATATATATATATATATATCGGTAACTAGTACATAGTATCGAAGAATATTTGAATAGTGTTTCATGATTCCAATATCAAAAACTACATTCCTTTAATGATGCTAATAGTCTCAAAGCAGAAAGAACGACCTTTCAAAGCAAAATATGTAGGTATATAGTAAATTGGAAAGTAAACGGAAAAAAATCCTGGATTAAAAGGAATTTACTGAAATCGTCCTGGATTACAATGGGAGAAGTTATGTTAACCTAAGTTTGATTGCACTATAATACTATAAAATACATATTCATATTCGATGTTAAGGGATCGAAGTTATTGCGCACATTATCGAACTCCTCAAATATTTTTAAAAATAATAGATAATATTTAAAACCGTTGATAATAGTCGGGTTTTGTTATTATGTTTATGCAACATAAAATCTTTCCCTGTGAATAAATTTTTAACCACGAAACTATCGATTCAAAACTGCTGATTGGCAGGCTGGACTGGAAGGTCATCCAAGGACGAGTCTCAAATTCTCTGTAAATATAAGATTTCTTCTGTGGTGTCATACGATTCCAAACAAGTAGAACAGCTGATAAATCAAGCTGTTAATGTACATCAGATTAATGTAAACTGTATTGTTACATCACAGGATTCTCGTGGAGTGTTTACAGGAAAGAGTTAATGGAGTAGGTTACAAGGGGTGAGGGCGCACGAGGAAGTAGGGTTGAAAGCCCCAGGTGAATGACCCCGGCCGGGCATCAAAAGGATAAACCGAAGGTCACACATTTCGATGAATGCAGGTGCCAACTGAAGGGACGGAGTTGGAGTGAATGATATTATTTAAAACTTGATTTTTACCAACTATTATATCGGAATCTCGGCTTCTTTGCGATCCTGAAACATGATGCAGACGTGCTACGTCATGTATGTAACATATCAAGGACACAAATCAACTAACAAGGGGACTATACTGTGGTGAGGTCACCGATTTGACCCATTTTTTCTGGTGATTCTGCGTCGAAAAATAGTCGACAAGTGTCCGAGCGATCCGTCCAATACGCCTTAGGCTACATCCCTGATCCGATCCGACCCAATCCGCTTCCCATTGAGATGTATGTGTTTGCTTTTCTTCCGACAGTCTGATGCATCTCCAGGAGCCTAAAAACTAGATCATCCAAATAGACGTCTCAACTGAGTTATGAGAAAGTAGAATTAGTCTGAGTTAGGTCATGGTACCTCAATAAAACTACATTTTTTATAAGAAAAAGGGTTTTATTGTTTGCCGACGTTTCGGCTTGAAATTTGAGCTATGAGAAGACGGAGATCTAGGCCTCAGAAATGATTACACATCCGTGAGGAATAGTTCTGTGTCTTCTCATTGCTCCTGATGAAGGCTTGAATTTAAAGCCGAAACGTCGGCAAACAATAAAAATCATTTTCCTTTAAAAAATGTAGTTTCATTAAGATACCACGACCGACAAATTCTAAATTCGCATCACCAACGATTAAGGATCTCCTCTTAATGAACTAACTGAGTTGTTTCGGCCATTCTAGCGGACGGTTCACCTTTTCGTTCCATTAGGTTGTATCTACTTTTTAGGCTACTTAAGATGAATAAATTGAGGATAATGTTAATTTAGTAGAAGTTCATTCATTGACCTTCCGTATACACAAGTAACATTGTTTAGATTTTGGGTTGCTATTTATTCTAATATAAAAGCTTATTTATATTCTACTTATACGGACCGATACTTCTTTCTGAGTTTATATGTGTGTTTATATATATATATATATATATATATATATATATATATATATATATATATATGTTCTGTTGTAGGGATATAGTAGGTGGTGGAATGTAGAAGGGTGGATGTAAAGGGGCAGGAGGGAATGGGAGTAGGGTTACGACCGAGGTCGGGGCTACATTTTGCATGGCTCAAGGCAAGCCCTTTCTGTCCGGGGGAAAACATCTTCCAGCTAGTCCCCTAGTCACATATCCTATAGTAAAGTCATATTATTGTATATACATATATATACAGGGTGATTCAGGTCTAAGTAGCCAAACTCTAGGAGGTGATTGTAGACAATATTTCCAACAGAAAAGTTCATTTGAAGTATGGTCCGATTCCGAAAGGAAAAGGAGCTATGTCCAATTCTCTGTTTTTTTAACGTATTCATGTTTTTTAATGAATAAGAAAGGATTTCTCAAAAACTATTCAAGATAAGTAAATTCTAATTATGCTATCATAAAATAGACAAAATTTTCTTTTAAAAAACAGCTATTTAATTCACTAAATCCATTATTAAAAGATACCTTCTGGGCGCTCAATAACGAACTTCTGTTTTTATCAATGAATCACAGTTTGTTCACGATTTTTTTCCTCGCCCCCTAACGGACTACAGATTCAATACTTATACAAAAAATTCAACATTTACTAAGCATTAAATCTATGAAAATTAAGTGGGGGTTTATTTAGGGATAAATTGAACGATTGGCTCCCTTTTTTCAAAAAGTGTGGAATGTAGTTTTGTTACTTTCAAATACCTTGTGTGAAGAAATTAAAAATTATTCCTTTTTTATTGGCCAAACTGTGGGTATACATTGTCCAGTCCGAAAGCAATAAAAAGTAACTGAATGAAATGATTGGAAAAGTTTTTCATTTGGGAGATATGTTACATTTTATGTTACAATTTTTTTTTTATTTATCTTTTACACGATGTATTGGGCACTAAAATATTTGCTAATATACTTGAAAATTTGAAATTTTCCGAAATTGCAATTGGACCTTTATCGACTTGGGCATTAGATCCATCCATTGTCTAACAGCACTGGTGATGTTTGCAGGACAGCAATCCATCAGGAACCACGAATCTATGTGCAAGCGGAGCGTCTTCCAATGCAATATGTCGATCGTGTTAAAGGAGGTCTAAATATATGTTGAATCGAAAATTTCGGGAATCAGGATTGGCTGAAGAAGATATTTGTCCAAAATTCCGCACCATGCTTTGACTTGGAGCTGATTGTGTTATCTTCACAGTGCATAAGGATTAAAATGAAACCAAGTATGCGAATTGGGACTGTTAAATATTCCATTCCGTGTGAATGTGGCTTTGTCTGTTCACAAAATGTTGCGGCCAAACTAAGGTATAACATTTGTCCTCCCGCAATGTTTTGTACAATTGTTGGTTCTCTTTCAAACTATGTGTAAATTGTAGATTTCAATTATTCAACTACCCTGAAATGTTTTTGAACTCTCCCCTCAAAATTTTTAGTCAATACTGGGTGCCAAATATATTGTCTAAAAGATAAATCAATGAAAATTTGTAACATAAAATGTAATATATCTCCCAAATGAAAAACTTTTCCAATCATTTCTTTCAGTTACTTTTTATTGCTTTCGGACTGGACAATGTATTCCCACAGTTTGGACATTAAAAAAATAATAATTTTTAATTTCTTCACACAAGGTATTTGAAAGTAACAAAACTACATTCCACATTTTTTGACAAAAGGGAGCCAATCTTTCAATTTCTCCCCGAATAAACCTCCACTTTATTTGCATGGATTTAATGCTTATTAAATGTAGAAGTTTTCGTGTAAGTATTGAATCTGTAGTCCGTAAGGGGGCTGAGGAAAAAAATCGCGAAAAAACTCTGATTCATTGATTAAAACAGAAGTGCGTTATTGGACGTCCAGAAAGTATCTTTTAATAGTGATTTTAGTGAATTAAATTACAGTCTTTTTAAAAAAAAGTTTGTCTATATTATGATAGGATAATTAGAATTTATTTATCTTGAACAGTTTTTGAGAAATCCTTTCTTATTCATTAAAAAACATGACTACGTTAAAAAAACAGAAAACTGGACATAGCTCATTTTCCTTTCGGAATCGGACCATCCTTGAAATGAACATCTTTGTTGAAAATTATGTCTGCAATCACCTCCTAAAGTTTGGCTACTTAGACCTGAATCACCCTGTATATATATATATATATATATATATATATATATATATATATATATATATATATATATATATATTCGTCTTGGCTGGTTAAGAAAGTACCTCATGTGAACCCCTATGTCACACTAGTTATTGAAAGTAAATATTAAAGCACATAAACCCTCCATAGAACGACGTTTTTCTGGAATTTCGCCAAATGATCATGTTCTGGCTCTTGGACTCGGCAAAATAACGATTTTGTAATTTTTTGTGCATGCTAACGCGCGAAAACGCATGTGTGTATATATTTAACGTTGATAGATCCGCCTTTTTGGGAACTTTGTGCCTTTAATCGTCGCCATTGTTGATCAGGACTGCGTATTCGGGAGAGGTTAATGAGCTAGTTACGTTATATATTTATGTATATATATATATATATATATATATGTGTGTGTATATATATATATATATATGTATATATATATATATATATATATATATATATATATATATATATATATATATATATAATATATAATATATGTAATATATAATATATATATATATATATATATATATATATATATATATATAATTTTTATCCTCGAGTTTCGTTGTTCCGGGGTTAGATTTGGGGTCCCAGATCGTCCCTATGCTCACCCAGTATATAATTAATTAATTAATGAGTACCTGCAAAGGAGAAAATCAGGCGGCCAGAGCATAGTACTATCTCCCTAGTATGACTTATGGTAAAAAATCAGACACCTCTACAGTATCTGCTCCTCTGGGTCCCTAGTGGCCTGTTATAGGCCTGATATATATATATATATATATATATATATATATATATATATATATATATATATATATTAATTGCATATTCATGGTGACAATTCATTGAAGCATATAATTGGATTGACCCCGAATTTCTCTTCTAAATTATAAAAGAAGGTTTGGGTTTGAAAACTTTAGTATTCATTATGGAAACACAAGCAAGATCCAAATTAAAATTTATGGTTGAAGTTTCAACATCTTTCGAAACAAAAACTGGGGTCAGACAGGGAGGCTTGCTCCCCCCTTTCCTGGTTTACTTTGTTTTGTAAAAAGTAATTCAAGAATTTCGTAAACCAAATATTAAAAATAATTTGCCTTAACCTATCAAGTTAGGTAAAAAAAAAATATTATGCAAGACTGTTTAACTTTCATTAATAATGTTGAGATTTTAGTTCGAGACTCTGCCACTACTCGAAAAAATTAAGATCCTTCAAGAAATTGCAGAGAAAGTAAGTCTACAGATTTCGTTTAATAAACCGAAGCAAAGAAAAATAAGAACGGTTCGTTAATTTAATTGACTCGTTGAAAGAGTTCAAGAAAGTGAACCTTGTTGTCAAAATATGATGACAGCCTTCCTTCAGATTAACACAAAATATTTTTTAATAAAAAATCAATCTCATGCAAACTGTAATCAATCCAGAATCCCTTTATACAGCAAAATTTTCTCAATAGAAATGCTGACTTATATCAAATATAAAATAAGTGACAGGAAAATTATTTTTCCCAAAAAGTAGTGAACAACAAAATTAGTGACAAAAAAGTATTAACGATATAAACGATTTCCCGTGATCCAGTAGCTCCCGCCTCGGATTCTCTTATAGATGGTTCGAATCCCGCTTCCAGGAAGGTGAGTTTTTTTCAGCTCTGTTAATTGAACAGGAAGTTGAGTTTTTTTTTTTGTTCTGTTAATTTTTCCCATATGGCACTTCAAGACGATTAGAGGTGAATACGTTTAAACCTCATTTCTTTTATCATAATGTTGATTTTTTAAATAACAACATTTATTTTTGCTCTAATTTACATAAGTATGGGTGTGAGAGTTACCTCCCTATAAAGACATAGTCTGAGACATGTCATGAGGGGGAGAAAGCATTAGGACATTTCTGATTTGTTAAACAATTTATTCAGTGTTATCTTGTGGTATAATACCTAAGTCCAACGAGTAAGTTTTGCCCGAGTCATTATCGGGAGGGAGTTTCGCTAGTGTAAACCCATCTTAAGGTACATTATTCAGCGGGGCTGGCCCTAAGACCTATGGGTTACAAGGAGTCTATACTTTATGTCAGTACCTACACGTTGTCTCATCAGGTCGCTTTCTTTTGCGTGTTTTCCAGCCGGAAGATGTGTGTTTGTGAGTGTGTGTGTGTGTGTGTGTGTGTGAGAGAGAGAGAGAGAGAGAGAGAGAGAGAGAGAGAGAGTCATTGTATGGGATTGCGGATTGACTAATTCATAAAGAGTAAATGAAAAAATATCTAACCCCGAGATCCATAGAATATGCAACCCCTGCTGGGGTCGTAACCTAACCTTACCCCCGGCAGTTCGCTCTTTATGTCTGCTTCAATTCTTCTGCTTTCTTTTCTACTACCAAAGCCCCTAAACATCTTAAACATGCCTTCAAGGTAGGAAATTAAATAAGGCAGAAATTTAGAAGGGAAAAGTATTGTCAGTACCTTAAATAATAGTAAAGAAGTTATTATTACGTTTAAATAATAAATTCTCCACAATATACTGCAGGTATTATCGACAGCTCAGAAATAACTTTGACATTTTGCTGTGAGAAAGGAATAAAAAATAAATGCAAGCAAACCACCACCCAGCAAAATCAATGTCCTCCTGGTAATTTACAATCCCTACGCGTGCACAGCTGATTCACTCACCACCGAAGTATAAATGCTGGAATAATCCTAGCCTCCCTCTCTGCTCTATACCCACCAGTCACAAGGACAGTTACCCTTTCAAATACATCACAAAATATTTTTCTATCATATCGAGACCACCCGATCTGCATTGCATTGCAATATAAAGGATGTACACAATTTTCATATTGAGTATTTTTCGATGACGGTTATGAACTTATAACTAAGTAGCACATGTTTAGTGCCATTTATGGAGAATAAATAAAATATCCAATAAAACTCTTTTTGAAATCGTGATTTAAAATCTCTACTTTTTACATAAATGAATGGAAATATATATATATATATGTTTGTTTTGTTTTTTTGTTATGGGCTTCTAAGATTCCGGATGACATAATAAATATGTGGTTCTAATGTGTGCATATATGCGATATTTTTAGCATCAAAGCGATATATATACAGGGTGTCCCACGTTGAGATGTCTTAACTTTAGGAGTTTATTCTGCTTCCCATTTGTAGTTCAGGGGCGCAAAAATGGGCGTTCTATCTGAAAATGTATGTGCTTCTGATAACACAAGCTTTGAGATAGTAATCCAATCGGTAATGGTTTTTAATTAGGTATATACATAATACCAAACAGGTGAAGAATAACCCTTCAAAAATTTTTTCAAACTTTCCATTTATTCCTCCATCACAACGTTTCGGACACACAGGTCCATCCTCAGGCAATCTACAATAGTATATTAATTTCAGACATTACATCCTCCAAAACCATTTACTAAATTTTATTGTCATAATTTTAAACTCACCATGTCCTGTTCATTACTCTAGTTACACTAAACAGTCATACAATAAATAAACATGATTCCTGTAAGGAACCAAGTCAAAATTCCACCTACATCGATTAAACACTCATTATCACAGCCATATTAGACTTTATCAAGCTTCCTAGGCCTATTATATTTGGTATAACTAAAAATTAAATTAAAACATTAAAATTCAATTAGTCAAAATATATAATAAAATATGTATGACATATCACAGACAAATTGTGTAATCTCTACTTAACATTTGTTTTATTACCATATTTAATATACAATACACTGAGGTATGTAACCCAGATATTTAAACTGTGAAAGTAATCTGTTACACTGTCATCAAAAATTAATTTTATTTAATATGTCAACATAATGTTGTCCTATACCTTTAACATCTGTTTTAAAATTAATGGTTCTATTGATATTTTTAGTAATGTAAATTGATTCAGTAAATTTTCTAGCTTTACTGAATCAATTTACATTACTAAAAATATCAATAGAACCATTAATTTTAAAACAGATGTTAAAGGTATAGGACAACATTATGTTGACATATTAAATAAAATTAATTTTTGATGACAGTGTAACAGATTACTTTCACAGTTTAAATATCTGGGTTACATACCTCAGTGTATTGTATATTAAATATGGTAATAAAACAAATGTTAAGTAGAGATTACAAAATTTGTCTGTGATATGTCATACATATTTTATTATATATTTTGACTAATTGAATTTTAATGTTTTAATTTAATTTTTAGTTATACCAAATATAATAGGCCTAGGAAGCTTGATAAAGTCTAATATGGCTGTGATAATGAGTGTTTAATCGATGTAGGTGGAATTTTGACTTGGTTCCTTACAGGAATCATGTTTATTTATTGTATGACTGTTTAGTGTAACTAGAGTAATGAACAGGACATGGTGAGTTTAAAATTATGACAATAAAATTTAGTAAATGGTTTTGGAGAATGTAATGTCTGAAATTAATATACTATTGTAGATTGCCTGAGGATGGACCTGTGTGTCCGAAACGTTGTGATGGAGGAATAAATGGAAAGTTCGAAAAATTTTTGAAGGGTTATTCTTCACCTGTTTGGTATTATTAATTAATACCCTTCATTTAGTAATCGTTATTAGTTAAATACTAATTAGTCTGAACACTCTACACGTATTATGTACACATATATTATAAACACAAAAGAATGACCGAAAGCTGCCCTCAGAGAAATAAATAACCTTCCAAGGAGATAAGACTTCTTCTCATTCCATTTATTAGTTGTTTTTTCCCTGGGTTATAGATTTCTTAATTGTAGTGAAAAAGTGGAATGGGAGGGGAGAGATAGAAATTACCATAATTGTATTTTAATGAAACATTATTCTAGAGAATGTTTGCGTGTAATAACAAAATTTCTAAATGAATTCAAAAAATACTACGATAATATCTGAGTTAATTACTCGAAGCGTTGTTCCTTTTTGTACATTATCACAACGTTCCATTCACATATTATTTCTGTAGAGTCGCCAACAAGGATAAAAAGTATGTCTAGAATGTTGTTTTAATAATTTTTAAATTACATGAAAAAAAAGTGTAAACTTTTCAACAAATGTTACTTAATAGAAGGCGCGTAAAAGATTTGGGGACGAGCATTATCCCGGATTGGACGTCGGGGTCCATATCTTCCGTACCATGTCAATCTACCGAATATGAAAAATCTCCCTTTTCAGATTGGAGACTTTGCTCTAGGTCGATACAGATAGTCGCAGCTCAAACCATTTAGAATAGCGGTTAATGCCTTATATAAAGTATCGAATAAGAACATTTTCCAACAGATTACTTCGTCAATGTATCGAATATTTTCGTTCTCTAGTTTGCTCCGATTTGCATATTCGATAGTTTGACATGGTAGGGTCCATACGTGCAGAGGAGACTCCCCCTATGATTAATCCAAAATCATATATTGGGCTAGCGGAAGAAAGACTGAAATTGTTAGCTGAAGCACTACAGAAAGTAATTCCTTAATAAGACACAGACAATTATAACGACTTAAATATCGGGTGGTGTGTTGCCGGACGCTAGGATAGTCATAAATAGTTTCTTTTTCCCCTAAGGAATTCTCAACCCGAAAAAAAACCCGATATGTGAAATATTAAAGTCTCCCGTTAAAATCAATGAGCAAATAGGCATTTACAATATTAAATTTAACGAATTTAATGCCAAGTAATTTAGCATTAAGACATCTCGAAAAGTAGTATTTATTTATTTATAAACTAAGGAACACTGTACGAAAGGTGTTCAGCTCTTTCATTTCCGAATAAAAAAAGTTGCAACAAAAATTGGAATTTATTTTATTTCATGGTATATGTTAGTGATTTTCAAAAATGTCTGTCCAATATCTACATGATGGTTGTTATGAAAGTATTTCTGCCAGTTGTTTTTCGTTTAATATCCGCACCTAGTAATTAATCTAAAAACGAACGCATTTTGAATAAAGTAGTAAATATATTAACACGTGATAAATTATGCATTACTATTTTAGTGATTTTGGTATGCGATAGATCATTTTGCATTATGGCTTTATTCAATTTATTTAATTATACGCTATTGAGACCGCGACAAAGGCGATTTATCACTGGAAACAATGAAATAATAATTAACAGTTGTAAACAATGAATATTCAAGTTATATCATAATTTAAAATAACAATAAAAAATAGAATTTTTAAAAGTCTACTTCATAAGCAACCACTATGTGATACCTAATAGGCAGTTAATGAATCTACAGAAGTGAGATAATGGGCTTTTCCTCTTTGTAAAAAAAGAAAAATCTGTATATTTTTAGATTAAATTGGAATTGCGGGTAATAAACGAAGAATACACTCTTCTTGGACTGAGTAACACTTTAAACGAAAAAATGGCATTCTTATTGTACTGAACAAGGATCCCAGGACAGACAGACGAGACGTGATTCTATGCACTAACTCATTAAACGCACTACAGACACTAGCAGAGAGATACTCCACGCATTCAATAATATTAGACATTTTCAAAACTATTCACTCACATAACAAACACATCACAGTATACTGGCTGTCAGGTCGTGAAGGTTTAGGAAGAAGCTCCCTAGCAGATCCACTGTAAAACTTGCCACAAGACAAGTTGAGCTCAACCTATCAATCACACACAAATATTATAAATTATTGGAAGGACAAGACTGGCAATTTTACGTACAATAAAAACTACAACACTGAAGTGGATATCCAGCTACTGAGACAACATACGAGAAGAAATTGGCAACACAAGACTAACATACGAGTATCTTAAGACAGGATTTAACAAAGCAATTTGTAAAACACGTATTTGTAATGCAGACTTTACCGTAAAGCACCTACTTACGGAATGCAGACGACCAAACAAGCTAAATATTCCACATGACATGAACGAATTGTTGAGAGACAGCAGCCAGTACATAAACACAATATTTTCCTAATTACAGAACAATAAACTATACAATCGCGTTTGAAGACATCTGCCAAATAACCAGAGGCTTTCAGGCATAATACAGACATTTCCAAACCTCTGTTTATGGAAATAAGTGAATCAAATCTTTCATCACAATGCTTGTTCTTTAAGCTCTATTACGCTGGAGCTTGTTCTTTAGACCATACAGGTGCTGCCACCTTGAAGGCGAGAAACACCCAATTCTTTGAGAGTCTGTTAACGTTTAAAAAATCGATTTAATCCCCAAGGATAAATAAGATCAAGGTTCTGTAAATAATAGAAATAAGGTAGGTAAAAATAATGACATAAAGCAATGTTAATGGAGTTTATAATGTTAAAAGCAAGGTGGCGATAGAGAAAGGTGCATTTGAAGGGGAGGCCTTTAGAAATTGATGATGATTAATTGTTCTTTATCAAGAACAGTGATCGGCAAGCAGCGACTCCCATGCTTTCAGCCGATGATATATCGTATCAATTCAACTCAAGCATACTTCATCGAAATATCGTTACCAACCATAAAGGAAGAACCTCTGAATTAAAGCCTATTAAAAATGGGATGCTTCATTCCTTCAATGTCCCTGTTCCACATTAGCAGCAAAAAAAAAGAACAACTAATTTTAACTCTTTTAAATGGCTCAGAAGATTCTGTGAAGAGACTTTCGCGTATGTGCCTTATTGAAGTATATTTTCTGATAAAGACCTATCTAAATAAACTATAATCATCTTAATAAAAAACGACCAGTCAACGTGCCTAAATAGGTCTTGTGTAAACATTCTTTATTGTTTTATTATCTGCTCTTACGCTGGTTTTACCGCGTTTCCTCCGTACCACGATTCTGGAGTCAACAATAAAAGTTTGGCACAATATTTTGTCGGGGTCTCCCGTGGTCTAGTGGCTAACGCTTTATATTCATATGCGGGAGATGGCGGGTTCGATCCCCAACGGCGGCAGGAATTTTCTCATCTCACGGCTCGTCGGGAAAATTCCTCGCTGCACCCTGGAATTCCTCGGCCATAATGGCCTAGACGCTGATGCGGGAAAAAAATTGTCAGACGTTCGTTAACCAGCAGAATCTGTTCGACAGAACACTGTTTGGTGAAATTCCTGATGGAAACAATAGTTACTGTTCAAACGCTTCCAGGTACACTTTTCATTGGCAATTTGACCAGGGATCACGAGGGATTTTTTCAAGTTTTATTTTCACCCATTCTATTTCCAATTAAATCAGATGCAACTAGAATTACCTATTAAAAAAAATAAAAAAATAAAAAAAAAATAAAAAAAAATGCAATTATTTGACATGCATGTAAACTAAGACATTATGTTTTAATTAGGTTTGGAGTTCAGGAAGTATTTTATCAGGAGACTTTAAGTACCTATCCCGAAAACGGGTGCTAAATTGCGGTATGTAGAAGTTAATCATTCAAAAAGTATTAGAATTTAAAAAAACAAACAAACAATTCTCATGACACTTTCATAGGAAGATCTCAATTGGATAAATCAGTGCTTTAAATAATTAAAGTGTTAGTTTCTATCTTTTTAATAGGAAGGAAGTTTTTTATTAATTGTTCCTTTATTAATTGCTTTTAATAGTAAGATGCATTTGCGGGTAAAGCAAGGTAATGAGAGAAGTCGGGGTAAGTAATTTCCGCTTAGAATTCAACTGTCAGATTTCTAAGCGAGAAAAATCTACCTTTTTTCGATATCTCATAATAAGAGGTTGAAGATTTCAAATGTATTTATTTTTTTGTCTTCTTTTTTTTATCAATTCTCTGTTATTTTGGAAAACACAAAGATAGCAAAGGTAATAAGAACAGAACTTAACATTTTCCATTCAAAGCTTTCCAAATGGTTCTAGTCATAACAATGTTTAGAAAACAGGCTATGTCCTGCGAGGGTTTTTTTTTTATATTCACAGGATCACCACTTCACCTAGCAAAGCAACCTGGTGTTTTTACTTAAAAAAACAACTCTTTGACATACATTATGTGCATTATGTGTCATTGTCCCATACTACTCATTCTTAAGAGTGCAGTTTTTGTAATACTGTTAACTTAAATTTCATATTTTCCAAAAAATTAAAACAAATAATACTTAAATTTAAAATTCTTACGGAATATTGTCATTTTATTACTACAATGAAATGTACTTAAGGAAACCTGAGATATCTAACGAAAATTACAGTTATTTCAATATTATATACCTTTTCTTCATAACAATAGAATCACTTTTCATTATTTAAGATTTTTATTCTTATTTATTTAGATGAATATAATATAATATATAAAATTCAAACGTATTGGTAAACAATTTGGTAAACTCAAAGATACTGCTTAAGTTCCCACTCTCAAACTTAAAGGGGTTTCTTTTTAATGAGTATCTAGTTAATTATTTCTGAAAATCATTAAACACAAGAGGAGAAAAAATGGATTATGAATATTGAAAATATATGAATTCTTAATGACTCGGTGATGTTCGATCGACCTATTTGCAGCACGTAGAAAACCTCTTCACGAATTCACTAGTTCCTAAATTCTGCAGGGCACAGATCTACCTATATATATGTATATATATGTACACACATTAACGATATTTTCAATTTCTACTAAGTAAAATACAATGAATAATTCATCGGAAAGAGGTTACAACGTACAGTGGGTATGTGTAATTTACTGGCAAAAAATAACACATAAAACATAGACACATATCGTCGATTCAAATGCAGAGTAACGAATGTGAAAAAATGAATCTTTCATTGTCAATATTTACTAATTTCTGCTGGACTTATATACGGCAAATTCTTGAATCTTAGATCACTCTATTAAAGGGAAAGTATTCCACTATCAAAAGGTCAAATCTACCGAATATTTGATTGTCCAAAAAAAAGTTATGGATAAATGCTTTTCCACTCTGAAAAGTGGTAATTTTCATATTCGATACTCTGCATTTGTAGCGACGATATGATATATTGTGTATTGATATATAGTATAAAGCCAGTCGTCTTGTAATCGCGGGTCTATAAAACTCATCATTAATTTCTAATAAAGAATCAATATTCAAAAATGATAGTCTAACTTTAAGATTCCACCTAAGCTTCCTTTAAACGAGAAACATTCAAAGAGGTGGTTTCTTCAATAATATTCTCGCCATACAAACTCTTAGGGGTGCTGAGGTCAATGATCTTTATGCCTAGAGACTTTACAAGCAGAGGCCAACAGTTCAGGGGCCAAGTTTTTGAGGGATAACCAAGGAGAGCCGCCGCTTTTTGGCCCGGCTCCACGGCAATATAAACTTCTCTGGACATTTACACAGCATATTTCATAGGGTAAAATATCTTCATTCTTAAGTGACACAGTTTCCTTTTTTTCTTATATAAGAACAAAGTAAATCATTTAACCCTCGGTGTTCGTTGGCTCTAACAGAAAAAATGTCCATTCCTTAAAGGATATACAAGAAGGGCGTAGCAAAATTAATTTGGCTGAATAACGGCAGATTTAGGCCATCGATCATTTCGTCGAATGGTCTCTTTTTCTACTGTCCAGAAAGTTTTTTTTTTTTTCTTCATAACTTCAAACTAAAATTAATGCATGTATGTACGTGTGTGTATATATATATATACAGCTCTGCAAAAACAGACGATTGAAGGAGTTAGTTTGCTAGAATAATTGGTCCTTCCGGAGGGTGGGTTTTCTGTGCTTATATGAGTGTACAGTCAGAAGAAGGCCCGAGTGAACCTCGCTGAGCTATAGGAGGACGCCAAGGATAAAGTTGTGACCGGGAAAACATTTTGCCAAATTAAAGAAATATACACAGTGGAAGCGTTTGATTTGTTCTTCATCCTAGTTACTCTGATGACCTTTCACCAGCGAACAGACCATAATTATAAGACAGTAAAATCTGTTTAAAGGACAGAGATCATTTTGAAAAATGTTCAATTACGAATCCATAAGCTGCTTAATAAATTGAATCAGTACATGAAAAATATACTAAGTAACTCAAATCTGAGAAACAATATTTTCGATTCTAAAGGACATTCAAATTCAGGAGTAGAAATGTTGTAACAAATTCCAGAAATGTTGTAGCCAGGTTTGGCTGTCAATGTCTGGAATAAAAAATTACATTTTTTCAATGTCCCTTTAAATAGTTTAATAAACGATTTTTCGGTAAATTTTACCAGCTCACACGACAACCCATACATAACCGTGTATCAGTCAATTGGTTACTAGCCTGCATCTAACCATAAAAGAATGACGCTAAATATCACCACTTTATAAGTTGCAGCTGTCAGAACCCAAAACAGTAAAAACACTTTATAGCAACATTATACATTACATTTCACTAATGAATAAAAAAGGTACAACTTACATTGGTTCTCGCTAAAGGCAGCCTGAAATTTAATTTAACTCTATGAGAAAGTAAAACGTATGAACATACCCTATACCTTATTACCAGCTCAGCTTGTCTATCACTAATATATGCTGAGTTCCATTACGTGCGCTATGAAATAACCCGAACACCTTATGAATGAACTACATTCATAAGGTTAATATTTTCTTATCAGACAACATATAGGGAAATTCTAAATGATAATGGCTTATTAACATTTAGCCCCAAGATGTTACCATACCTGAGATTCAAAGAATCTCCGACAATACGACGTGGCATTCTATTGTTTTTTTTTTTTTTTTTACGGAAGCCATAAGGTGGTTTTATCATTGTCTCTAAGAATTTACAAGTAAAATTTACCACTTAACAATGGGTCTTTCCATTTATTGCTGGATGTTTTCTTCGGATCAACAAACACTGTACGATTGAATATTGCAGGACTCGTACAACACATGGAGCCAAGCACTCTCAATAGAGAAGGAGGCCAAGATCCACCGCAAGCTAGCTATAGAGCTACACAGTAGGTTAGATTCCCCGAACTGTGAATTTCCTGCAGAGCCGTGATAGTCTTGATGAAATATACCTTTCCACCCTGCCAGAACAACCTTGTGGAGCAGGAAAAGTTTTCAACGCGCCCAGAAATGTAAAATCTCATTCTACTTCAGAATGCGGGGCCATTTTTTATGCGGAGCCCGAACCCGCATCTTCCGCATGAATATTTAAAACGTTAACCACTGGACCACGGGGGGGGGGTCACCTAAGAGTATTTCTTGACATACGAGGTTAAGAAAGCAATAACCAAGTATGTCCTATGTATAGAGGATCCTATAGACATTTTATCGAACAGAAACATAGAAAAGTAATTAGCATTATGAGAATTAACACACGCCTACAAGAACATCCCTCGGAGAATATTTAATTGCAATCCCGAGAGAGAGACAGGTGTAGTTAAATGTCAGCTTGAGGGGATAGGGTCGAGCTATCTCCCTTCGGGGAGGGTGGAGAGGTCAGAGCAGGGTACCTGGAGTAATTCAAGGCGCACCGCTACCTCCTCTAGTAATTAATTCAAGATTAATGGCTCTTTCTTAATTTGTTAGCCAGCAAAGATCAGGAACTTATATTGTAACTAACAGAAAAATACTTCCCAATGAAAAGACAACTGGACAAAAAAAATGCGTCCATTAATTAAATATTAATAACAGAATTCCTTTGTTTACCAACTTGTCAGCCCAAATAAGGATGTCTACTTATGAAATAAGAGGAATAAAATATTATTATTTATTTGTATGCACCGCGTCATAGGCTAATTACATTCCAGCAAATAAAATATTAATTTTATTAATTATATGTTAAACAAACGTTCTTAGAAACAATAACAGATGGTGCTAATCACCGCAGCAGTCGATGCACCTAAAAGGAAGAAAAAAAAAAGAAAAGTTCTTGTCGTCCATTAATTATATATACTATACATATATATATATATATATATATATATATATATATATATATATATATATATTATTGAAAACCCTATTTTTATATGTGAAGTGTGTGATTAATACCTTTTTTCAACACATCCAGATTGCGTATTGGGATCTAAAGGTCGAAGTGGACAGGTTATTAAATTAACTTGAAGGTGATCTTTAAGGAAACAATTATTTATATTTATAAATTTATATAAATATATATATATTTATATACATATATATATATATTCTTTTTTATCCTAGTAGGCATGAGGTCATTAAAGCAGTCTTCCCTTTTTAGCGCGGTTCCTCCCTCCCCCATAGGGAGGAACCCCGCTTATAAGGTTGATACAATGAAACAATCCGGAAGTGCCGACTAGAAAATTTTGCGTTTCAGAACCCCTAGAAACCGAAAATAACGGTGGTTCAAATTTGTATATATATATATATATATATGTATATATTTATTTATATATATATATATATATATATATATGTCTGTTCGCTCTCTAAATAGAAGACGAATGGTCCGATTTTGATGAAATTTGGTACAAAAATCTGTCGTCCAATTTGAAAGGTCAAGTTCGTTAACCAGCAAAATCCGCCTACTGGAAGATGGCGTTTGGGGCGAAATTCGCGCAAAAAAAATCGTAACGCTTACGTTTTTGAGTTCATAAGCTTGTAAGTACTCTTTTTATAGGCTTCTTGGGCTAGGAAAACGAATGGAACCATTTTCAAGGCGATAGCTTTAACCGTTTTCGAGAAAACTGAAAAAATAATTTTTGAATGCCGTTTTTGGTTTGGGTACTTAGAATCAAGGGATTCAGTTGAAACATTTACTGCATGTTCTACTTCCATTAAAACTAATATGTTGAAATTTTGGTTGCGTTTGGAGTTAAGGAAGGGTTAGAATAAAATATTTTATTAACAGGCATAAAAAAGTTTTGGTAACTTTGTATACTTTCCTTAATATCTCGAAAAAGGTTGAGAATTTGGGAAACGGAAGAATACCATTAGAAAGCTTACTAAATGCTCTACAAAAAAGGTTCTAATGAAAGTTTTGATTAGGCGATGTCAATCGGAGAAATACCGTATGAAATGTCAGTTTTGGATTTGTCGATTTCCTTCAAATGTCTTGAAACTGTCGTGGCTCCTACTACGAGTTCTATGGCATATTCCCTAGTGTTTTTAATTGCTTATAGTAGTCAAATGTATTTGTCAATGAAACAGGATACGTATAATTAGAATCAATATTTTGTTTGTTAGAATTCGAAGATGCCGTATGAATATCTAGATGTGACAGTACTGGTGTTGATTTCGTTCTTTAGAATTATTCTTGGTATTCCCTATTTTCATCTGTTACCCATAGTTTTTTATTGTTAGTAGATTTTTCTTATTGATTATAGAACATTAATCTATTTGGCTATAAAACAGGATACGTAAAATTAGTGACAATATTTCGGAGATTTCTGAGCGAAATACGTTTAAGATTTTCTACCACCACGAACGGCTTTTTTCCTCTATTTTTATCCACTAGATAGGCTTTATTTTGCATATTATTCTATATAAGTTTTATTCAGCAGGGGATTCTGATGAAATGTCGTGTTTTTGCTGTGGATTTTAAATACGATGTATCTAAGATTGGATAACATTAGCGAGTCTACATAATTAAGAACCGACGACGGAGGATTACTTCTTGCTATGATTTAGTCTACATACGTATATTAAGTCCTAAATCCAATCCTCCTAAAGTTCAATGCCCGTAGAAACCAGGGGGCCGCAGGAAATTTACCTGCTAAGAGTTAATCCTCAAGAGCTGTAAATATACCCCAGGTATCTGCCGACACATATACAAAGCCTAGGCGGAGAGCACCCCAAAAACTCAGATCCAAACATAAGGTTATATACTAAATATTGATAAAGACTACTTAGTTGTAAACCGATTCATCAATTAGCAATCAATAGTTTTCAACAAAGGTTATATACTAAATATTGATAAAAAGTATTTAATTAGAAAAAAAAACAATATTCCACAAGACTTGTTTTTGGTCCATTTGTGTCTACTCCATAGACTTAATTAGGTATATTATTCTATTGTAGTTGGGCAACTAAACTTTGTTTTATTTTGTTAAATAAAGTTTTTTTTCTTGATTTGTTATTCGTCAAGACTTTTATTTGTCCTTGTGTATTTCCTAGATAGGTTTTTTGACAATTTTCACAAGATATATAAAAAAAAAAAAGTTTATTTTTTTTTGTAAGCTTATCAAATGGCACTAGGAACATGAACGGAACCGCGCTAAGATGCTGCAGTTCCTGCGAGTCGGACTTTTTATACTACTTTATTTATTGGGCCCGACATCATTTTTTTTTAACATCACAGAAACCTTTTTTTTATTATATTAAAACTATCAATGTTCCACAAAATGCATTAAAAAAAATATCATGCTCACTTAAATATTACCCCTACCCTAAATATTGAAATAATTTTAAGATATTTTCGGTCATCTATAAGAATAAATAATATATATATATATATATATATATATACACACACACACACATATATATATATATATATATATATATATATGTGTGTGTGTGTGTGTGTAAATCTTAATGTACTTATTGTTTAAAGTAACAAAAAAGTAATTAATATCATAAAAGGATTTTAAATGTAACATAGGCATAACTTACGACATGGCAGAAATGATTACAGATAGTATCTATGAAATATTCATACCTAAAACAAAATAAAAATAAAAATGACTAATTTTTAGTTAATTTTATTCTGTAATAATCCTCTTGTAGATGTAAATAACACCATGTTAGCTCAACACGGAATACTAATTCAAAATACAATCTTGAGAGGAATAGCACTTCTTCTAGCTTTAGTTTTCTTTCTATTTTTTTTTTTTTTTTAGATGCTTAAATATCATCTGTGGCCACTATAATAGGATTAAAAAAGCAAAATATGTTGGAAAAAATAATTTTCTACTTCTTCTATTGGCTGCCGCAATGTCATTAAAGGGTTATCCTCTTTAAAGGGAGCTAATAAACAAGCTGGAAGATCCAAAGGATGATTTATTTATAATAAAATATTAATGATACAATGTATAATTATGGCATGCTCCGTTTTCTGACATAAAAATGAAGGTGCTATTCTCCATTGGGATAGAACATTTCTAAACAGACAACTTGTTTAGACACAAAACATCAGATATTATCCATTAGGCCCCTAATGGCCTAGGTGTCGAAGCAACGTAAAAAAAAAAAAAAAAAAAAAAAAAAAAAAAAAAAAAAAAAAAAAAAAAAAAATTATCCATGAAGAGAAGAATGAAATTAAAACGTCCTTCGTGGGCTAAGAAATCCCTAATAACAGCAATCTCTGCAGTCCAAATAGAAAAACACAGATGATTGCAGTCCAAAATCATCCTCCCAACTGAATAGTATTTCTGAATAGCAGGACATTAAAGTGATTAAGGCAAGTTCTACACAAAACATGGGCTAGAATAGGCAGACATTTGTAATCCTATGTACCCCAAGGAACATTCGAATGTCCTTCCTAGAGAAAATATAATACAGAGATAAGGTTCTTGACGTGGTCCTGTGGTTAATGCCATGGATAATCTTGCGGGAGATGCGGGTTCGAATCCCGCCTGCGGCGAGTTGAGTTATTTAGAAAGGGTGACATCCAATAGATAGCCCGGCACTGATGGTCTAGATGCAAAGGCACCGTAAAAAAAAAAAAAAAATACAAAAATAATACAGTGATATAGACATATCCAGAATTATCCTACAATATCAATAACATCACAGACAGCACAATAAATTATGTAATAATAAATTAATTGTGAAATTATATATTATCTTATATATTATCACATATTCATTTTAACGTGTTTTGTATTCCTGCATAAGAAAAAACCGCATGTGAAGTCAACCATATGAAATAAGGATGTAATGACGAGATATGACGACGTATGGTCTTTCAACTTTGTTTGAATAACGAGCACCATATTTTCAGAAAGCTATCTGGAATTCGGTTAATAAAATCGTTATTAGTGAACATTCAAAACCTAATTAACATCCTGCAAAAATATTTGAGGCGTAAATTTTTATATTCCCTTCTGAGTCTTAAGTCTTCTGAGGGTCTTGAATTTTCGGAATTGTTGATTTTATCCCATTGATGACATTTTTCCAGGCACTTACATTTTAGCTTCAAGCCAGGTTGAAGGACCTGTCCGAGATCTGGATCAAGGCGCCAATTGAGTTTTTGCCAATATGACAACGAGATTATCAACGATTTGGGTTAACTAGTTTTTATATAGAAAGGGAACAAGACGATTACTATAAGCACAATGGCCAATGGGATTGCTCAAGATAGAATTGACCAATAGAAATGCGTTATCCATGATCCAGATCTCTGAACGAGACCCACATCTTTAACCTGCGTTGAAGCTAATAAGTAAGTACCTTTTTCTAGATCATAACAATGGAAAGCAATTTTTTTTACGGAGTTTTATGATGACGCAGTTCCTGCGCATTATTTTCTAATAGTAATTGGATTCAAGACATTTGTAAATACATATGAAATTTAGTATATATGCAAGAAATAGGCTGTTAACAAGCAAAAAGTATTTTACAATTGTGTAGCTGAAATCATAAGAGACAAATATTATATCCAGGTTGAGAAGGAGGGAACATCTCCTTTGTAAGGCACTCATTAAATAGGAATTAAAGCTTGAGCGCCATGAGGATTCATTACTTCTGCCCCGATGTACCTTAATGACTAGACGAGGCAACTTTCTTGTTCCATTTAAGGCGAGGAATAACTTATACAACAAAAAACATAAATTTGAAATAGAGGCCAAGTTCCTCCCCCCACAAAGAAACACTCCCTTCCCCGAAATATCCCCTCCTAAAATCCTCCAAAACGCCTTACCATCCGACACTCCAAAAAAGTAGTATGAGTTAGTGTATTAAGTGCACCATATTTTCAACCAAAAATATTTGCCAATACAAGAGATGATACAAGAAAGAAATGCCCAAGTTCATTACTTGGGAGACCTCATAGTTACTTACTAAGAACAGTAAAGACACTTCAACTGACCTTTAAAAACAACAATAAAAATACTTATATCCAGTTACTAAAATATCACTTTCCTCAACCAGTTATATTCTTAAACTTGGCAATCTTTTTTTTGTGCCGAAATTATCTTTAGAGAGAAAATTAAATATTGCCAAGTTTAAGAATATACCTGGTTGAGGAAAGTGATATTTTAGTAACTGGTAAGTATTTTTATTGTTGTTTTTAAAGATCAGTTGAAGTGTCTTTACTGTTCTTAGTAAGTAACTATGAGGTCTCCCAAGTAATGAACTTGGGCATTTCTTTCTTGTATCATCTCTTGTATTGGCAAATATTTTTGGTTGAAAATATGGTGCACTTAATACACTAACTCATACTACTTTTTTGGAGTGTAGGACGGTAAGGCATTTTGGGGGATTTTAGGAGGGGATATTTCGGGGAAGGGAGTGTTTCTTTGTGGGGGGAGGAACTTGGCCTCTATTTCACATTTATGTTTTTTGTTGGGATCTCATTACTTTTTTCTAAGTACTAATTAAAATTTAGTTGCCGCATACCTACTGGCTTTTGTACTTCATATAAAACCACGGTCTTTGGATACTGCATAAATTTCTCCTTACTGCTTGATATTTGATACCAATAATCAACCTACATACAACTAATCACTAGACTAGAAAAGTTAGAAGCTCTTCCAGATGACATTACTCTAGAGGACAAATTGATTGCTCTCTTAACTAAAATATTACACTGTAAAACACAGGAACCTTACCCCGAGGATAAAGATCACAATAGGGAAAGTGTAGAAGGCCTTCAAGAAAAAGATAAGAACAAAGACGATACATTTTGGGTTTGTGATCCTAAACTTTGTAATTTAGATGGCTCGACTTTGAAAAACTTAGTTTCTGCTTTCAGGTATGTTATGCAGTTAACCCCTACGAGTTTATTTACAACATTTAAGACAGAAGTCACAACTGTTGTTGTTAAGATGCGTCGAAATGTTTCTTAAAACATCAAATATAGGTTCTCCTTACCAAGAAGATTCATTTGATACCCCACATGATGGGTTTCAGAAGGAATGATGGCTTTCCGATGGAACAAAAAGTACAAAACGTCATAGGTAAGATGACACTCCCGTATCAAGACCTAGCTGCGTGCCAAGTTTGGTCAAAATAGGCCAAACGATGTGAATTTGTATAACGAACAAACATACAGACAGGTAGCTGAAAGACCTTTTTTACCTAGCCTAATGCATTCCCCGGACCAAGGCCTACCTGTGAGTTTGGTGAAAATCGGTCAAACGAAGTGAATTTGTGTAAGGAACAAACATGCAGACAGACAGCAGATAGCACTACCGTGCGCCTAGATCTCTAGCACCGTTGGATACATCAGGGTGGCGCAGGAATTTCAATTAGCACAACGAGTCTTTATTATTGATATTGATAAATCTTCAAACAAAATATTTGCGCAAGGTACGCAACCAATTATTATCATTTATTGGTAATTGTGGATATAAAGTGGGGTGTTTTGCACATTTGAAGGGGTTGGTTGAATGAAATATGAAGGATATGAAACCCTACCGTCTCAGGTATTCACCTGTCCAGTGGGTTGTACACATCCGGCACTGGTAGCTGCTATACCCGTCATACTACGAAGATAGGCTGGGTTAGGGGTCTTGTGCCTAGATAAAAATAAGGAACAATTGAAGCATCTAGTCGAAAAGGGATATATATTACATATAGTGAATTTTACAAGAAAACATTTTTAAGTGATACATTGCCTGATACTCAATGCTTTCAACCTTTGTGCTACATATACCCCTATTCCAAATAGAATAAAAGTATTTTGAAAAATGCATTTTTCGACAATCAAACAAGTGCAAAACGTATTTTAGTGCATGTAATATCGGAGGTTCGTAAGGATGCACGGCTACTATATGTGATCCATCAGGTTATCAGGGACACAATAGATCTTTTAGGTTGAGTTGCTTTCCCCTTAGGGCGCCCTGATTCTATCTATCTATCTATCTTCTACTATTTGAATTAAACTAAATAACCAAAACAAACTAAACTGAGGAAAAGGAACCCCAAAAAATGTTAAAGAAGATGCGGAATCGACATCTTACTCGTAGATCGGAACCAGATACGCTACGGCACCTACCAGGAGGAAACCCTCATTGTCTTCATAATTTAAAAAGAATAAATATATACTTCCTTGGTTTATTATCAGTATCAAAGAAGAAGACATTTTTTTTTTCAAATCAAATATCCTTTTCGGATCTCTGAAAAAGGAGAAAATTTGGGATATTCGGTAAGTATTCGGACTATAACATAGCCATGATCCTTTGTAAAATATTGAAATTTCAGTCACTTCTGAGTGGCGAAAACATTTCCCAATGCCAGAATGTTTCGAATGTTATACATTTAGAACACACTTACTCACACAACTCAACAAACTAACTGTGTGAATGGGAAGGAAATTGGTTTTGTCAAACAAAACTCAAAGTCCATAATTTTTGTTGAATTTTATCGTGTTTTTTTGTATTATCCCTACCTTCATAGAGCTTATTTCTTTTCTTATCTTCAGTTCAGTGTTAAGTTTCCTGGTCATCCAGCAACCGAGCCACGGGGCGTGAAGAAGTAGTGGTCACCAGACTCCGCATCGGACACTCGTTGCTGACACACCGCCACTAAATGACAAAGCAGGACATACCAACGTGTGCCATTTGCAACACAGGCCTCACTATTAAACACATACTAATGGAGTGCAAGCAACGAGACGGTGCAAACCTACCAACTTTAAACAGATAACAGTCATCACATCGAAAACATGCTCACACATCTTAGAAAAACAAACACTTACACAAACATCTAGAACAAACCTAAACAAATAAGGAAAACGTGTGGCATTTTACATTTCAATATTGTTTCCATATCAAACTTTGTATGGCAATTTCTTTATATATGTATATATAAGCAAATATTTATTGTTATAAAACATTAGAACTGTTGATGGATTCTACCCCCGTGATCAAAAGAGCAAATAGCAACTTAGCGAGCACTAAATAACCAAATAAATATGTTTCCTAGAGTCCTTAAATGCATAGTGTTTTGTATGTGCATCATGTATATAGTGATTTAAGAGATCTAATGGTATTTTACAATAACGAGGGCTAATCTCTTTGAACAATTGCCCAATTATTCAATAAATCAAATGTAACTGTACAATAGTTACGGCACGTAAAAAGACAAAAAAGAGAAATTCCTGAAGAATTGGGTAGGCGATTGGAGTGTCATCGTACTAAAATAAATAGAAGAATATCTCCACGGTGGTGCAGTGACACTGGCCAGCATCGGTAGAGACGGGATTCATGCCCAATCTGTGACTGTCCGAAATTAATCGGCTACAGTGCGCAAAGGAATTGGCAAAACAAACCTAAAAGTTTCTTGCAACACGGATCTCATCAGATAAACCGAAAGGTCATTATTTCTCTATGCAACAGAAGGGCAGTCTAAAGTTTGAAGGAAATTTGAAGAAGTAATAAACAATTTGTATCCACCATTAAAACAAGGAATTTAATTATCATGATGTAGGACATCTATTATCTTATAAGTCAATTAACATTTGAATTCTTATTTCCTATTTAAGAACAGCGCAAACCAAAAAGGAGTATTTTATATCGAGAATATTGAAGGTACTTCAACAATGCGTTCGTGCAAGACGGTAAGAATAGAAAGCCCAAACAGGAGTTGTCTACGACCCAATTGTATAGATGCCAAAAACCTTTGTCTATTATCGTTAGCAGATAAACATCTCTGGCCTGTCTTTATAGTAATGGCCTTTCAAATCGAATATCCTTTTCGGTTCTCTGAAAACGAAGAAAATTAAGAACAATCGGTAAGTATTTGGACTAGGAACGTAGCCGTGAACCTTTGTAAAACATTATGACTATTTAAACCACAGTATTCTTCATAAGGCCAGGAGGTGATCTCTATTCTCGAGCATAACACAAACCAGTTCTGAGTGACGAAAGCATTTAAACTGCACACTATGACTGTGAAAGCTGTTAAAATTGATGTAACGAGCGGTAGGTGCGAACAGCGAAATATTGCTTCTTGATTTAAATGTTGCGTCAGCAGAAGATGTCTGACTTCTTGGATAGACTTAACATTCAGACGGATCCAACTTCACACTGACTAAGAAAACGCCAGCTTTAAATCAAGTAGATTTAAACTAACAGAATCCAATAACCATCCTTAAGTCCTCGGACACAGAGTCCTTCCACCTTCCCTTAGGTCTTCCTCGTGCTCTTGCTCCATCTGGCCTTCCACAGTATAATATCCTGCTTGCTCTATTATCATCCATCTTAATAAAATGGCCCAGACATCGACAGATTCGAAAGAAATGGACTGAGACGTACAATAGGATAATATAGACCACATATCGTCGTTGCAAATGCAAAGTATCGAATGTGAAAAAACGCATTTTTTATTTTCAATCTTTACTGATTGTTGGACTGATGGACAACAAACTCTCGAATCGAATTTCACTCAGTGAAAGGGATAGTAACCACTGTCAAAAGGTCGAATCTGTCGACTATTTGACTGTCCAAAAGCAAAGTAATAAATAAAAGTATTTTCAATCTGGAAACTGGTGATTTTCACATTCGATACATTGCATTTGTATCTACGATATGATTTAATATTAAAAAAAAATGGATAAACTGTCCGGTAAGTTTGTACTAAAATAACATTTCTTCTCTAAAATAATTTTACGTCCTCCTATATACATAACAGGAATTCTTGGGACGGGTTCTCAACAGGTTAGCATCCTTTTCTAGCTGGAATAGGGGTGATGCATCGACATCTCGGCCATTAGCGCCGACATCCATGGCCGAAATCAACAACGTTTGACCGATTTTGACCAAACTTGGCACACAGGTAGGTCTTGATCCGGGAAGTCTCACAGGCAAAGTCAAAAACGTCTACCAGCTGTCTGTCTGTATGTTTGTACTTTATACAAAACCACACCGTTTGACCGGGTTTGACCAAACTTTACGTACAGCTTGATCTCGATGCGGGGAGTGTCATACGCTAAGTCAAAAACGTCTACCAGCTGTCTCTCTGTATGTTTGTTCCTTATACAAATCCCAACCGTTTGACTGATTTTGACCAAACTGGTCGTACAGCGTGCTCTTGATGCGGGGAGTGTCATGCGCTAGGTCAAAAACGTCTAGGACTTATAGTTCAGAGGTCACGGGTTCGTAACTGTGAATCCGAAAAGCTACAGATTTTCGTTATTAGATTTTAATAATACTTATTTGGTTTCTAATTTTTATGTTTTTGATTTTCTAGATGCAGAAAGAAGGTGTAGCATGGCTCGCCGGGTAACAGCTAGTCGTTAATATATTTTGAAAGAACTGTACCAGATCCAAATAAAATGCATAAGAACACAGTAAATGAACTCTCGTTTTTTTACTCAGAAAAAAACGAGTATTTGATTTTGAAGGAGCTTGATCGATTCTTTGTACGGCAAAAAATTCGGAAAAATAAAAAAATAAAATAAAATGAATAAAACATCTAGAATCAAGGAACTGTCATTTATTTATTTCAGAATTATTTATAATATGAATTTTCCTTTAAATCTCGTCGGTGGAATTCACTTCTTCTCTCATCGTGATGCGTTATATTTTGCCCAAATCTTATGGGGTTTCATCAGACGTGTCGATCTTGTAAACAACACATAGGCAGGAGCTATGCTCCAGGTATGAGACAGGTAGGTAGGATTACTCCTCCCAATGTCCTATTTACAAGATCGACGCATCTAATGAAGGATTTGGGCAAAACATAACCCGGACACCGCTGAAGAGAGATGCCGGGACGGTGGGAGAAGGATAATTAATCCTTAGCAAGAGTGTAATAATTTTTCTTAATTACACACGTACTACATTTTTACGAGAGGAAGCAATCGTGTGTTCAGCGAGGGCCATCTAATGGGATTACAGGGACAAAATACTAATCCTGCTTTACCCACGTGAGGGACCGGTTTAGTAGCAAAAAAAAAGTTCCAGCTTAAAAGTCCCTCTCTTAGATATTCAACAGTATTTCATATTTTTTTTTAAAGCCAAAATAATCCCAAATGAATGTAAATGAAAGAGCAAATAACATTAGATAACTGATTTTATTCCAGAAGTTTAAGTTAAATAAAATAATATTAGACAAATAAGAAACATATAAGTGATAATTTATTTATTTGTAGACCCTTTACAAGCATATCCATAAAGTTAGGTAATTTGGTTACCATTAATAAATTAAATTTATTTCTGATAACTCAAAATTGAACAATGCTAAAATAAAAACAAAAGGATTGGGTCAATGCTCTTTTGGCACCTTTCCTCCCTCTCTCCATAGGAAGGAAATCCGCTTGTGAGGTCCGGAAGTGCCGAATAGAAAATATCACGATATATATATATATATATATATATATATATATATATATATATATGTATACATATATATATATATATATATATATATATATATATATGTATGTATACATATATATATATACACACACACATACATTTGTCTGTTCCCTCTCTCACAGGCTTAAAAATTGTCGATTTGACTCGGGTACAATACTTTCTCTAATTTAAAAGTTCAAGGTCGTTAACTAGCAGAATCCCCCGTCCGGAACACTGATTTATGGGCATAAATGGCACGAAAAATATCGTTGCGTTTACGGCTTTTCCTTTCCAGACTTCTAGTGGTACTTTATGTACGTTCTCTAACATAGGGAAACGGGCGGAACCATTTCCTTGGCGCTAAATATAACTGTTTCCGAGAAAAGTGGATGGAACTAGATGTTCTAACTAATTATTGGTTTAACTACTTAGAATCATTGGATTCAGTTGAAATAGTATCTACCATCAAATAGTTTGAAATTCATCCATACATAGATATTTAAATTTTGGTTACATTCGGAGTTGAGGAAGTAATCGAAAAAAAACTCTTTTTTTCCAGAAATGAGAAGTTATAGGATTTTCGTAAATTTTGTTTAAATATTTCTAAAACAACTCGGGAATCGTAGTTAATCGCTAGTAACCATTCGAAAGCTTAATACATTGTTGACAAAAACGTTTATGAAGTAATTTTCGATGGGACAGTCAAATTCGAAAAATAAGTGAAGTGGGGTCTCCCGTGGTCTAGGGCTAGCTCCTTAGATTCATAAGCGGGAGATGGTCGGTTCGATTCCCACCGGCGGCAGGAATTTTCTCATCCCACGGCTCGGAAAATTTCTCGCTGCACCCTGGATGTCGGCGCCAATGGCCTAGATGTCGAAGCGCCAAAAAAAAATAATAAAAAGTGAAGTTTTTGTATTTTTTTTTTTTTTTTATTGCTTATAGTAGGAATATTTCTCAGGTAAACAGGATAAGTAAAATTATAAACAATTTTTTGTTGTTAGAAATAGAGCTTTCCAAGCGGAACCCGAAGATTTCGAGTGAGTATTTTCGACTTCAGTACTGCTATTCGTTCTTTAGAAAGTTTTTTTTTTTCATAAATATGCTTTAGTTGTGACTAAACTGGAAGAAACCATTACAAAAAAGTGTGCGTTCGCGTTCGCGCAGGCGCAATGGCGTTCGCGAATGAGCCAGGCGTTCGTGCATGCGCAGTGTCATTCGTGTATGCGCCTTGGCTTGTACGAAAAATATGACTGTATATGTCACAAGAAAACGTTTTCGCTAGCGATTGCGTAAACGCATTGTCGTTGACGAGTGCGCAGTGGCATTTGCATGTATGAAAAAGAAGACTGTATGTGTCACAAAAAACGTTTTCGCTAGCGTTCGTGCATGAGCAATGGCCATGTACGAAAAAGATAACCGTATGTGTCACAAAAAAGTGGCCGCTGGCGTTCGCGCATGCGCAGGGGCGTTCGTGCATGTGCAGTAGCCATGAACGAAAAAGGTGACTGTAGGCCATAGAGTACATTACATAGGTTTATCGGGTGGACCTAGCGTTACAAAAAAGTGTCACAAGAAGGTGTTCGCTGGCCTTCGCGCATTCGCGGTGGCCGTGTACTAAAAATAATACTATATGTTATGCAGTACATGACATAAGATTGTCGGGTGGACCTAGCATATGTATGTTTCTGAATTTGAGCATAGGGCTCTAAACGAAATAATTATTCGCTATTTATCTTACTTTTTAATTGGTTGTGTTTTCATATTGCATTTATTTTATTATATTTTGTCGAGCCCTGCTGAATTTTTGTTTCTATTTCTTCAACTCCAAAATAACATACGGCACGCCCCAACACGTGTTGAAAACAATGATACAAATTTAAAGAAGATGAGATGTAAATTATTTTAAATGATGTAACTCTCATTAAAACAATCCGCCAATCATAATCTAGTTGATGATTTTCCTGTTAGCGAAATCAAACCGTACTTTATTTTCCTTTGAGAGGCTAAGAATATTAAGTTGAATAAGTTCTATGCTTAACACTGACTTTTCAAAGAGCTTTTGCTTCTTTGTTTAAGGAGTATGCAAAACAATACACGCATTGTTTAGTGAAAATAGAACTCTCTAAACACAAAAGAGAATTCTCAGGGCGATTCAGTTTTACTCGCCAAGAATCAGAATGATTTTTTTTAATATACAAAATATGTGTTTTTTTTTAACATTTAAATGGTTGTGCTGAATATTTAGTAACTTGTTAATTACCGTTACATTGATTTGCAAAACTAATGCAATTAAAATAAACATCATATTTTACTAGTCAAGACGCTGGTTTAGATTACCTGCCAATAAATTACGTATCATCAGATAAACAAAAGAAGAGTGGACATTCAACAGCTAAGAATAAATCGTGCTGGCACGACATAGAATTGGCCAAAGTAGACGAATATTTCCTAAAAGACATAACAAACCAACTTGTGAGATATGTATTATTGACTTTTCTGTCGAACATTTCCTTACGGAATGCAGAAGAGATAGTCAATTAAGTATCAATTTTGTCATAACTGATTGTTAAAAGGTCGCTGACATTACTTAAGCACTATATTCGTTTTCGTATATTCTTATTATTGGCAAGCAGAACAAGACAGCTGGTATTATTGATAAGCCAGCCCCAATGATAATAACCGGAAATAGTTTGCTGAAGAACTGAGGAAATTCCAGGACTTGGCAATAAAGTTGAAATATTAGTATAATCATGATTCCACATGGGTAACACTCCTTACTATATCGATCAATATGGTCATCCCAAAAACAAAGGTTGCATATGAATGAATTTAACCTGCAGCAGGAGAGATTCGAACCCACATCTCCCTCATGAGAATTCTTGGCGTTAGACTCTAGACTACGGGGAGACCTAAACACAATAATTACTTATTGCGAAATCAGTAATTTTCTATGAGTTAGAGAAAGAATTTTGTTTTAATTTTTTGTTTCAATATCAAATCAATACCACAACTTGCTAATTATCAGTCCAATGCCATTCAGTTTTCTGTAACTTTTAAAGTGACGAAGATATAATTAATAAATAAAATATTGCAGTGGAAATAAATTTTTAATATTGCAAATCAAGCAAAATTAACTGTCATGTAGCTCGTGGTAGAGGGTCATTTTGTGATCAGAATGTGATTTAGTGCTCGGAGACATGGGATGTAACCGGGATTATGGTTAATCAGAATCACAGTTTCATCTAATACCTACCAGCAAAATTAATGCAGGCAATAGAAAATATTTGAAGGTGATTATTTATTGAAATGAGTCTACAAGTGATGTCTCACATATGTAGAAAGGCAAGGGTCGGGTACATCATCAAATTCATTCAAAACGTTGTTTACTCATGTTAAGACAGTGGCCCAGAGATCTGCCGCAGTGACCCTCAAGTGAAGTGTCAGCATCTTTGCTCATTCATGTGCAAAGATGATTGTGGTTTACCGATTTCCCTGCCACTCCAACCAACAGTTAGTGGAGAATGGAGCACAAGTAACGGCTTTTCAACGAAATCTTAACGCCAGGCTCTAATCGATGATGATGTTGGCAGGCCATGAGCGCATACTCGCAGTATCCCGGAATAGCAGAAACTGCGTCATCTTTTCGTCGGTTTTTGTTCTTATCCCAAATGTAATTCGGAAAGCTGAGAATAGAAGCAGTTAACGTTTTGTCTTAATCATTCGTAAAAAATGTAAACACGTGTGAAAATGTAAAATTAAATCTCACAACGAAGCAAGATTTTAGGTGCCACAAAAGGAAACTAAGTAAGAAGGTATAGATGATTGGGGTTCGGCCATTTGTTTAAATAAAACTACATTCTATAAATAAAATTTGTCATATTTATTGCCAACATTTCAGCTTGAATTAGAAGCCATCTTCAGGGCCATGGAGAAGAGAGGGAACAGCTCCGTACCTTGGAGACTACATTTAAAAGTGTGACACTAGTCTCCAAAAGTACGGAGCAGTTCCCTCTCTTCTACATAGTCCTGAAGACGGCTTCTAACTCAAGCTGAAACGTTGGCGATAAATATGACACATTTTCTTTATAAAATGTAGCTTTATTTAACAAATGACCGAACCCCGACCATCTACACAATAATTCATATTACATAATAATTATACAATAAATATTAAAGAGAATGATAAGTTATACTTCGTAGTTTGATATTACACAATATATGAAAAAAGGCAGAGCTTCGGTAGATATAGCTTTTTTACAATTCTTAATCCTACGGGAGAGAAGATAATTCAGTTACTGTCCGTCAATGTTTCAGTCAGTGCATGTTGAAAAGAATTTGTTTCTGTCTATGTATTTCAGTAAAATTTGCTTTGTTCTTGTAACGACGTGTACGAAAGATTTTAAGTTTCATTACTCAAATAAGAAAAGTGAATAATAGCACAAACTAATAGGGTATTAAATTAGTGAGGGTGCCTTTCCTCGTTCGTGAATACCATATATTTAAACAACGAAAAAACGAGAATACAATCAACAATTAAGTAACAAACCTTCTTAACTATTTCCATAGAATTTTAACTATTCATTATGACCTATATAGCAACGACTACTGTCATAACATCGGGCAGATCATTACGAAAGGCTACAACATAAATGTTTGAAGCGAAACTGTTCGCGCTTGTGAAAACCGGCACCAAAGAAAGGTAAATAGCGTAGGAATGGAGAGCTAAACAGAGCTGCTAAAGATAAACTCAGCAGGATACAAACAGATAAATCTTCGTTGAAACACGGTACGTTTACAGTCCAGGGGGCAATTTTATTTCACAAAACGAGCCTTTGAACTTCGCAGAAAATACTACGGTTTTTGCATACATTCCCGGAAATGTAGCCTAATTCTGTACTTTATAGAGGAAAAATTGTTTCCTTTGAGATTATAAGTTCGCTGGCGTTTTCTGATAAAACAAACAACACCCATAAATGTCCAATATTATTATTTATTTATATTGCTCGTCCACAAGGAAGGTGACTGGCAATTTCGGAGGTTCGTATAGATACGTAGCAACAAATATCCTACAGACGACTGTCAAAAAGAATTGAAAACGATTTAAGACAGATTAAAAACACAACAAGAGCATGGATTAACGAAAAACCCAAAATACTGGAATAAGTAGTATTAAGCAGGCTTGGAGTTGGACACTGCTTATTGACATTCTCTAATCTCATGCACAAGATAGATAGGTCAAGATTGTACACAACGCAACAAAGACCTCATAATGAAACACCAAAGTGGAAATCCCACAAAGCCGATGCGGAAAGTTAATAATACAATATACACTTTCGTCCTATTTATTTTACTTCCCTAAATGTTTCGCACCCAATTGGTCCCTCTTCAGCGTAATATGTTTTAAATACAATACAAAACCTCAGCTTGAGAGGGAGAACCTTCCACAAGTACGGCCTCGTCGAGAATGAGAAACACGGAAGACAAAACAGCTTCTCATTTATTTATTTTTATTTTATTTTATTTGATTCTTGAGGTTCGCAACATTGGCGACCAACTCATTTCATCTTACGTCAAAAATCTCATTTATTTTTAATGAAAGGGAGGTAATAAACAGATTTGACGTGGCTATTGCAGGGAAGGTTCATTTTATTATTACAATCAGGCTGTATTAGTAATAGAGTGAGTTTTTTTTTTTGCTTCTGAAGAAGCACCTGTATGTTATTTTATTAATATATTGATGTGGTTACTTCTGTTTTTATTGATCTTACAACTGACATACATATGATGAGAAAAATTCAGGTCACTACAAGATATGTATATATATATATATATATATTGTAGCACCCATTTTGTTTAATGTAAGAACTTTGACTAATTAAGTTATTATATTTTATTTATAGGAGTAAATATTGTTGCGAAGCTCACGAGAGCAATCTTTTCTCTAATTTTGTATTCATCAATCAAGAGACTTTTCATTCAGTTCTGAGAACAAATTATTCATCAATAACGATTCGTCATTCATTTCCCTACATTCAGTTGTGGGATGGAATCATCCAATGGTCACTCATATTTTACACTGCAATTTTTCCTTCCCTCATCCATGCGATTCAGAAACTATTCGCTCCCAATTCATTTGCCCATTCTGAAATACGTTCCTCTAAATATTTCTTAGGGTGGGTGTGGGAGGGGACCAACGAGGATCCACATCAAAGTTAGATAGAAACAAATCTCTGAAGATTGAGTCATTGATCCGAAAGCGCTTTTCTCGATGGAATAACGTCCTTACTTTGAGTGACAAACAAATAAATAAGTTTTAATATAAAATTAACTTGAAAATAATCCTTAAAATATTATCCCTTTTAGTAAAAATAGGGGGAAAATAGCCTAGTTGTCGATGCGCCATTAACAAAATTGATGTCTTATTTACCCCTAAATTTAGAAATTATGCTATTATTAAATATGAAAACTCATTATTTTGCAAATGAAGCTCGAATATTTTACTGGCTAATTCTGAATAGATGTGACTAACTTAAAACCTGAAATAAACTATAAAATATGTTGTTATTAATGCTTAATTCTAGCTGTAAAAAATATTATTTAAATCTCATAAAAAGTATGAAATTAAGTTCATTCAAGCATAATGAATGGTGCTTAGAACTAAAACAGTGGAACACTGTGCGTTAAAACCAAAATAATTTCACAGTGGCCAGCACTCAGTCAAAAAACAAGCCAAAGCGAAAAGGATGAGCATTAATTAAAAAGAAAAATTAAATTTGATTTTCCATTAATTTGAACGTATAATTATTGCCTTAGAAAAGCGATTTTATAAATAAAACTAAAACGACAATGTAAATTCATTTCATTCCTTAAAAAAAAATTAAAACGCATACAAAAATATTCTTACACACTTTCCTGATTAAAGAATGAACCACTTATACCAAAGTTCAGAAGATCTGATAATACAGAAAGGCTCGTGTGATGTACTTCTGTCTTGAAAATAGAGTATTATAAAAATGAATATTAGTTTTCAATATTATAATACTAGTACATAAATAACAAAACCGATAAGCAGTCATAATACAATAAATATGTTTTTAAATTCTGTATAAGACTAAAGTTGCAAGAGATGGTCAAAATTGTCAAGATAGCCATAAACCCTGCATGGCAAAAAAATGCAGTTTTTTTCTGTCATCTTTTTTTTTAGTTTTCCGCCATATTTGTTATCAAAATTATTTCTTTATAATTAGTTATTTTCTTCGTGGCAATATTTTTTTTTATATATACATTGTTTATAATTGATTATTACATCCTGTATATAAATACATCTGGTAATATGATATATGATACAATATGAAGGTTCTGGGGTCTCCCGTGGTCTAATGGCTACACCTTGGATTCATAAGCAGGAGAGGGTGGGTTCGATTCCCAACCTCCGGCAGGAATTTTATCATCCCACGGCTCGCTGGTAAAATTCCTCGCTGCACCCTGGATGTCGGCGCTAATGACCTAGTTGTAGATGCGCCGTAAAAAAAAAAAAAAAAAAAAAAAAAAAAAAAATGAAGGTTCTGTGCTCAAGGCCTCCCAACTTCATCCTCAGATGACGGTGAGAGGGGCCTACCCATGCTCCGACCAGTAGCTGGAGTCGAAGAGAGATCGGTGAGCCACAGAAAATTGTCGCACTTGAACAAAGAGAAACCCATTGTTAACCCTTCACTTGGTCACTACAGCCAATGTCTTTTGAGTCGCCTCGGTGGAGACAGTGGGTGGAATAAATAAATTAAAAATTAAGTCTTGGTTTCAGTTACATTGAATTTTGTAATATATCCCCCCCCCTCCCGGCACCATCATTTCTGCAGTTGCAAATTTTCTGTATATAATGACGCTTTAAATGTAACTATTTTTTAAGAATTCATTCTAGTGGGTATTTTAATTTATCACAAAACGTTAACTGTATCTCTTCCGAGCTTTCTAAATGAAACTAGCGATAAGAAAGTCATGGGAACACGCCAAAACGACGGAGTTCCTGTGAGTCGGACCTTTTTAAGATTTTTTTCGAGTTGAAGAATATTTTTCATGGATAATTCTGTATTGCAAGAAGGTCAGTCTTGTATTGACATAATGTAGAAGTGAGTCGACCAAGTCTGATCAATCCTGAGACACCATAATGTAACTTCTTTCCGTTTATTTGACCTTAAAATGGATTATAATCCATAATAATATTAATCATTCATGTACAATGTGATTGATATCTCGAAGCTTGTTATCATTCATGTTGTAGCAGGATTCTTATTGCCAATTATCTGTTACATGTCTCTCAGATAAGGTCTGACGATCCTGGTATCTCATGTAATGTACGCCTGGAACTGTCGTCGAGTTGCTAATTTAGCTTTTTCATCTATAGCATTACTTTGTATTATGTCTTCGGTCCGGGCAACTAGTGCACCTTCTGATTTTTTTAAAAAGTTTACATTTGATGGGATTCGTACTGAAACAATGTTATGTTATGTGTTGATGGGATTCGTACTGAAACAATGTTATGTTATGTGTTGATGGGATTCGTCTTATTACAATGTTATGATGTTCCTTGTCTGGTTGCTGAGTAAATGCAACTGGCATCTGAAAATGTTTCTGGAGTGGGATAACCCACCACCAGTAGCAGCTACGCCTGGCCCATGTTGAATTTTCGACGCGTCGCGATATAAGGAAATTGTTTTTTTTTAAGCAAAGACATTGAAAATATGAATTGTAAAAATAACTATAAGTTGGATGATTCTTTTTGAATTGTCAAGTTAAATTAAATTTTAATTATTTTTCTCTCATATAACTAAATCAATAAAAATGGATAATATAGTTGGTACTTCGTGGAGATTTTATCTCTTTCAGTAAATTATGACTTTATATATGTCTATGGCGTATTTATTATGTGAAACGTAATATTTCATATGTTTGTATGTCACATAGTTTATATCAGCTCTGTAGATAAAAAATAACAAAAGTAGAGTTTAAAGCGAAATATTTTTTCCTAATCAAGCAAAAATGGCTATCAGATAGTATGGCAAGTTTGGTATAAAAAAAACGTTTTCTATTGTTTTCTCAGGGGTAAATATAATTTTAAGCTAATCTATTGTGAAATATCCGTTTTATGGAATTTCTGACGACAAATTGAGACAATTTATGAATGATTTACATCAGGATAATATAAGACAAATATACAATACGACACTTCAAGATAAAAAATGTTAACTATTTTTTTTTCAGGCTAATATATTCAATACACTTATCTTATTAGTGGCTGGTTCATTAAAACTTTACTGTTATTTTTAAATTTAAGTCCATTCAACAGCTGAGAGAGAGATAGAGACAAGAAAGTAAAGCATGAGAAGAAAAATAGAAACTGAAAATTGCCTTAAGAATTCAGTAGTTCAATGTGCTATAAAAATGTGCAAGAAAAAAAATACAATTCAATGAACAGACAATATTATTTAATAATGCACATCATGCTTCGCATTTTACCTTTCTTTCCACCTCGTCTACCTGAAACGAGAACATTTGAACTTCAGGACTGGTATTAGAAGGGATTATATAGAAGAAAATGCTTTCCCATTTAAGCTCCTTATTTCGATCTATTATTAAATCAACAGCTAAATAAGTAGATTAAAAAAACACAGAAACGTGTAACATTCTCCTGCCACCAATGCTTGAGAATTTCAATTTAAAGAAAGATAATGGTGTTTGATATTTTAAGCAAGAAGAATATATTATTGACACTGTTGAAGATATGTTTTCTAAGCCCTCTATACTTATGTGATATAATTTCATGATGATATGGCATAAATTGTATCCTCTGAGACTGTATCGCCTAAATACAGAGCTTTACTTGGGCGTGTGATTTACTTAGCTAGTGAGGAAGAAGTCTAAAGTTTTAAAAGTATGTTCACTTAAGACTAAAACGTATTATATTCAAATAATACTAAATGGGTCCATTTGATTAAATATTTTAGTCATGTACTAACATTTGCACTGCCTCTATAAATACTTGAAAATTAGTTCACAAAATATTCTCAGCTGTAGCATTGACTATAGGAAATATTTTAAATTATAATAAATATTCGAAAATGCAAAATACAAAGAAAGTTACAATCTCAGTTAATTGATTAGGCGCAAGGAAAGATGTTTTGAGTTGGATGTCGGGACGGGGCTAGGTAATTTTTGCGGAAATATATTCAGAATAACTCAAGTAACAATAATTGAGGTAAGCGTAAATCAAAGAACATTTTTGAACTTTGTTTTTAATTTTTAATACAAAAATATTGGAATTTGTGTACTTCTTTCTTCTTAGTTCCAAAAGTATACATCCTAAAGACCTTCCCATAGCATCAACGAAATTTCCTTTAATGTTTTATTATTTAGAAAAGTTTAAGTTGCCATACTCGTTTAGTTCAAATCTCAAGACCGGAACTGCACAGTTTGGTCAAGAGGTTCACACTGTACGGATCTAGCACACACAAGATAAGCTAATAAACCTCAAGGCAGGGACTGCATAGTCCAGTTATAGTAGACCCACTTTATGTGAAGCAAATATCCTCTTGTCCATACACGTCAGGCTTGGTCTGCACAGTACCAGGCCTGCCTCATTGGACTGTACAGTTAATCTATTGGTTTTATCATTCTACTTCGATTGATTATACTGCTCAACTCTTGCCTCACCGTGTATGTGCGCCCTTACAATTGATTCTCGACTTTGCAAAATAGCAAAAAGTGCAAAAGCAAGAAATAAATGCTAAAAAATGTATTTTTTTATGACATCTTTTTCAGCAGCTGAAAATGTATTTAGGACCGTCATATCTAGGAATAAAATGTTTATTAAAATAAAACAAACCCACCAACAATTTTTTATGGTACTTGAGCAATTGAGTCATCAGCGAAAAAAATTAACATTTTTTAAATTGTTGCAAACCCAAGTCCCTCAAGTTTTCAAAAACATTTTACAGACTGATTAAAACAAAATTTAGTGGATTCTATTATTATATAATCAACATTTGAATCCTAGGATATGATAAATCTAAATGTATTTTAAGTCGCCTAGGAAAACGTATTTTTTGCCCTATTTGTCATACTTATTGCTACTTCTCTTAGCCGCGAATCACTTTTATCATTTCTGAATAAGAAAAAATTATACAATAGTTTATGACAAATCTTTTGGTATGGTTTCTGACATAAATACTTTCGGAGTAATAAGCTCTAGAAGTAAAAAACCTCCATTATATTTATTTCAGGAATTTAAAATATATTCCCACAAAAATTGGCGTACCCCCCCCCCCACTCAACATTCAACTATAGCAAAGTTTTTAAGGATTTACTCTGGGCTAAATGTAAAAGATTCTAAAGAAGAATATCACGGATAAAACATATTTGCTTCCCTAAACATATCGAAGAAAGAATAATATTCCTGCTCGGAGCCCCCAGGAATAAATGATAAGCATATATTGGAGTAGAATTGTTCATAACATCGATTCCGAGAATCTAAACTCCATGTTCACTTTGTTCGAGAAATAGGATAATAAGCTCTTCAACTGAACATTACAGATGTTCACTTGAACTTCACACATGTTGAAGCCTAAGACATTTAAAGGGAAGACCCAACACTCTGGATATTTCTCTTCTTTAGCATAGAAGAACTCGAAAAAAAAAATTAATTCATTAGCCAAATAAGCTCAACAAATTTGATTAATGAACTTATGAATATAAAATTATTTCATAATTCATATATACATCAGAGTAATTAAAAATTACCGATTTATGATAATTAGGGAATTGTTGAATTGCTACCATACGGCGTAGACTTAAGGGGAAATAAATCGCCACTTAATTTTTTATAATGCAAAAGAAGATTATACAAAATATTTTGATGTTACGAAGAACATCAAGTAAATAATATTTCAAAGAACCAGAAATCCTAACACTGTCTTTGCTCTTTATTCTACCAACAGTAAACCACGTCAAACAAAACAACCCAATTCACAATTCATGAAGATGACGGTTACGAATAGTAAAGGAAAAATCAAAAGAGAGAAACAGATCATAACTTTTTACAAGTAAGGAGTGGAATTTTTGGGAGCAGTTTTCTTCAATTTCCATCTTCAGAAATAAAGAAACATCCAGCCGAGCAAAAGGCGTATGATAAAATCGAAAAGAATACTTGGACAACGGCCATAGCCACGTTGAGTGCACCGGTTCCCGTAGATCACCGAAGTTAAGCAACGTCGGGCGTGGTCTGTACCTGAATGGGTGACCGACCACGTGCTGTTGGCATTAGAAAAGGGTGGTAACCTGTAGATAGCCCGGTGCTAATGGCCAAGATGTAGATGCGCCGTTAAAAAAAAAAAACTTGGACAAAGTCCATGTTGAAGGCTACATAGAGAAAATTAAAATTTCTTGAGATGGATTAATCATCCAGATTGGCCTCCTGAGTTAAATCTGTTGTCACAATATTTATTATATGACGTGTCCATATCTCAATTATGTTTTCTGGAAATAAATGAGGGTATTCTATTCTATGTATTATATACATTCCGGCGCTAATGATCTAGATGTAGATGCGCCGTAAAAAAAAAAAAAAAAAAAAAAAAAAAAAAAAAAAAAAAAAAATTATATACATTCATATATAATATATTATTCATTTATTTAAATTTTAACGTCCACTCATTATGAACTACGAATTTTAGGAAGGGTTATCTATAGGTTACCACCCTGTTCTAGCCAGGATAGGGGCGATGCCTTTTCTTATAATATATTACATTTTATATATATATATATATATATATATATATATATATATATATATATATATATATATATATATATATATATATATATATATATATATATTCTATAGAATGAGATCTCTCAATTCTTGTTCTTATTTTTTCTAGTCGAGGAGTTCTAATTTTGTTTTTTTTTTCTTGGTGAACGTTCGAAAGAGATGTTTGCAAATTATTATTGAATATTTTAGTGGGTTTTTTTTCAACTTTTTAATCAAATCTATTAGTTAGTATAACTTAGTTAGTATAACAAATGAACTAGTTGTTGTGTAACTATTAGTTGTTGCTTTAAGAATGTTTTCTACATAAAAAAATTATCTAATCTTTCTCCTAATAATATTTAAAGGAAAAAAAAAAAGGAAGCGTATAATTCATATCAAAACAATACAAAAATAAGTTTCTGAAACAACCTTGGATCAAAATTAAAAGAAATCGCTCATTTATGAAAATGAATAACAGAACAAAATTAACCGAAATGTCGTTACTGCATGACCAATTCTCTAGTAATGAAGAATAGCTAAAACGTTAAGATTATAAAATAAAATTGTAAAATAATAATAAAAATATTCCATTTTCTACGCTATCACTGGGAAAATTCTAAATTGAATTTAATGGGCATTCTTTTGTTATATTCAATACTTCATAAAATGTTTTCTATACGATCTATTATTTTTTATAGAAATATTTTAGGTGTTATTGACTTTGGTTTGTTATTGTGAAATTATTGACAAAGTTAGTTTTTTCCAACAAGGTTGATGAGTATATTTCTGACGACAGTTGACTTCTACAAGGTTTGAATAAGAATGAAAAGAATTTAGGCTGAGCGCCAAAACGGTGGGCGTTGGATGCTCTTATGCGTACTCGTGCGTTGGGTATTTTGAAGTTTCAAATACAACTAGGGCTGGAAAAATAAGCGATAACACATTTTTTGAAACAAATATTTCTCGTTTTTCAAACGGAGAAAGCTAATCAACTTTCAGCAGGATGTACTCAACGACATTTCTCTGGTTGATTATTTCAATCGACAGAATCTCTGATTGCAGTGGTTGAACCACTATAATTCCAAATGAGAAGTGATTTCGGATTCCCCTTTCAATGGGTTTCGATTCGACAACACAACCTAATCAAATCCATTGGACTCGAAGTGCATTACTTCATTCGATTTCATTTATTTATAAATGTATATTGGGAGAGGAGAGGAAAATAATTTTATGGAAGTCAGCGAAAGAAAAATAAATTGAGAATATATATAGCAAAAGAAGGATTGATTCAAGTAATAAATTGTCCAATTTCATCAAAGCCTTAGTTTGCTTAGGCATTGGTAAATTTGAATAAGAAAAATAATTTCAATGAAATTATTGAATACATTTAAACGAGACAATATACTAAAGATCAATAATTATGCGAGATTATCTGTGAATTTGTTTATTCGGCATGCTCCTTGTAACTGAAATAACATGTTCGAAAAAGCATAGAACATGTAGGGAAATAAATATACAGAATAACTCGAGTAAATATCATCCCTTCCTGAACTGTCGAATATGGAAATCGGAGCAAATTAAAGAACGAACAAATTCTATCCATTGACGAATTAATATATTAAAAAATGGTCGTATTCCATACTTTATTTAAGGCATTGAAGGCTATTCTAAAGCGGCAAGAGTTGTGACAATTTGGGACAATCCGTATCGTCCAAAATCCAAATGCAAAGTCTCGAATCTGAAAAACGAGATTTTTCATATTCGATAGTTTGACATGGAAGGGACGATATGTAAGAAAAACTTTAGCTGCAATATAGTATTAATTTAAAATTTAAGTTACATCGTGAATTTTGAATCATTGAATAGCCCCCCCCCCCCCTTCAAAAAAAGATACAATGAGTCAATATTAAATTTATAGTGTTTATATTTATTATTAAGAGGACTAATCGATGTAAAGTGAAAGTTATATTTCTTTAGAATAGGCGTTCTTCTAATTGCAGTGGTTTAAATGTAGTAATTTTTCAATAATTCCATAAAGAAGCATTTTTTTTTTATGCGAAAACCAGTCCTAAACTATCCAGCTCATTAAAACAAACGTAAAACACCAAAGATTAATAATAAATTTTTGACATAACTTAACTATAACATTTATAGAAACCTTCAAAAACCTGGGTCATTAATCCGTTCCCCAATGGAGGTTATGGTTTTTATAATATATACTAGTTACAATTATTTACTGGTATAGCGTTATAAGGTTGTCAAATATCAGGGATTGTATTTGTATCTGTTAATACATAAAGGTCAAGTGCCAAGTGAACAATGGCTTTGTGTAAATTGCATAATTTGCGCGTGAAATCTCGGCTTCTAAATAACTCGAATATGTCAGCAAATAAATAAATATTAATAAGTTTCCATTATAGATGTTTAAAGGATATCTCGCTTTAAAATTAGTGAATATTATGTCATTAAAGTTTTAGCTAAGTTTCTAATTGTGACATGTGTCATTAAATTTTCAGCTATTGTTTTGTAATATTCGAAATGAGATTTTATACCGTTGTCATTAACTGTCATTAACCAGAATATGCCTAAACGGGCGAGGGTGCACATTGTTTTTGTTGATTTTTTTTTTTTTTTTTTTTTTTTTTTTTTAGTAATATTCCTGCATAATAGACTCACTGTGGGTATCAAATTTTCTAATGATGGTCTCTATGATGGTGGTTCTCGGGGCGACGTGGCCCCTGCGGACCGGCATCGCGGACACCACTCACTCACACACACTCACTCACGTCACATCCCGCCCGCCGCCGGGGCTCCACTGACCCAGACTGCCGTCGAACTACCCCCTCCACGAGTCCCACCCCCACCCAGTCGCCGCAACGGACGGCAGCGTTCAACATTCGCTAGTCGTACAAACGGCGACGGTAGACCTCCTTAAATAATCAATAAGCCAGGAGCACAAAATACCTTATCTCTTTTTCAAGCGTAAAGCCCCATGAAGGTACCGGGCAGAAATATCAGCCTAGGTTCCGAATGATTGCGTTATTGCATGCAACATGTTTCATTTCATTTCGAACTTGTTCTTGGAATTGAAAAATAATTTGGTACTTACGTACTAGTTGCACCGATCTCGAGAAGTGGGGGTCTCGTTCAGGGATCCGGATCATGAAATGAGAACTCAAATGAAGCGTTTCTATTGGTCCATTTCTATGAGCAAATCCGTGGGCAGTTCATTATTCCGTTCTAGCCATCGTTTTGAGTTCACTTACTGTTAGATTTTCGTTTTTTACAAGTTATATTTATTGTTTCAAGTTTTATTATAGTTTGAGTTGTAGTGTCGTTTGTGTCCTTTGCGCTGTTATTTGGGCTAGAAAAATGAGTATTTGGGATTAATCAACGACTGAAAAAGTACTCTTTTGAAGCAATGTTAAATTGCATATCGGCCCATTTTCCTCCGAAAAACAGTGATCTATATTACCAACGAGTTGGATTAACTAGAGTTTCGATATAATCTCGAGCGATATAACTCGCAGAATCAGATGGTAGTTTTTATTAATCACACTGGCGATGCATATTTTTTGGCAAAATTCGTGCGAATCGTAGCAATCAAGGCTTTGGTTTTTCAGACTTATATATATTTGTCAGTTCGTTCTGTAGCTGCCTCAAAAGGGTCTGAAATTTGGTAGAAACATTCTTTGTCTAATTGGATAGGTCGAGTTCGTTAACCAGCAAAACCTGTCGACCGGAACATGTTTTTTTGTGCAAAATGTGGGCGAAAAAATCTTATATTTATGTGTTAATAGGCTTGCAGGCACACTTTGCACAGCATTTCTAACGCAGGAACGAATAAAACCATTTTTAAGGCGATATTTGAAACCATTTACCTGAAAAGCGGACTAGTTTTTCTAACTAATGTTTGGCTTGGGCTTTCAGTATCAATTGATTTAGTTAAAAGTTGTTTCAGGCGTTGATCTAAATTAAAGTATATAAATGTTGGTTACTTTTGTAGCTAAAGAATTGTTAGAATAAATATTTGAGAATAAAATATTTGATTAACATATATGAGCAGTTTTGGGTTTGTAGTGTATTTTTATAAATATCTCGAAATGGTTAGAAAATCTTGGTAAGTGTAAGCCATCATTCGTAAGCTATCTAAATTCTCTACAAAAACTGTTGTGAAGTAATTGCCGATTGGACTATTTCAGTCGGAGGAATAAGTGCTTAAAACTTCCAAAGATTGGTTTCGGTCATTTGAATGGTTCTTTGTGTACGTTCTACTCAGTGTTTTTATTTTTTTTTTAATTACATTTAACAGAAAAATTATATTTTAGTAAAACACGTTAAATTCGAAACAGTAGTATACATTTTTGCATCGACTTTTAGAGTCCTCCTTTAGAGAATAAAGGAGTAGGTAGTTTGAGTTATTTCCGCTTTTGTGTTAGGTATGTCGGTTTCCTGTGCCTTATGACGACTAATATATCCCTTTTCTTTGAGCAGGTGTGACAACAAAATATATTTTAAAAAATTGTTTGTTTCTTTTCTAAAATTTCCAAATGTCACAACAGAAACACGCAAAGATGGCGCAGTTCCTGCGTGCGAGTCTGACTTTTCCGAGAAAAGTAGGAAAAAACTAGAGTTTTCTGGATTTTTCGTTTTAAATTCTTCAAAAAAGCGGGTAATACGATTCTGTGTTTAAACAGAGTTATAGTCAACGAAATTCTTATGGTTTCTGGATGTTTGGGGTCCATAATCAGGATATGAGCAACGGACAATCATGTCAAAATATGACAAGACACGACGAAATGAAGAAAAGCACTGGTGGAGATCGATGCTATTAGGAGAAGAAATAAAATATTAAGAAAACAATGGAATTTAAAGACGATAGCCAAACACTATAATCACTAATTTAGAAGAGGAAAAAAAACATAAATACTTTTGGAAACCCTATTTATAATCTTTCCAACCCCAAAACTTCCACAGCAGAAAAAAGTCTTCTTCACGTGTTTAATAATTTGATTTCGGAGTAAACTCTCAATCCTAATGAAAATATTTTGCTTAAATACATAGTGTATCTCTCATTAGTACTAAGTATTACATAGTAAATTTCGTAATAAGAAACAAAAGTTACTCACACTAAAGGCCCAGTAATAAGTTGGTCTGGATTGGTGCGTTTCCGGTTAACCCCAAAACGAATAGATCATTTTACCTTCCAACTCTGACAATATGTCATGTTTTAGCTCTGAAATCATGCTGGGCAAGTTAGCTTGGACACACTCCATAGTATTTTTCCATATACGATATAATATATTATGTCTCAAGGAGAGGGGGTAAAGAAACGTATTCATCTGATTTCAAAATAATTTTAATTCTTCTCACCTAATGAATAATATTCTTCTCAAAAAACAATGTAAGGGAACATATTTTTGTTAGCAAATTTAATAACACATTTTTTTAAATTTCAAATTTAAAACCATTCGCCTTGAGAAATACTCGATACTTAAAATTTTTGTCTGAGAGCCGATTAAATCCTGGGGCATTGGTCATCGCTGCGAAAGAAAATAGTCTTTCTACTGCGGCTGACGATGGTAAGATGACGTTTGTATTCAAAAACACTCTCTTGACTGCGGAGTACTTATCAAGGAAGCTTATGCCGATTGAGTTTTCCATAAGAAAGTTCAAGTTTTCTTGTCGTTGAGCGCAGGCGTTCGAGTCAGATTGCTAACAGACAGAATGGAAATCGTCGAAATCACAATATGTCAGAAAAGACAAGGTTGAAGCACCAGTTTCTGCTTTCGCAGGAGAAAGCGAAAATTGATGAGAAGAGGAACTATCCATTTTCTTTGCAATTCCATCGCGTGACGCCAGAGTCTGAAAGAGTATGGCCCAGGATGTTTTGAATAACCTGTGCTGACTTCGATCGAGAAGCGAGATGCGAAAGGACGCTGCACATTGACATAACTGATCGGTGAAGATTTCCATAAGTCTTGTTTGCAGAAAGCAACTATTTCAAGTCGGCTAATGCACAAACATTTAGTGTTTGTGAGCAGCAACGTAAGTGATTAGGAAGCATGTCTAAGTCGTTTATATTTCTTGATGGGCCTGGTTCGTGAATATCGTCGCTTTTGTGACGAGTCCGATTCTGAAGATAAGCCGTCTCCGTCAACATGTAAACGTTCCCCATCGTCAGGAAACACGTAAGGATCATCAAATTGGAGCCTGGTTCTTTTAATAACAAACATCTTGAAAGCCTTCAGAAAGTTTGTTCCGTTATCTGTGGCTACTATTTTCTTCCGGTTCATTCTAAAATCAGCAAATATAGATTGGAGCATCGCGGTCAATTTTATCTGTTTATGAGCGTACTTGAAACGCCTACACGCAATCGCCGCCGAATGGCGTTCGCAATTGTTGCTATCCAACCAATGGACTGTTACGCAAATGTATTCAGTCTCTCGTAGGATGTTGATCAGAATTCCATTATTCTTTTCATACAGTTTGTTGATGGGTTTCACCATTGTGACTCTGTTAGGGAGTTTTGCGTCATTAGTCACCACATGTAACTTTTTGAAAATTTCAACAAAATATGGATCCTCGACTGTGCGAAAGGGTGTCATGATCCTGACAATATACTTTGAAATCAAAAGAACAAAGTCTCTCTGGCTCAAATCTATCTTTTTACGATGCTTTCTCGAGCAAAATCCACTTGTCACGTATAATTTGTTTTCCTTCAAATACGCTTTGTACTCCTTTACATCCTCAACCCCGTTTTCCCTTCTCAGATGTTTAATAAAGTTGGATGAGATGACTGGTCTTCCGCTAATCTCAATGACTTTCGGTTCACATTTCTTACATGCAGCCACGATATTTCTATCGTTTGATCATATAATGATATAGGTAAAAAACTTATCGCCAACAATAGCCATACGATTGCTTACACCCTTACCCGAGTAGCTACCGTTACTACGTTCACTTGGTTGTTCCTCTTCAGCCCCTGCATTCTCCAATTGCTCAACCTCCTCTGATTGTACGTCTTCAACGAGGTCCACCTCGTAATCCACCCCTTCGTCCATACCATCGTTGTCACGCATACTAACACTCATTGCGAACTACAAAAAGGCAAACTCCATTAACGATACACGACAAAACCAGACTGACATATTGATCCGTTTCAATGAACGGAAAACAAACTGAACAAGCAGGATCAAGGATATCGGAGACTGAGAGTTGAGAGTTAGAATGAAGAGAAGAGATAAAGACCGGTTTGTCGGTTATAGTATTACCGTAATATGTTGACAAACACCGTGATCTTCGATTACTTGGTTAATTATTATTAGTCTATTGTAATACGTTAATAGTAAAGAACCTGGTTATACTATAGTGTTATCATTTTAGCGTGGAACAGGCTTTTATTATAGGAGGTAAACTAAAAAAAAAACGTCATGCAGGAGCTGCATAACAAGTACATTCCTCAGAATGTGGTTAGTATACGCTGCACTTCTGAATAATTTATTTAAAATTACCTTTATAAATACAAATTAACAAGAATAGCGTTGTCATTTTTTATTTCCAATGAACAGCTGTCTCAATTACCCGGCGTTACGCGGCGTGCTAAGCTACACCTACTTTCTGCATCTAGAAAAGCCCAAATAAATTAGAAACCAAACAAGTAATATTAAAATCTAATAACACAACTCTGAAACTGTTCGGGTTCACAGTTACGAATCCCTGGCCTCAGAATTGTTAGTCCTAGACGATTTTAACCTAGCATATGACAGTCCCAGGATCAAGACCCTACATGTGTGCCAAGTTTGGTCAAATACGGTCAAACGGTCTGGATTAGTATAAGGAACAAACATACAGAGACTGCTGGTAGACGATTTAGACCTAGCCAATGACACTCCCCGGATCAAGATCTGACTGTGTGCCAAGTTTAGTCATAATCTGTCAAACGGTGTAGATTTGTATAAGGAACAAACAGACAGACAAACAAAGAGACCGGCAGGCAAACACCTGTGTACTAAACTACTTAATAAATACACTAAAATTTCACATTTCAGGAACGGGATGCAGCACCCCTAGCGGTAGCAGTGAGAAGTAATATCAAGACAGAGGCACTCCTAGCGGCAGCTTTGCTAACTTAAGTTTCACTGGAAAGTTCTATTCAAACATAGTACAAAGTAAACCCCCCTTCCGATAGACCGATTTAGTTCATTTATACAACATTTCTTTCTAATTAGACAAGAAGTATTCCGAGTTATATATATATATATATATATATATATATATATATATATATATATATATATATATATATATATTGTCTGTTCGCTCTCTAAATAGAAGACGAATGGTCCGATTTTGATGAAATTTGGTACAAAAATCCTTCGTACAAATTGAAAGGTCAAGTTCGTTAACCAGCAAAATCCGCCTACTGGAAGATGGCGTTTGGGGCGAAATTCGCGCAAAAAAAATCGTTATGCTTACGTTTTTGAGTTCATAAGCTTGTAAGTACTCGTTTTATATGATTCCTGGGCTAGGAAAACGAATGAATCCATTTTGAAGGCGATCGCTTTAACCGTTTTCGAGAAAATTGGAAAAATAGTTTTTGAATACCGTTTTTGGTTTGGGTACTTAGAATTACGGGATTCAGTTGAAACTTTATCTGCATGTTCTACTTTCATTAAAACTAATATGTTGAAAGTTTTGTTACGTTTGGAGTTAAGGAAGGGTTAGAATAAAATATTTTATGAACAGACATGAAAAGTTTTGGGAAGTTCGTATACTTTCATTAATATCTCGAACACGGTTGGGAAATCGTGGTAAGTGGATAGAAACTATTTGAAAGCTTACTAAATTCTCTCCAAAAAAGATTCTAAAACTATTTTTGATTAGGTTATGTCAATCGGAGAAATAAGTGCTTAAAACTTCAAATACGTCTGTTTTGTTCTTATGAACGGGTTTTTGTCGTTCTTGTTGTAATTTTTGTCTCTTTCCCTTCGTTTTTTATTGCTTTTTATTTTTGTAATTTCTTATGTTGCGAAAATTTTGTGTGTAAAACAGGATATGAAAAATGAGGCCAATTTTCTGTTGCTAGAAATAATATAAATTTTGGGAACTTTCATTAATATCTCGAAAACTGTTGAGAATTTTGGTAAACGGAAGAATACCATTAGAAAGCTTATTAAATGCTCTACATAAAAGGTTCTAATGAAAGTTTTGATTAGGCGATGTCAATCGGAGAAATAAGAGCTTAAAGCTTTAAAGTAAATGATTTCGCTTATTCGAAGTGTTCTTTTTGTCTGTATTTTATTCCTTGTTATTTTTTAATTATTATTTATTTGTTTATTAGTGAGACCGCGACAAGGGCAATTCATCACTTAAAATACATACATAAGAATAAACAATAGTAAACAATTGTTAACAAATTTGAAAATGAAATAATTAAAAAAAATGGAAAAATAAAAAAAAATAAAAATTACAAATACAATTTGCATAGACTATAAAATGGTACGAACAATACAGAGGCAGATAGGGCAGTCTGTAAATAGAATTATAGACTTAGATCTTTATGAATTTGAAATCATAGTTCATACGTATTAATGATAGGAGGTCGTAAAGAGAAAAATATATATACATACACATATACACATACACAAACAGATAAGCTCGTATACAAACATAGAAAGCCATATACGTATACGTCATATTTCTTCAAATAGTCCAATTTTCCTTAAGTATCTAAAAACAAAATCTATAAATTGGCTTCCTTCTGCTAACAACTCTGTTAGATTTATAGCTGGGAGGGGAAATGAGTTAAGTCTTAAACAGCCCGTTAGTAAGTGTTTAATAGTTAAAAAAGTGTTACATATTGGGCAAATCGGGGCTTGTTCTCTAGTCATTAGGAATGAGTGTGTAAGTCTAGTGTGTCCAATCCGTAAACGTGTCAGTACTACTTCTTCTCTTCTTGTACTTCTGTTGCTCGATGGCCAGTCAGTAATTGTAGATTTAATTTCACGTAGTTTGTTGTCTCTCGTCCTGTACCATACATCGTACCACTGGTTTTCAATGTGTTTCTGTATGTCAGTGAAAACGTCTTCGTATGTTATGTCTGTGACGTCGTATTGGTTTCGTGTTGTGGAGAATTTTGCTTGTCTGTCTACATTCGTACTTTGTGGTATATCTTCATGACCGGGAAGCCAATAAATAGTTATTCGTTTCTTCAATGAATGTATTGTATCGTGAATTTGTGTTACAATTGGATGTGTGCTAAAGATGTCTTGTATGGCTATAAGGGAACTGAGAGAGTCTGTACAAATGATAATGTCGTTTTCTTGTCGTGTAGTGATGTTGGTCAGTGCTAGAAGTATTGCTCGTAATTCAGCTGTGTATGTTGTCGTAATGTCAGGCAGTTTATTAACTATTATTGTTTCTCCTATTACAACAGCTATTCCTGTACCGTGTTATGTTTTAGATGCGTCTGTGTATACAAATAATGACTCTAAATGATCTTTAAGGTAAGCGTTAAATTTGTTTTTATATATAATGCCAGATGTTGGGTCATGCTTTCTGTGTTTAGTCAAAGTTAAATTTATTGTTAGATTATGGGTTGTCCAAGGAGGGAAAATGTGAGTTGTTTTTTGTATAATTTTTGTTGGGTCAAAGTAGTGGTTGGTAATTTCGCGAAATCTAATGTAAAGTGGCTTTTGTAATGTAGGGTTCATGTTATATGTTTCGGCGTATGGATTGTGGATGTACTTAAGGCATGGACTATTTAAAGATATACTCTTAAGTACAAACTTACTTATTAGCATCTTTCGCCTGTATTCTAGCGGATACTCCCCAGACTCGGCACAAAGGCTATTGGTCGGGCTGGTTCTAAAAGCACCGGTAGCTAACCTTAGTCCCGTGTAATGGACAGAATCTAGCAACTTTAGAAGATTGGGCTTGGCAGAGGAATATGCTACACATCCATAATCTAGTATCGAACGAGTAAATGCTCGATAGAACGTTAGCATTAGACTCCTGTCAGCACCCCATTTCGTATTTCCCAGAACTCTCAAGAGATTAAGTGATTTCTTTGATCTCTTACAGATTTCTTTGACATGGGGTACCCAAGTTAGTTTGCTGTCAAATAATATACCCAAAAATTTTATAACTTTTTCTTCCCTTAATTTTCTATTGTAAATAAATAAATTAATGTTAGGAGCCCTTTTCTTTTTTGTGAAAAGTATAAGTTTTGTTTTTTCTATTGAAAACTTCAGACCATTCCAATTGGTCCATCTTTCTAATAATCGAAGAGCATTCTGCATGGTTTCTTCCAGGGCACTAATATCTTTAGATGATGAATAAACCAATAAGTCATCGACATACTGGCAGTATTCTACACCTGGAGGTAAGCTGTACTTTATACTGTCCATCCCCACCTTAAATAAAGTAGTGCTTAGAACCCCTCCCTGAGGGACCCCAAGATCCTGGTTAAATGAGTCAGAGATGGTTGATCCCACTTTAACTTTGAATGTCCTGTTGGTCAAAAAGTGTTTGATAAACATTAACATCTTTCCACCAACATTCCATTCATTAAGTTTATAGACCAAAGTTCCAGACCAGACTGTGTCGTAGGCTTTTTCAATGTCAAAAGAGACTGCTAATGTAGATTTTTTATGGATAAAAGCATTTAAAATGTTGTTTTCTAGGCACACAATGTGGTCTGAAGTCGAATGATTAGTTCGGAATCCACACTGGAAATCTGATAGCAGTTTATTTTTTTCAAGAAACCACGTTAGCCTTCTATTGACCATTCTCTCAAAAAGCTTACAAACACAGCTGGTCAAGGAAATTGGTCTATAGCTTGTGGGTAAAAGACTTTCCTTGTTTGCCTTCAACACAGGAACTATCAGTGATTCCTTCCACGAGACAGGATATACCCCGGAATCAAAAGCGCTGTTAAACATTTCTAACAGTTTCCTGATCATCGGATAGGGGATGTTCTTAATGATTTCATTGCTTATTCCATCGGCTCCAGGAGATGTATTTTTTAACCTATTAAGTGCGTAATGTAACTCAGTTAATGAAAACGGTTCATTCAGGGGGTTTAAATTACTATAATTAAGGTTAAGTGGGATATTCCCAATTATTGATCTATAATGATTAGATTCAGGAGAGTTTTGCTGAGCCCTATGAATATTTTCGAAATGTTCTCCGAGTAAATTGGAAATTTGGAATGGATCAGTTACAATAGAGTTACTGTGTCTAATTGCAGCTATTGGTTTTCTGTAAGACCTTTTTTGAATTTTATCAATAGTATTCCAAATTAATTTTATGGGCGTATGCCTATTAATAGATTCTAAAAATGTAATCCATGCCTGTTTCTTAGACGTTCTTATTATCCATTGAGTTTTGGCTTTTTGTTCTTTGTATTTTAAATAAAAATTATGTGATGGACATCTATTAAATTTATGAAGAGCTTTACGTCTCTCTCGGACGGCATCGCTACATTCTTGGGTCCACCATGGTACTGGACTTTTTTTATATTGATGAGGAGTTTTCGGGATATTAAGGTTGGCAGCATCAATAAGTGCTTGATGAAACATTTCGAGATTTTTAATGCTTTCCAGCACAGAGTGGTTTGACAAATAATTTTGAAATTCATTCCATTTAGCTTTTTTTGTGTTATACTTTGGAGTGGAGGAGAATCGAGGGGAGGGAGAGTCGGTAGAAATTAAAATTGGGAAGTGATCACTACCTAGAAGATCACTATAAGTTTCCCAAGAGAACCGTGTGTAAACTGAGCTTGAGGAAGCGGACAAATCAATATTAGAATACGTTCTATTTTTAGGGCAAAGGTGTGTTGGAGAATGGGTATTTAGTGGAATAAGATCATGAATTTCGAGTAGCCTTTGAATCAAGAGGCCTCTGGAATTATTTCCTACTGACCCCCAAATGTTGTTTTGAGAGTTAACATCTCCAAGCAACAGAATTGGGGGTGACAGTTGAAGAAATAGATCTTTGAGTGAATTTAAATCCAGGGATTGCCCAGGAGGGAGATATAGAGAACAGACAGTAATTCTAAAGGGTATAAATACAGACGCAGCAACAGCTTGTAATGTTGTGAAGAGCCGCACGGGTTCGCTGTAGATGCTATGCCTAACATATACAGCGACTCCACCGGATGCTCTACCTCCTAGAGAATAGCTCTTACTGTAAACATTGAAACCATTTATGTCGATACTTTCATTAGGATGGGTATGGGTTTCTTGTAATGCAAAAATATGGATATACTTTTGTTGTAACAGGTATGATAAATCAGCTTTATGCCTTAGTAGACCATTGAGATTCCATTGGCAAATAAGGATCATTTAAAATGTAAATAAATAACAAAAATATTAATAAAATATTAGTCAACTTGAGATTTAATCTACCCGAAAATTCGAGTAAAATACCATATATAAATTCAGGTGTAAATAATCGTATACTAGTGATAAATGGCGGATCACTGTTTAATATACAAAGAAATATTGGAAAGCTATATATAAAAGTAGAAAATACATGTAAAAGATGCAAATAAGTAGCCTGAATATTCTTCAGCGTCGGTATATTTTTTAATTGCTTATAGTTGGATAATGTATTCGAAAATAAAACAGGTTAAGTAAAATAACAAAAACAATTTATTGTTAGAAATATAGAGTTCCAAGATTCCAAGACCTTGTAACTAGCGGGACGGTTTCTAGTGTTACCGACCCTTCCAGGTAAGATTGTAAATCCTACCTTACAAGACTGGTGGAACCAAAATATAACTGTCAGGGTTCGGTCACTGCTACTTAATAAAACTACATTTTATCGTAAAAATGGTTTTATTGTGCCGACGTTTCGGCTTGAACTTCAAGCCTTCATCAGGGCTGTAAATACAAGTAGGACATATTTAACACTAATATATGCACATATCTATGTAAATATACCTAACATATATATATATATATATATATATATATATATATATATATATATATATATATATATATATATATATAATATATATGCATATACACATACACATATACACGCACACATATGTACATATATATGCCCACATACATACACATATGGGGTATGTATTATTAAGTAGCAGTGACCTAACCCGGACAATCCCTACCTTGCATCATCAACGGTCAACGATCTCCTCTCAACAAAATAATAACTGCTTCTATTTTAATCTTTCGAAATTAGACTAGGGATAAGAACGGAACCGCGCTAAGATGAGGCAGTTCCTGCGAGTCGGACTTTTTTTTTTTACGGCGCATCTACTTCTTGGTCATTAGCGCCGACATCCAGGGTGCAGCGAGGAATTTTCCCAGCGAGCCTTGAGATGAGAAAATCCCTGCCGGAGGTGGGAATCGAACCCACCATCTCCCGCATATGAATCCAGCGCGCTAGCCACTAGACTACGGGAGACCCCTTTTCGTGTTGTTTGAAGTATTCTGTGAAATGGTGTGTATGTAGTAATGTTGACATTGGGTCCTTTTTATGATACTTTGTAAGAGTTAAGTCTATGTTATAGTTTCGTATTGTCCAAGGTGGGTTCAAAGTTTGTCGGTGAGTTGTTACGTTGTATTTTCCCAAGTCAAACAGTTCTTCCATTTCAAGAAATCTTACAATAAAGGGTCGGACATGACTACTCCGTTGCTCATACTTATACAGATTGTAATTACGGACTGGAAATTGCAATTACTATCGCGTGCTTTCGGATTTTCGACAATGGCTGGTGTCAGCCCAAGGTGAATTCCCATTACAATAGGAAATTCATTTGAAGAGTAATCATTACCTTCCAACTCTGGTTAGACAATGATGAACTAGTCATGTTTTTATTATATTTATGTAGGTTATTTTAAGCAAATTATTCAAGAATGCAATATCTACACTACCCTAATTCTGAGGAAAGTTCTTAGTTATGCAGCTTCTGCGTGACGGAAGTTTTGTGATTTCTTCGGAGCCTTAGTAAAAGACGAATTCCTACTCGGTGCAATAGATTATTGCCTATTATCGTCCCCAAACCTTAGCCCTCTCCCCCACGATTAGTCATTACTTTCATATGTTTGATAGTAATTCGCTCGGAACCCACAAGAGGTTGAGCGTAACCTCGGGCGTCAATATAGATAAGAGTTGCCTTCTGGTTCCCCCACTTATCTATTTTTCTTTCTTTTAATTTGATTCCAAGAAAATAAATTGTATTCGTTTACTAGTTTCTTTTTCAATAAATCAAATTCATAAATCATATTTTACTTTTCTTCTTGAAAAACTTTAATTTGAAATATCTTGTTATGAGAATTATCGGGGCCAAGTTACTGCGGAAAACATGTTGCCTGCTTTGAGACGATAAGATTTGGGTCGATTAAACCCAACTTGACACGACACCACTATACATCGATTGCACGCTAGCAAAGTATTCAGTCGTCCGCATCTTTAATTTATAAATGTAAAATAAATTTAACTCTGTACGTGTTGAACCATGAAATAAATAGGCTTTCTTGGACGCCGAAATGTATGACATGTTTTGCCTATATGAAGGAGGAACTTTGTTGTTAAGGTAGACATTAAAAACTTATTTTCTTTCTTATGACATTTATGTTTAAAATAATCCGTCACGCAGGAACTGCATTACTAAGCCCATTCCTCAGAAAGGTGGTAGCGTAAGCTGCATTCCTGAATAATTTGCTTAAAGTAACCAGTATATATATATATATATATATATATATATATATATATATATATATATATATATATATACATTCACTCATATAAGTACTCATATTTTTGTTAATTTATCTATTCTTTTTTGTCATTGTTATACCATAAATGTTTTTCCAGCCCTGAAGATGGCTTGTATAGCAAGCCGAAAAGTCGGCAGTAATAAATATACATTTTAACCATAAAATGTGTTTTATCAAATAAGAACATTGACCGAAACCCCGACGATCAACGCTTCCTACTTCTTCCGTTAAGGAATAAGTGAGAATTAAAAAAACAAAATCGGAGAACACTACTGACCAAACTATCTCCCTGGTGTGCAATATGGTCGAGAATAAGACATATCAACAGTCTCTGGGTCTCTAGGCCCTCGAGACCTGTTAAGGGATTGATTTTTTTTATCAGCAACACATATAATAATCTTCACAAACCTCTAACTAAAATCCACAGGGTAGATACTTATAAAAAAAAGAACCATTTGGATATGTACCAGCATGTTTTGAGATTAATCAAATCTAAAATAAACCTTGAAACTGTAGTTTATTTTGTTAATTTGTTTTAAGTATATTATATGATCAAAATGTCTTAAAAATGTAATGTTTATTGTGAAACAACACTCTCAAGATTAATGAGAATTCATATTATTGCATGGTACAAATAGTTACATTACCCCAATTTTTACCCAATTTTTTCTGGTTACATATATTATCTACTTTTTCCTATCCAAACCCAGCAACTTTCACGCTGATGATTCCCAAATCTATCTTTGTTTCCCCACATCCTGTTCTACCTGAAGCAGCAAATGACGAGGGCTTGGCCATGATCCCAAATTTGGCTAACACCAATAAACTTAAGATTAACGCAGAGAAGTCAAAGGTGGTAATCTGTTCTTCTCCTCAAATTTTTCCTTTCAAAACGTCTTCTCTGCCAAGGACATTGGGGTAATTTTCCCTTAAAACATTTTCTTAAATGATCACTTATGCATAATCATCCATTGCTTCATATCCACACTCAATCTCTTTAACCTTCCTGATCTTTTCTTTATCTCTTTAATCTCTCTTTGCCCTGCTTCCAATCTCCTGAGCACAAGAATGAGGATAGTGGGCTCTCTGGAGGGCTGAAGGGTCTTTTAAAAGTGCTAAGAGGCAGTTATATTATTTATCCTAAATATCCCCAGGTACTCCGAGCTGAAGTGGTTATTCCAATTCAAGAGAAAACTTGATTCATTGTCGTTTATTACAATATTGCTTTAAAGATGCTGGATGATGAAATACTTTTATTATCATTTTCAGGTTCAGGACACCCAGAAGACAAGCAAGCAAATATTTGATTGTCTTTTACAATGTTTTATGATAAAACTTCTTCTCTACCTGTAACAAATTCTCATCTTCTCCTGAATGATGACTCATGATCAATCTCATACCAATATTTATATGAAATACATAATTTTTATTTCATATTTTCTGCAAACCACTGGTTTATTTACATTTAACTATGAATTTACTCGTTTTTTTTTTATTTTTAAAAATAATAAATAATAAAATTCACTTAGTTTTTCAAAGTGGATGATCCTTTTTTCCTATTAAAAAGTTTTCGCAGTTATAAAAATCCTTAATTTTGTTTTCATTTAAAACAGCGACAAAAGACAACATTAGTAGGAATTTTTAACTGATGAAACACAACTTTGATTAAGACTTTCAATTGCTCCATAGAGAGAACTATAAACAAAGATATTTAGCCAATATGCTTAGAAACCCAATATGCAATAAATTATAAAACAGATTCAAAAATTCCAAAGAAATATTGTGGAAACGTTGGGGAGACTAGATTAGAAAAAAAATGGTTTAAATATATCACCACTATACAGGGTGTCCCGCATTGAGAACTTTAGGGGTTTATTTTGCACCCCATTTGTAGTTCAGTGGCACAAAAATGAGCGTTCTATCCGAAAATGTAGAGGAGCTACTCAAACTATAGTCTTTTTAAAAAACTACTTTTTTTTTTTTTTTTAAGAAAAACTGAGTTTTTGGAATTTGTGATGAATGTTTCATCAATAAAAACCACATTTTTAGAGTTTACATTAAATTTCCAATAAGAAACACCCATCATTGAAATATTACCATATAAATTAAGGGCTGTATTAAAAGCCATATAATTGGGAATGTTTAATATTAGTAATTTATTCAATTATTCAATATTTGTTTAATCAGCTATTTTTAGACTTATAGGTTTGCCTCCGCCTCTAAAGTTGCATTATTTAATAAGCCTCAAAATGGTACCTCATAGGTTTAGAAAAAAATCTATTTCAATCTATTTTTTTCTGATTTCTAAGACAAAACCAATAAATGTGCCTTAGTTTGAAGGAGCCATTCGGAACAAATTCTTTAATTTCACACGATGATGGTGATGTCCAATCCTTCCCACTCTACATGACGTTTATTACACAAGCCCATCTACCAAATAACTTCCTATTCGGGCTGTTCATTTTCTTGACAAGATCTCTGCTATTTTTAATGGAATAAGTGGGACTAAAATCCACTAACACGTTAAACACCTTGACAAATCTTTTAGCAAGCTTCTCAGATGGAGCAGACTTGAACGCTACTATAGGACGCATGGAAATACTGGGCTTATGTGTTTTCGGAAGACAGTAGAGTAGGGGTGGCAAAGAGTTCATTTGAGTCAAGAACTTCCTGTCCATATCAGTGAAAAGGTCAGACTAACCTTTTCACTGATATGGACAATTAGAAAAAGAAAAAGAGGGCTTGTTGCAGTACCTCGATTTGGAGATCAGAAGGGAAGGCTTCATCCACTCACTTAGTGTCTACAGAAGCCAACTACTACTGACTCCATGATCCCTGCTGACTCATACCATCATAGGCAATAAAAAATGTCTGCGTTCATCTAAATGGTGGACAGAATCTTGGATTTGCCTCTTGGTGATGAAGATTTTCAAAAAGAGTTGGCCTACATAAAGCACATGGCAATAAGAAACGGATACTGAGAAGTGGACATTAATAAGATGTTGCAGTGGCGTTTCAAAAAGAGGTCAGAAAAGCAAGAGAGGGGCGATGTAAGTGAGGTGGTTGCTGTCAGACACCCGGGCACGGTGAGTTTCCCTTACATTGGAGCCATATCCAATAAGATTGGTAATCTGTTGGGAAAAGTGGGAATAAAAGCCGCTTTTAAAAGTAAGGGCTCTCTCAAAAACCGCCTGTCAAAAACTAAGGACAAGATGCCACCGTTGGATAAATCGGGTGTGTACAAGGATGAGTGCTCCTCTTGTGAGGCTTCGTATGTTGGCCAAAGTGGGCCTAAGCTACGCACTCACATTAAGGAACACTTCACAAGAAGTGATTCTGAAGTGAAGAAGCACCGAAGAGCGGAGCAACAAGCTGACACCTCGTTGGAAGTGCAGGTCCTACATCAATGTAATAAAGGAAAAATGATGGACCTGCTCAATCAGGTTGAAATTAAATTGGATACCGTCACGACATGACAGTGTGGCAGAGGAGAAGGAGGCACTTTTCAACATGTTCCTAACGCCAGCCTCCCCTACCTAGCTAGGTTAGAGGGCCAGTACAGTCGGAAGAAGGCCCGAGTGAACCTCGCTGAGCTATAGGAGGTAGGTATGGGTTTTTATTGAGGGGTATTTATGAATTAGTTAGTTTATATTTATTTTTATTGTTGGTTCTATTAAATTGTATAAATGTTTTTAATGTTCGCCTCCTGGCAGCGATTGGTTTAAATCAGACTTTTAGAATTGTACAGTATGTTATTTTATTTGATTTTAATTGTTGACGTATTGTGTAACTTGACTTACCACTGTGATTTAAATTATTTTATTTTAATTTTGCCATTGTTGATGGGTGTTAACAGGACGCTGAGAATGAGGTTGTGACCTCAAAAACGTTCTGTTGAATAAAAGGAATAAAAAAGTGGAGGTGTTTGACCTGCTTTGCATCCTATTTACTAGAGATAACCTGTTATCTATAGGTTAGTAGTAACAGCAGTTTAACCAGTACAGGTTAAAATTCTTTGTTAATAATAAATGTACGTTAAAATTTAAAAAATTATGTTTCCAAGATGTCATTTGGAAACACCCATTATATTTGCGAGCATTACCAGGAAGTTCTCTTACTGGGGATGCTGATGAGTGAGGAGGCTGTGCATGGGTTCGGAATATTATTAACTCGGATGGACCACCACCAGGTATAGCGTACACTATGAGGGACAAAATCACAGTTTATTTCTAGTAATTCAAGGTCTGCCATCATAGTTGAAATAAAGCTCAAATATAAATAATATTATGAAATAAATACAGTAAGCTAACAGCTGACCTGTTATCTCAGCAACGCTTGCTCCTTTGGCTTGCCTGCTCTCTAACTAAATAAAAATTCAAACCCCTCTAAAAAAAACTTAAAAATTTGAATATCAAAAAATGATATAGGTCAGTATAGGGCGATGATAGGTCAAAGTGAGTGAGTGAGTGGTATTTGACAAATATATAGTAGATATTAAATATATAAACACAAATACAATTTTATTCACAAATGTTCCTGTAAATACAGATAAATTCAAAGGAAAAATTGTAAATATTTACAAAAACTGTAAATATTCAACAAAAATCAAGTGATTATATAAAAAAAAAAAAATCACATTAAAATATATGAAAACAAATTTATTCAGATTATAATTTGTAAAAAAAAAAAAAAAAAAAAAAATGTATTCACATTATAATTTGTGAATACAAATTTATATAGGTATTCAATATTTGAATATTGAAGGTGGTATTAGGAAGAATATAGAAGGTGGTATTCGGAAGCATATAGAAGGTGGTATTCGGAAGGATATAGAACATGGTATTAGTGAGGATATAAAAGGTGGTATTAGGAAGGATATTGAAGGTGGTAATAGGAAGGATTTAGAAAGCAGTATTTGGAAGGATATAAAAAATGGTATTCAGAAGGATATAGAATGTGGTATTCGAAATTATATCGAACGTGGTATTAGAGAGAATATAAAAGTTGGTATTAGGAAGGATATAGAAGGTGGTATTCAGTAAATTTTATTCACAAATTATAATGTGAATAAATTTCTATTCACATATTTTAATGTGTTTTTTTTTTTTTTTAATCACTTGATTTTTCCTCTGAATTTATTTTTATTTACAAGAAAATTTGTAAATAAAATTGTATTTGTATTTATATATTTTATATACGTGAATACAAATAAATTTATATTCACTTATGAATATGAACTTATTTATATTCGTATTTACAAATAAGTGGAGTAGGAATAAATTTGTATTCATATTTATAAATAATATTATGTCCATCTCTGGAGACCTGTGGCCCACAGTACTCTTACCAATGCCAGTTGGGTCAATTCACGTCAAATCAACCAATTTTAATATATGTCCGTGCCATCATATATCAGATTTTTTTCAAAATTTTTTCATGCATAGAGATTTATGAGATAATCTCAAATTAATTTTTCATAACCGCGATAAACAGAATTTTTATTTTTTGAAGATAACTGATAAATTGTTTGATCATTCTAGAAAAATATTGTGATACATGTGGTAAGTGTGATTTCTGAGATATGATTTACTGAACATATCTAATGAAAAAGTATAAAAAATACCTTTGCGCGATGAATGGCATCACACTATTGTCCCATAATATCACTTTTATAGCTTATTTTGAAAGAGAAAAGCATTAGCTTTAATTTGATACCAGGAACAGCCGGATTTCTTGAAAAAAAAAAAAAAAAGAAAAAAAAAAGGAAAATACAAATGTTTTTCAAAACTGATATCAGAAAGGCAGTAGTCAAAATCATGCAAAAACCAAACATTTCAAAAAATTCTTCAAGTTCAATTTTAGATTAAAAAAAATATGAAAAAATTAATTTGAGATTATCTCATACATCTGTATTCATGAAAAAAAATCTGAGATATGATGGCACGGACATATATTAAAATTGGTTGATTTGACGTGAATTGACCAAACAGGCATTGGTAAGAGTACTGTGGGCCACACTACTCCAGAGATGGACATAATATTATTTATAAATATGAATACAAATTTATTCCTACTCCACTTATTTGTAAATACGAATATAAATAATTTCATATTCATAAGTGAATATAAATTTAATTGTATTCACGTATATAAAATATATAAATACAAATACAATTTTATTTACAAATAATAATAAAAATGTCCAATCACTCTCCATTATATCATATTTGTATTTAAAGAACATAACATCCTTTTTTTCTTAACCTAACATCCTAACAAAAGCTTACAGTAAATCTAAATATAAGTGTTGGTGTTGCCGTTTATAAATAACCCAGTCAGATTACTATTCATAACAAATAATAATAGCAATAATATTAATAAGGAAGGGAGCAACTGATGTGTGCAGTAGCTTGTGGCTTTACGACCCTACCTTCCTGAGTAACAGTACACTAAACACTTACACTGACTCAAGGTCATATACAGTATGCATCTCAGGATCGCCTTCCCTGGGAGATACCCCTGGCAGTAGGTATAAAATTCACAACTCACACAACGTGGTGAAACAATAGTCGGTTCTAGGCTTGCACAAATCTGGAGTGAGGTTTGCTCCAGAGAGAATAATTTGTCAGGCCTTGAAATCAGAAGCAGTGCGAATGGTGCTCTGATGCCATGGTATGGCGTAAGATATTTAATAAGTGCCTTAAGGATATTAATGAAGTGTACAATGAAGCACTGGCTTGAGCTTAGAGGAGAGTGATCCTTCTTGCACTCCTGTCAGGAAGTGGCCAAGAAATGCACATTAACGTATGCAATGGGCATACATGCAGAGTGCTGTCATGCGAATGTATTACCTGGTCTCCAAAAGTGGACTAGAAACAGGACGTGTCCACGATGCAGCAAGAACCGTTCAATACTTCTTAAATATGCAGTTTATGTGTGTACACGTACGTACTTAATTATGCATTTAGGTTGGATACGAATCCCTCGGAGTAAATTCCCTGATAATAATAATTTTTTTTTATATTAAATATGTATGATATTTAGCCACTTAGGGAGTTATTAATTTCTATCTTTTAAGAATGTGAAGTAAATTGAAGCAACCCTTATTCATATTATTTTCAATATTTTGTCCAAGAAAAAAAAAATACAATGTACTTTTAAATAACATTCATGCACCACCAAAGTAAAGGCTGGTGAATGTTATTTTAAATTATAATGTTTTTTTTTTTTTTTTGTTTTTTTTTTTGTTTATTGAAGTTTTATATAAGATGCGACTTGATTGGTTAAAATCAAAATAAGGTGTGTGATATTAAATTATATTTATGAATAATAACTTAAGATATATAATGTAATGGTTTTTTGAAAATTAATTTCAGAAATATTCTTTTGAAAAGAGGCCAAAGAGCTAGAAACGCGTAAAGAAAAAATATATTTTTTTTTCTATTTATTTGTGAGCACTCCCAACAAAGGCGATTCACACATCAAGAAAATAAAAAATGTCATAAAAAGAAATGTAAAATTTGTTGACCTATAAAGCGTTTACCAAAAGAAAAAAAGTTATAAAAATTTCAATATAAATATATAGCTCTATCCACAAATAGGATCAGGTCAAAGGTGGTACAGCAATGCAAGGACAGCTTAAACATACTGGGACGACGTAACAAAGTCAGACTAGAGTGGGTTCCAGGCCACTCTGGTATCCAGGGCATTGAAAGTGCTGATGAGTTGGCCAATATCAGTGCAGCGACAATCCCCCTATCACCAGAGCCTCAGTGTGGGATTGTGCCAGCTGTGGCCAGATTAAGTATTAGAAGGTGGGCGGAAGCTGATCACAGGAGGAAGTGGTGTAGCAGCTCCACCCAGAGACAGGCGAAGCTGTTCCTTTCCTGTGTGGACAAGAAGAGGACGGAGACTCTCCTTAATCTGTGCAGGTCCAAGGTAAGACTAGTATCAGCTCTTCTTACAGGTCACTGTAGAATGCACCGGCACCTCTACTCTATGGGGCTGAACAGGACATCATGGTGCAGACTGTGCCTTGAAGACGACGAGACACCGTACCATATCATATGCAGATGTCCAGCACTTGTAGCGAAGAGATACCTGCATTTTGGTGCAGACTTCATAGATGACCCTAGAAGGCTACCTGAATTGAACCTTCCTCGGTGCAACTCCCTTTCTCCGGGCACCCGCCTTAATAATAGTAATAATAATAATATAAATATATACAAAAATTTATATTCATTTATTGCTACATCAACTACAATGTGCGCACAATAGATGTTATAAAAATCCCTAATTTCTCTAATTTCATCCTTTTATCGCTTAAATTTATATCTCAAATCTCAATTATTGGGGGGGGGGGTGTTAGAAGAGTTTTGATGGTTATCTTACAACACCCATTAAACATGATTAACATATTCAATTCTTTTAATTACGTTCTTATTTTTCATAAAGCAAATATAATTATTGGTTATTTTTGAAAATTCTACTTTTACTCATATAATATTCTTGGTATCGAATTAAAGCTTATGATTTTCTCTATCAAAATAAGCTATAAAAGTGATACTATGGGGCAATAGTGTAATGCCATTCATCGTGCAAAGGTATTTTTTACACTTTTTCATTAGATAGGTTCAGTAAGTCATATCTCAGTAATCACAATTACCACATGTATCATATTTTTTTCTAGAATGATCAAACAATTTACTAGTTATCTTCAAAAAATAAAAATTGTGTTTTTCGCAGTTATGAAAAAATAAATTTTTTTCTTAGGAAAAGTTCACTTAAAATGTCAACTTCGTAAAATGTAAATTTAAAGTTTATCTGAGCTCAAAGTAACTCAACACATTTATTGCAACTAATAAAACTATAACCTATTATATTACAAGGACATTTGACATTAATTTTAGATTATTCTCTATTACCTAATTTTTATTGTGGAAAGTCATAAGTTGATGTAGCAATAAATGAATATAAATTTTTGTATATATTTATATTGAACTTTTTATTTTATTTTGGTAAACGCCTTATAGGTCAATAAATTTTACATTTCTTTTTATGACATTTCTTATTTTCTTCGTGAATCGCCTTTGTTGGGGGTGCTCTCAAATAAATAGAAAAAAATATATATGTTTTCTTTACTCGTTTCTAGCTCTTTGGCCTCTTTTCAAAAGAATATTTCTGAAATTAATTTTCAAAAAACCATTACATTATATATCTTAAGTTATTATTCATTAATATAATTTAATATCATACACCTTATTTTGATTTTAACCAATCAAGTCGCATCTTATATAAAACGTCAATAAACAAAAAAAAAAAAAAAAAAAAAAAAAAAAAAAAACATTATACTTTAAAATAACATTCACCAGCCTTTATTTTGGTGGTGCATGAATGTTATTTAAAAGTACAATGTATTTTTTTTTTCTTGGATAAAATATTGAAAATAATATGAATAAGGGTTGCTTCAATTTACCTCACATTCTTAAAAGATAGAAATTAATAACTCCCTAAGTGGCTAAATATCATACATATTTAATATAAAAAAATATTATTATTATCGGGGAATTTACTCCGAGGGATTTGTATCCAACCTAAATACATAATTAAGTACGTACGTGTACATACACTGAATATTTAAGAAGTATTGAACGGTTCTTGCTGCATCGTGGACACGTCCTGTTTCTAGTCCACTTTTGGAGACCAGGTAATACATTCGCATGACAGCACTCTGCATGTATGCCCATTGCATACGTTAAAGTGCATTTCTTGGCCACTTCCTGACAGGAGTGCAAGAAGGATCACTCTCCTCTAAGCTCAAACCAGTGCTTCATTGTACACTTCATTAATATCCTTAAGGCACTTCTTAAATATCTTACGCCATACCATGGCATCAGAGCACCACTCACACTGCTTCTGATTTCAAGGCCTGACAAATTATTCTCTCTGGAGCAGACCTCACTCCAGATTTGTACAAGCCTAGAACCGACAATTGTTTCACCACGTTGTGTGAGTTGTGAATTTTATACCTACTGCCAGGGGTATCTCCCAGGGAAGGCGATCCTGAGATGCATACTGTATATGACCTTGAGTCAGTGTAAGTGTTTAGTGTACTGTTACTCAGGAAGGTAGGGTCGTAAAGCCACAAGCTACTGCACACATCAGTTGCTCCCTTCCTTATTAATATTATTGCTATTATTATTTGTTATGAATAGTAATCTGACTGGGTTATTTATAAACGGCAACACCAACACTTATATTTAGATTTACTGTAAGCTTTTGTTAGGATGTTAGGTTAAGAAAAAAAGGATGTTATGTTCTTTAAATACAAATATGATATAATGGAGAGTGATTGGACATTTTTATTATTATTTTTAGATTCAGCACACTGAAAAACGTAATCAGGGAAAACTGTAAAAAATAGCTTTATTATCGTGTTACAATGGTATTTTTTCTAGCAATAATTAAGGAAAATGGATGGAAAATAGCCTACCTAATTAGTACTTTCTACTTTAAAAATCTTAATTTGTTCAATGAATTCATGAGGCCAGATAGAAATATTCATAAACTTAAGAGTAACAGCCTTTGTTTACACCAGCATACATATTTAATTCATTTATGTTTTCCGGTAGTGGGGTTGCTTACCTCCAGAAGGTAAAAACAAATTCTGTCTTCCCGCAAAATTTCTTTATTTTGCACTAGGCCTTTCAACACAAATGTGCCACCATCAGGTGGCAGCATTATGCTGTAACAACATAAATAAACATACATGCCAGCATCTGATGATGGCACATTAGTGTTGAAAGGCCTAGTGTAAAATAAAGAAATTTTGTGGGAAGACAGAATTTGTTTTGCCTTCTGGAGTTAAGCAACCCCACTACCGGAAAACATAAAAAAAACTGGATACAGCCTGTCGAGCTTCTACCGGATCAGCATTAAGCTGTAACAACATAAACGAACATGCATGCCAGCACCTGATGATGGCAAATTTGTGTTGAAAGGCCTAGTGAAAAACAAAGAAATTTTGTGGGAACACTGAATTTGTTTTTGCCTTCTGGAATACATATTTATGTTGGTCTATAGTCCCACCTTCAATACGAAGTTGCAAAATAGTACAGTCCAAACACTTTTTTACTTCAATAAATATTTGAGTTCTGATAATAAATAACAAAAATGTAATGACAATAGTAGTAATATAGCTGGTAATAGCAGATTAGTATAAAAAAAAAGAGCAGATTCCATGCTCACTTTATTAAAACTTTATTAGAGTAACCAACATTTTTAAAATGCTAGAGAACTGCAGGAGAAGAAAAAAAGTAATCCTGATAAGGCCTTTGCAAGATTTTGGATATATTGTCAATACAAATGCAAAGTGTCGAATGTGAAAATCACCACTTTCCAGAGTGATAAAACTTTTATTCATAAGTTTGCATTTGGACAGTTAGATAGTCGGCAGATTCGACCTTTTGACAGTCGTTACTTTCCCCTTTCACTGAGTGAACTTAGATTCGAGTGTGCCTTCCATTAGTCCAACAGCAGTCAGTATAGATTGAAAATGAAAAATGAGTTTTTTCACATTCGATACTTTGCATTTGTACCGAAGATATCATCATCTAGTAAAAAAATCACAATCTTTATTAACGCTCAATTCTATCAACTAATCTACTATTATAATGGTATGAGAATTGTATATTTACTATAATGAGAATCGTATCTGGTACATTTAGTCTTAGTGAGTATATTTAGGTCGTGATATACTGACTGTGTTACGGTTCAAACTTATGATAGCTCCGGAAGAATCGGATTGACAAATCATGTCAAAACTGTGATTTTTTATTTATTTTTTTTTTATTGTTGTTAATGGAGGGAGAATAATTCCCAGCGCTGGTGCGTCAACATTCATCCTAGTAATGACATCTCTCCCTGTCTAGGTTTTATTTTCTACCTGGATAAAGAGAGGCCACTTCAGGAGTACAAGGATACAGGGTGACATTCCACTACCTGCCTTGAAGTTGTACTTGAAAGAGGGAGTTGAGGTGATTTTGTCATTTTTGCAGAATACCTAGCCTAGATTGTAGTATGGACCATGGAATACCGTGAAGGTCAACATCTCGAGGCTTCGAAAGAGAAAAGGAAAGAGAGAGACTAAACTCTATGAGGAGAACTCTATCAGGCTCAGAATCATGATGCTTGGCTAGTAGTAAGTTACCTTCAAGCTAAGAGTCATAAAAGATGAAGGTAAAGAAGATGAAGAATACTAGGCCAATGTATACTTTTTTAGATATTTTTTTTTTTTTTTAATATTGGAGAATTTCTACCATGCACTATCACAAAGAGTTTTCTTTTTAAATAATTATGATGAATGTATACTCGATTTAGTTAAATCACCCCTAAGATCTGAAAATAGATTAAAAAAAAAATACCACACAAAAGGACGAGAAATAAAAATAGTAATAAGAAGGTAGAATTTGTCAGAGTTCAGTCAGGGTATCTTAACAAAACTACATTTTTTATAGGAAAATGAGTTTTATTGTTTGCTAACATTTCGGCTTGAAATTCAAGCCTTTATCAGGGCAGAAAAACAAGTAGGACAGATTTAATACTAATACATATGTATATATTGAAATATTTTTATAAGGTTAAAATGAATGTTAAAAACAAAATATGTCCTGTCCGCCCAGACGGAAAAATATAACTCGCCACGGCAATATAATAATTTGCAAAAAACACAACTTTTATTTATAGCAAGATACTCTATCTTGGGGGGGGGGGGCTCGAAGTAATTGAAAAACTATAATAATACTTATTATACTTTATGATTGAAACAAAAATGTATATTGGTATATCGTAAAACTCACTACAATTCTTACCTCTGTTAAAACCGCATACAATTTTCTCTGATGAATTCCTGGATAGATGGACCACTTCCGGTATCCAGCAGACTGTAGCTTCTTCTAATTGCAAATTCACTCTGTTTCACTAATTCAGATTAAGAGACCAGAACAGTGTGAGAATACGCCAAGAACCTTTTTTCAAGGCGTCATCTTGAAGAGTAGGGTAAAATTGGCGCTCAACCTTACAATGTTTCCACTGTTACCAACATACTAGAAACGCTACATATGCAATATACAAAATATAAAAAATTGCCATTTCGCATGGGCATATGTAAGGGGGGTTTCTAGTTAATTGTATTACCCTGGTCTTCTAGGTGTCCAGAGGACCTTAGAACCCACCATTTTACGCTAAAATGTTTAAAATATTCCACACACCCCAAATGGCCTAGGTGCTCCCAGCCCCCCCCCCCCCCCGAAATTATTTTCTATATGCGTTAGTGCCATTTCGTGCATTATAAAATTTCACAAAATAGTGAGTCATTTATTATTTTAATCAATGATTAAATTTATGTTAATTTGGATGTAAAATATAGTTATTTCCAAAAATTCTAGTGTTTATTTATTTTCCTGTAATACTATTGTCAAATTCGCGGATTTCGGTATTTAACGGATTTTATGTTCGCTATCGGTATTTAACAGATTTTTATGTTCGCTAATAACATAACTATATACTATATATATAAACAAAAGAAATATCAAAAACAGAGAAACATTATACATGGAACAGGGTGAATGATACATTGGTAAGTGAGTCCTATAGCTAGAGCTTAAATTAGAGGTAGATTAATACTGATTTAAAACTTAAATGGGTAACATAGATACAGATATAAAATTAATAAGTACTTGATGAAAATAGGCTGACCGATGAGAAGAAGAAGAGCTATGCCTCACAGATGTGTAATATCATTTCTGACTGTGGTGAATCAAGGTAAGTTTGAGAAAAGAAGTGGGCACATACATCAGTCACAAGAATATTGTTGACTGACTGCAAGGACCCTATTGGAAAAATAAACACCTTTTCACAAATTATAAAAGGACATCATCAAGCAGTCCTCTGAATTCCAGTTCTCTACAAGATAACTGATGATAAAAACAAGAGAAATCGCTGTCTGCAAATCTCCACAAGAAGGTATCCTTCATCAAGAGATCTCTGGCCACAACTATTTGATTTTTATCAGTAGTATAGCAGAAGTAGGCAGGGATGTGGTACCTGATGAACGATAACCTGAAGTACCATCATCATTACAAGAAGAGAATAAGATCTACCAGGTTAAGAACAATACCAGGTAAAAAGTATATCAATCTTGTTAAATGTACAAGTATGGCATGGCAATACTGCTGCAGCCATTACCTTCTCTCTGCTTCTACCATGCCACCTTTGATGTTTCCTTTGCATGGGCATATATAGAAAATAATTTCGGGAGGGGCTGGGAAAATTTCGGAGGGGGCTGAGACCATTTCCGGGGTATGGAATACTAAACATTTAGAGCTTGGAATAGTTATAAGCAACTAAAACGCTATTAAACGTAAAATAAAATATTTTTTATGAACTAAGTGATCTTATTTAATTTATTTTTAAGGGTTTTACGACAAGTTTTTACCATCAAATCAAAATTTCGGGGGGGGGGCTGCCGCCCAATTATATACGCCCGTGTTCCTTTGTTCTAATGATGTTGAATTGTACATTCCATCAAATATGTTGTTTAACCCTTTAACGCTCGAAGGGACAAATATGTCCATCTTAAATCCTCTGTCTGTGCAAGAGGTTCCGAAATTAGTAAGATCGATCAGAGGGACAAATACGTCCCACCCTATTACTTGGTACCATATCTGTTTCAACACCAAATGGGCCAGATTCCTTGGCTATACGAATAGAATAAATACTATTCTATTCTATTCTTCTATTCATAGTTGTTTCAATAAAATAAGTACAGATAAAAGCCCTAAAATAAATAAATAAAAAAAAACAAAAAAAAAACTGATAATAAAAAAAATGTTTTGTGCGTTAAAGGGTTGTTTTTACTGCTCTTCTGCCTGATTGAATCCTCTTCAAGTCTATAAATGTTCAAGAAGAAACAATTAACCATACAATATATATTACGGATGTGAGTGTATTAATCACAGTATTTAGTAGATTTGTTTCTGTCATTGCTTAGAAAATATAAAGATTTGTTCTGAAAAAAAAAGAAGGAAATACTACGTGCTTTCCCTCCAATTACTTTATCAACAACCTATGGTGTCCTTCAGGTGTGTGTGTGTGCCATAGCCACCACTATTTTTGAAGCTTTCTTACTTTGTCAATAGATTTTTGCTTAGTAACTCTCAGGTCATTCCATGTCAGTTCGTCCAGGTCAAGTCACCCATGACATCAGATTTCGCTGCAATTTTTTTTTTTTTTTTTTTTTTTTTTTTTTTTTTTGCTTATTTGACCATCCCAATAACCCATACCAAGTTTTAAGAAATAATCTTAACCAGTTTTTAAGTTATGAATTTTGGCAAAATAAGGTTAAAATGGTGTTTCTGAGGCTATCAATGTCTGTGTCGTTATTCTATTGAAAAATCCATAACTTCTATAGTATTTAACATAAAGCAATAATTTTTCACCAAAATGTTCTGAAAAGTCTGGAGATAATAGGAAAAATATATTTGGCTAATTATCAATTTATATTTCTGTGTAATGCTTTGGTAAACTTAAATTTTGAGGCATTTTTAACCGATAAACAAAAACATTTTAAAATCAATTATTGACCAAAGGAATAGCAGTAACCAAAGTAATTTTTTTTTTTTTAAATTTAACCTAAAAATGCATACCAGAATAATCTGGAATAAAATTAATGGTTGTTAAAATTCAGGTTATATTGAATAAATCAGATGAAATAAATTCATTTAAAATTCTTATCAAGTTTAAAACCTCTATTATTTCCTCTAATTGCAAAATAATATATTATATTTATAACATTGCTCTATCATGGGCCATGGGCGTATATAAGGGGAGGCTGAGGGAGCTGCACCCCCCCCCCCCCCCCGAAATTTTGATTTCATCGGTAAAAATTTCATAAAACCCTTAAAAATAAATTAAATAAGATCAATTAGTTCATAAAACATATTCTATTTCGGGTGTAATAGCGTTTAAGTTGGCTAAAACTCTTCCAAGATCTAAATTGTTATTATTCCATACACGGGAAATGATCTCAGCCCCCCCCCCCCCGAAATTTTCCCAGCCCCCTCCGAAATTATTTTCTATATACGCCCATGTCATGGGTGTATATAAGGGGGGGGGGCTGCAGCTCCCTAGGTACAAATGTGTCATGAAAACCTTAAAAATAAATTATATAAGAACACTTAGTTCAGCAAAAATAATGTTTTTGGGTTGTAAAAGTTTTGCACGTTTTGGGTTGTAATAATTTTGCAGGTATGAGTTCTTTGGATGGCCAAATAAGCAAATAAATACCCTGCTTACATAGCACCTTTAATTACTTATTACTTGGAATAAACAGGTAATCATGAACAAATATTACAGGTTTTAACAACTGACAGCATCTTAAAACACACAATACTTCTAAAATGTATTATATTATAATATTGTGGCCCTTTTTTATCAATTATATTTTTCACATATTAAAAAAAAAAATTAAAATAAATGTAAAACCTGGTATAACCTAGATATTGTCTTTGTTTCATTTTCAAGTATAAGAGTTAGTTATAGATGTAAAATTGAATTTATAATTTCCAGTTGTTCATTATTTCTCAAGATATTGAGGGTTAATTCTAAGAGGTATTGGTTTAAAAATGTAACTAATAATAATATATACTTTTTTGAACGAATAATTTTGTCAATGATCAAAAAAAAAAAAAAGCATTGCTGTTGGATGATAATTAAATTTTGTATTGGAAGAAAAAATCTCTTGTCTTGTTGTGTTATTTGTCTAATGAAGAAAATGAAGCCACCATGTTGAAGGTAAAAAATAAAAATTGTGTTTATTTATTTTTTTCAATTAAATAGAAAGGAGTTATAGACATATGTCTTTGTGACAAAACCAGCCACCATTGAGCCTCTATGTTTTAAAACATCTCTTCCGAAAGAGCAGTATGAACTGAGCATATGAACTGTCGGATGTTCTTGATGGATATTTAGATTAAAATTAATTTAAAAAACTGTTAAACAAGCTTAATCGTCTAGGAAACACACCAGGAGCTGATAACTGAACAATGATGGAGCTGTGTAAATGTGTGTAAAATTAAATCTAAAAGAGAAGATTATAGGAGCCACAATTGGAACCTGATAATATCCAAAGCAGAAATCACCCCCCCCCCCCTCCCGCCTTCTCAACTTTCCCTCTATGAAAATACTATTCCAAATACGTTTTACATTTTCTGGCCTTGTTTTACTGAAATAATAATTTTACTGTATATCTTAAAATTACCAATTTTCACTATGAAATATTCGATATGTGAAATTTTCCCATATAATTGGGTCTTTAACACATCAATAATAATCTCTCATTTACACCTGAATTTTGGTACCAGGGCAAATGTCTGGGTAGGCCGTATCTAGAGTGGGCATCGCACTCTTTTTACCATCATTTTTTTTATTTCAGAAATATTTAAAACAATATAAGAAAAGACCAAACTACTAGTACCAAAAGTATTGTATATTTGTTGAGTTATAAAAGGTGTAGATCAACATCAGAAATGTAGTCTCCACAAAACAGGACAGTTCTCCCTCTCTTCCATAGTCCTGAAGAAGGCTTGCATTTCAAGCCGAAACGTTGGCAAAAATAAAACTCATTGTAGATATTAAAAGTAGTTCTTATTCAATCACATGACCGAACCGGAATGATCTACAGGATTAGGATCAGGATTTAGGGCGATTAACATTTTATCATGTTTTTACGCCAGAGAAATGATCTACATCTTTTTTACTCGTATTCAAGCATGGCTAAAAACCCCTCTCTGTCTCTTTTGTTTGGCTCAATTCGGAACATTTTGGAAAATGCACAAGTCAGTCCGCCGTTTTTGAGTGCACATAATGAAAACGTTAATTTTTCTCATTGGATTAGTTTTCCGTCTAGTAAATTCTGCCGAATAAAGAAATTGACATTTTTGCCAAAGTAATTTTGCGCCACATTTTATCAATTTGGGGCCATTTTTGAGACCGGAAGGTGCTTACAGACATACACAAGTTTGAAAGATCGCTATGTTTGCGTCATAGAGGTCATGAAAAGTCGTGCTATATTATCGGCACCTAATCGGACTCATGGCATCGTTCCTCTTTAAAAAAATGGCTTTACCACTTGAAAGTATCGCATTCCTAAAAGAATACGTACAGAAAGAGTGATATAACAATTTTAAAGACGGTAATTTTTATTAGCTAATTGGGTGATGAAGGTTTGGAGATATTTTTCAAACATTTCTGTCATGGGGCCCAATCTCAATAGCTATAATATTCCTTGGGGTTGAGAAAACAAAAGCAGATATATTATTTTTTAAAAAGATAAAAATGTCAAGAAAGGACCAACATAGAGTTAGTAATCCGCCTCTGTTGTTTTAGAATCGATTCGCTCCCGGTATTTCCACGTATCGATTAGTTAGTTCTAGATGTGAACACCTGTCATTATCAGTTGGTTGCCCAAGCACTGGCTGGGCATTGACAGATGCCAACTCAGTGTTTGCTTGGCTACTGCTAGAATCTGACAGGGTTTATATTGTCTAAGGGGTCTGGGTGATGGTTTTTATCCATATGTGGAACGTACCAACGTTCGATTACTATCCTCACTTGAGCTGACATAAACTCAATTCGTAGGTAATTTCAAATAGTTCTCCATACCAAAATGAATAATGAAAATGAGCAGATTACTCCTAGTACAGACTACTTTAACATAAGAAAAGCCTATGAACATTTTCAACTGACATTAATTGATAATGATGATATTCATATTGGCTCCTATTTGGAAGCATACAAAGAACTATGCAAGTAAGTTTGTTTTTTTGTTTTACTGCTTCTTAACAGTTGCATTTGGAATGTAGTTTTACTCGCCTTCTTCTATTATCTTTATCCTTTGTAGATTCTGTACCTTATTGGGATCAGTATTCTCTTTTGTGGCAACTGAAATTATTAGTAAGTCTGAAACAATGCATGAACTACGAAATAAATGCCAAGAAGAACATTTTGATTCACTCAAAAAAATGATTGATTATGAGAAAGGCTCTGAACTTTTATGTGATAAAAACTATGTGTCAGGTTGCCGTACTTTACTTCGACTTCATCGAGGGTTAGGTAAATTTGAATATTTCTAAAAAAAAAATAACACTAATAGCATGCTTATTTATTTAGTTGTATGTCTTGGACAGCATTATGGAGAAAATGGGGATGAATTATATTTAATTTTTTTCTTTTCTCAAAAGAATGATATTAAAATAAGAAACAAATAAAATAAGTAAAAAATAAAATTAAAATAAGTGTTCAAGAGAATAAGCGTGAACATAGAAAATGCCAGAAAAAAGCTTAGAAACTTGTGTTTTTAATCTCCCATTAATAAACCCCTTTACCTAAGATTGTAATATCTTCTTAACTCCTTTATTATCACTATATTGAAATTATGATTTTTCCTAATAATTAATAATAAGCCAAAAACTTTGTTTCCTTCCAATCTTATATTGATATATATTAGATGATTTAAATACTTTTCATAAATACAATTTTAAATTAAAATCCTTTCAACCGAATCAATACAGTGTAGTTTAGTTCTAATAAGTATACTTTTTGAAGACATATACACCTTTGTTTAGAAATCTTAATTCTAATTTTATTTCTAAGTATTCATTCACTACATTATCTCATTAATTGTACTGGTAATTATATTTTATTGCAAAAGGAAATTATTTTTCAAATTCTCACATTTTTGTTTTTGAGATGTTCAATTTTTCTCATAGAATATAATTGGTGAGTTTGAGGGTTTTCACATTAACAATCACTGGCACAAATATAAATAGGTTTTTCTATTGAGCCAAATTGCATTTTAGTGTAAACTAATATTATCGGTTTCAAATCACAAATTTAGCTGTCTTGAAATGAATGCAACAAAATAACTCACATTTTCCACAAGTGTTTTAACTCTAGAGGTGCGAGTTATGAATTTATTTGAGATATGTATAACTTTTGTATTTGAGGTGTCGAGTTTCAAAAAAGGATATGTCCAAATCGTAAAACTATTCTGAGGACACAAAAAACATGTAAGGTAGTATAATTCCTTTAGGAAATTAATATTTACAAGGCCACACCATCATTCATTTCCTTATTTTTTATGAGATTTAATGAATTTAAAAAAAAAAGAAAAAAAGTTTTTGCTGTGAGGGAAAAAAGAGTTCAAAAAAGAAATTAATTAGATTACAAAATGGACTTAACCCATTTTGAAAGTCATCGCCTCATTTGTAACAAGCATGTAGCTATATGTGGTTAAATAATAATAATTATTTCTCATGCTAAGCTAATAACGTACAAAAAAAACAAAAAAAAAACCTTCATTTACAATGAAAAATCTTCAGTATTCTTATAAAATAACTTAATTTAGTATTTAATGTTAGCCTACTTTTTTTTTTTTCATAGTTAATAGAAAGAGAAGCAGTTCATATTAATAAAAATAAGGTCTAATCACTTTCTTCGAACATGTGGTTTTCAGGAACTGTACCATCTTAGTTTATGTATTTTTTAAAATGCCCTTTGTTAAAAATAAAAAAATGAACATGAAGAAAATTATAATTCCGATTTCCATTGCTGTTTCTACTAGGCTTCAAGTAATTTATATAACTCTTTTTTAATTCAATAAACTAATATGGAGAAATTGGATTAGCTATTTAGAATCTGTAAAAGTTAGTACTTTTTTAATGAATTGTATGATTGTATTTTTCTTAGGCCAAGATAAGACTTTAGTTACAGAGCTATTGATTTGTTTACTAATATCAAGGAATTTATAAAAAATGCTAATCATTAGACCAAAAATGTATTTTTTTTTATTTTTTTTTTTTTTTTTTTTTTTTAGAACAATGCAATGTATTTTAGTAAATATGTTTAAAACTGTGAGTTTTTTTATTTTTATAATTTTGATGGTTTTCACTTAAAAGCTTGAACATTTTTAATATATTTTGTTCTAAACCCTTCCAGTTTGTCTATAAACTATATATCATTAATTTCAGATTTTATTAGAACATTTTTAAGAAGAATAGCTGAAATTGAACTTGATGGTAGCACTAGTCATATTGGAACATTATCATACCATGAGACTTTAGGAAAACACCATGGATGGTTTATTCGACAAGGTGCCTTTCTTGCAATGAAGTTCCTTCCTAAAAAGAAGACCATCCTCACATCGGTATTCATGATTATCTAATAACAATATTCTACTTAAAGAATGTTTTTTCTATCAATAATTAAGTCGGCAGAAGGTCAATAAATAGTAAAAACATCTAAAACTTACAAATATTTATTCCTGTACTAGTTTCACGCCCTTTAAATAGCTCTTCAGGAGATTAAACTATTATATTTTTACAGCCTACCTAGGAACTTTCAGTTACAAGTGCCTTGTCAAAACTCAAGTTTGCTAAGAAGTCAGCAGTTAGAAAATTGATTTAGTCAGAAAATAATTTTTAATTTCATTAGCTATAATGAGATTATAATTGAATTTACAATAGTGCTCGCTATCATCCATTGAAATTTTAATTTTGGACTCTATACATTTTCAAACACATCTGAATTCTCGCTGCTGATTCTTATGACTTGAGATTATCTTCAGTCTTTATAATTGGTTTGCAGTAAATATTGTTCAGTTTTAACTCCTGAAGAGGTGTCTACAGAGTCTGAAACATGTAGATTTTTTTTTTTACCATATGCCTGCTGAGTTATTGTTTTTTTTTCTCTCTCTTTTGCTTACAGCTTTTCCTTCTATGTTGTTTTTTTTTTCCTACATATTTTAATCAAGAACAATATAGTTAGTACTTTAGTAATAGGAAAACGCTAGTGTTTAGCAGCATTTATCAATATTTTTATTTCACTTGCCTCTCCTCAATGCATCTATATCTCTGACTAAACAATAAATTAATCTTGTTTTCAGCGCTAATATAAATATGTTATAATAATATGTTGTTAAACAAAAATGTTCTAAACATATTCATACTACTTGCAATCAATTATTTGATTTACCAATAAATATTCATATTTTCCATATTAGTAGCACACCCCGGCGCTAATAGCCCTAATGTTGATGCGCCGTTAAACATAAAAAAAAAAAAAAAAAAAAAAAAAAAATAGTAGCACATAATGGGATTTATTTCTGTCACCACCAAATTTCCCTCCCGCTTCAAGTCTTCCGTCAGAATAAGTAATGATAAATGGTTCCTGTACGAATGCTGTTGGCCATTTATGAAGCAATTACTTGTGTAACTAATAAATATATAAGGTAATTGTATAAACCTTCTGCAAATATTTGTCACTGTTCCGCCTTTTATTTTATTTTATTGAAATAAATATATTAAATTCCCCAAATTAGTTTAGACATTTTTAATCCTGTTTTTTTTCCTATATATTTTTTTTAATTCCTTACATCAATAAGTTAAAATAATATAATTTTTTATTATTGATTTCCAACTCTCCTATGAATTTTGTTTACTATTTTGATATTTGTATTTTATAATACACCAAAAGGTACATCGCCTGTGCAGCAATGCTCAAAATAAAATAAATAATCCTAAAATTTTGATAAACTTGAAATATCAAATTACACAGAAAAGAAACTATACTAATTTTCATATTTGTGCAATTCCACGCCCATTTTATACGTCTGTTTGTTTTTTCCATTCCTACGAGTAATTTAAATTTCTTTCTTTAAAAACTCTAAGTATTTTTTACTTTACTTGAATTTATCATTATTATTTCTTCTTTGTTTTGATAGAGCTTACATTAATAAATAACACTCCTTTTATGAAAGATTTAAGCTAGGCTTTCCCATGTATAATACATGTAAAAAACATAGGAGCCCATTCTCGGAATGAGTGGACACAAATAGTGGTATTTCTTTTCAGTTTATTTCTGTTGTTCTAGATGTAAAACAAAACTGTTAGGCAAGATCATTTGCTTATTAAGGGAACTTGCTCGAAATGAAGTAAGTGATTGACTTTTCCTTATTAATACATTCAGACATATGGAGTTTCTGTAACTGTTCTTTTGGTTTATGTTTGTCTCAGAAAAGTCTGAATTGTTGGAACTTTGTAATCTTTGTCTATTTCAGTAACAATTGTGTCTTGAAAAAAAAAAAAAAAAAAAAAAAAAAAAAACTTAAGATATAACTATCTGGAATTATTACATAACTATATAGAATAAATTTGTGTTAACCAAATAAAAACCGCTCCAGGGAAGCAAAAAAATTGAACACCCTATTTTTATAGGAAATTTCAACACTGAGCCCTTTTTTGATCCTAGATCCCAAACATACTCATTCCTCAATAACTGTTTTCGGAACAAACAGGCCTTGTTATATCTACATGTTGGACCAGAGGCTACATTTTACAGCATGCTAATTATTTAAATATTTCTTGCAATAAATAAATAAGAGATTATTGAATTGTGTTAAGCAAAACTTTGTTATGAACTTGAAGATAAAATAATGTAGTTTGGATGTTCATCTCATAAAATTATAGCAAAAACAAAATTCAAATATTTTAATGGAAGAGGCAAGATTGCCAATTCTCTAATAGTAATTTCTCTATTGTCTTTATGATAATAATTTTTCCTGCACTGATTGAATTTGTGAATTGTGATTTTATTATGCACGTTTAGTTGCTTTCTATTTTAACAGTTGTTTAGAATGTTTTAATCTTTTAGCTTCTGTTTGCTATAATGGACAAGCACTTTCAAAATTAATAATAAGCTGAAAAATTCTGAATTTTTAGTAAAATTTGTTTCGTTAGAACAAATTAATATATTCATGACATAGTATCAAAGAAACAACAACAAATGTAAATTGAGCTGCCCCCTATTTCTCAAAATATCTTATTTTTTACAAAATGCAAGTTATTAATTGTTAATATTTCCTTTTTTTTATTTATGTTCCAATGACTATATCTCTGAATTTATAACCGTTTAATACTAAATTTGAATTGTAATGACCTTTACTTGATTATGACTTTCTTATCAGCATAAAAAATGAAAACGATATTTGTGTTTTTTCTATGTCATGATATACATTTTTTTATATACTTTTTGAAGTATAGCCATGCTTATTTATTGTAATAAAATTAATTGAATTAGTACAAAGACTAAAATGTTAGAGTTGTGTGTGTATATGCTCTAACACACACTTACACTTACAAAAAAATAGTTTCCTCATTCATTTTCTTTTAGATTATTTTTTGTGCAGTCAAGTTTTTTCACATTTCTCATAATTTTATCGCGACCTTTATGTTTAAATTACTCTCAAAAACGTATATCCCCATCTGGTGAATTTAAGGTTAAACGATGGTCAAAATAGTATTACTTAATTCAATAATGGAACACCTTTGTAATCTTCTTTCCATTCTTAATGATTGAGGCAAGAAGAAGAGTAATTCATTAATATTTTGAGAGAATGTGCCTTGAAAATAAGTTTGGAGAATGATATTTTATATTTTAATAAAAGGGAGTGTGGAGACTTCAGCTTGGCTGATGTCCTTTGTAAAATGAGGTTACTGTGAATGGAAGTATCCTTGACATTACTAGGTCTGTACTAGATTGTGTCAGTATCTGTTTAGAAAAGAAAAAAAAAAACTTTATTTTGTCGCAAAAAATTATTCAATAAGTATTGACAAATTATAAAAAGACTTGATAATTAAAAAGTTAGTTTTTGTGCTATTTATGCTTGAATAATATATATATATATATATATATATATATATATATATATATATATATATATAAAATAAAGCAGTACCAAGAGTTACCCTGTTGTATTGATTTTAGTATATGTACCGCCGAAGCGAGTACAAAAGTTTTTTTTTGTATACAAATCATTTTTATTTTCTCGGGTCTACTAATTGGAGTAAAAATTTTAATCAATTAAATACATAAATATTGGGTATAAGGTACATAAATACATTTTGAAAATAAGGTTTTATCTTAATTCATCAACTTAATAGTAATATAAAAGCCATTTTTGTTTATATATCTTTAATACAGTTATTAAATTGAGGATTAAATATATATATATATATATATATATATATATATATATATATATATATATATATATATATATATATAAACAAAAGTAGCCTTTGTATTCATTAAAAATTCTAGACAACACAATTAAACATTTTTGAGAAAAATGTTTTTGGCAATGTTTAAATTAGGTAAATGTTATTTTATCATTATTTTTCCTTTTTTGATAGGATGAATAATTACAAGATATTTTTTACTAAAGAATTTGTGAAAGGAACGTATAATTGAAACTGTGAAAATTAACGAAAGGAACTTTCTACAGGCAGTTTTGTAATAATTGAGGGATGATGTTTCAGCAACCTGAGAAATGCTGTTTCATAAATATGATGTAATACCAGCAATGCTTATGCTGAAAAAGGATTTTTTTATTGATCTAGATCTTAAAATAATATTATTTAAAAATATTCTGAAAGAGATATGAATTCTTAGGAAAATGTTTGACTTACTTAAATTTATAAATTATTGATTCTTGCTCTCTTTATTTCATACGACCTTGAAAATAAACATATTTTATATATATAAAATTAATTATTATTTATTTATTTTGGTTAACTCGCAACTATGGTCATTCAACAGCTTAAACGATATAAATACAAAACGTTAAAACAAATATACATAGTGGACATGTTCCTTGCCTTGTCCAAAAGTTGACTTCGTATTTTCTGCATTTTTGATTCTCACAGAGTTGTATTTATATCTCTTTTATGCGTGGGGGCGGGTTGGAAAATAATAAATAAGTACTTAAAAATAAATAACAAAATAAATTAATTAATTAAAAAACAAATAAACTAAAATAATTATTAATTATTTCTCATAGTAAAAATATTTGATGGAGTACTTTCACAGAAAACAATGTACATTCACTACTCCCAAGTAGTTTTTTTCTTGTACTTGGATCAATTTCTTTTTTGCATCTTAATACTAGTTACTACCCAAATTTGATTTTTATATAAAACATTTTATTTAAGAAATGTTTCATTTGAAATGCTTCTTAAATAACTTTACTGTACTTTCAATTAGACTGGGAAAATAGCTAAAAACAGCTGTTCTCTGCTAAGAATAAAAAAAAAAAAACAAGCTGTGATTCTCTTGTCGTCAAACAAATCAAGGTCATTAAGAGGGATAATAGATCTGTTTACTTATTTACAAATTAATATTTGCTTTTAGGAGTTTGTTTGATTTTCTCTTCAAGGTTTTATTATTCAAATGCACAATTCTGGGTTTATAATTTTGCGTTAAATGTTATATCAACTTATGGAATTTAAGAAATAAATAAAATCATCATTGTTTGTTTGAAATATTAAGAGCGAAAAACCTCTTAGTCGCCAGTGCCCTACCATGTAAACATGTCCCACGATTATACATCCATGCTCTTGGATTAGGGTGTGCTTTTGTTAATTACTAGTCATGTCAGGATTTACTTTACTTTCATTTTATTTTTAATTTTGTTTTCTATTTTTTTTAATTTTTTTTTTTTAAATAACAATTCTTTTTAATTTAAAGGATAAAATTTATTTACATAATTGTATTATACAAAACTCTTCAGTTTCATTCGTTTTTTATTTAATAAAAACTTCGTGTAATTAGTTTCAAGTAACATTTGGTACAAGAAGAATTTCTGCATATTCTGCAACTTACAATTTTCGGGATTCAATAAAATGTGTGGACGATTAGTTGATTCCTCAATTGTATCATGTAGTATTAATTATATAATACTAATTAAGCAATTAGCTATTTTAATTTATTTGAAGTAATTTTCATGAAACAGCAAAACATTACCAGTGGCCCATTATAAAGGATAAAAATGGAATGAAAATTTAGCACTTGTTTATTTGAAAACAATTATTAGGCTTTTTTCTTTCGATTTATTTATGTTATGAAAACAGGAGGATTATCATCATTTATTTTTACATGTAGTAATTCAATTCACTTTGTTTACTTAGCAATTAATTTGAGTTTTATCAATTCTGTATGATCTTTAAATAAGACACCTCTGTTATAATACATTTAATATTGTTCTTTTTAATTAAGATTCTCATCTATAGAAAGAGAAATTTTCAAAACTTTATTTTTTTTTTAAATTAGCTTGTATGGCTGGGATTTGAACCCAGAAGCTCTTATTTTACGCTTGGATGCATCGCTAATTACACTACTGGGCTTCATATCTCTATATGGTAAGGGAATCAATTCAAAACTTCAGTTAGACAGTGTAGTGTCATAGTTACCCGAAGCCTAGAGCACAGAACACACCGTTAAGGATTAATTTTGTAATCTTTATTACTTATAATAATTAATTTGATAGGCTGGGAATTGAACCCAAAATCTTCCATTTTATGCTATATTGGTTTGCCAGTTATTATAACAGGCCTCATAAGAAGGCAGACTTGCCATTGCTGATCTGCGTGTTGATAAAAAAAAAAAATGTCTCTATTTTTCATTGTGTTTATTCCTACTCTAATACTGGACTAATAATTTAATCTAAAACAATTGTAGTTTTTGTGTGTTGTCACATTGTGAAATTATTTTAATTTTTCTCCTAGGTTTGTGGGAGTAAGTTTGATGAAGTCGAAGAGGTACTGCCCCTTATGCTTGAGGCAGCGGATGAAGTTTATAAAAGAACTCAGGAGTGTTACGAAGTTCATGAATTGCTAGATCTCCCATAATGTGTTCATCTCATATGTGCCACTTAATCTTAAGCAAGATAGAAATAAGTAATATTTCTGTGATAACTTAAAGACAAATAATTCTTAAATATGGTGGTAAATTCTTCTTTTATTAATTTCCTATTGTAAAAAATAACACTTTCATGAAAATACGAAACACATAGAATTTACCACTAAAACACTTTTTTTATTCAAGTCTTACTTTATTTTACTCTTTACTTCCATAAATGGAAACCACTTGAAATTTTTACTTAATGTATTTTTAGTCTGAAAACTTTTCCCAATTCTTGTTCCACATGGCCTATTATCGTTTTGGCTTTAATTATTTCTTCAGAAAAATTGATTTCTTTTCTAGGTTGTATTCTATTTTGGGCTGTGCCTTAGATAAGTCCTTGAAAGTAATGTTATAAATAGATATTTTTAAGCTCTTCGAGTTAAAAGATTTCTTACTTACTTAACCATTCCATCTGCCCACTATATATCTGAAGTTTTGAAACCTTTAATAAATTTTAAAAGAATACTTAAATTTATCAAATTAAGGTGAATCTGTGAATTATGGTATTAAAACAAATATCAAGAGAGACTAAACAATTTTTAAAAAAATACTTCTTTGAGATAAGATTATTTGTTTTCTTTTCCTATTTTTCCAATTAAATTTTGTTTTATTAAATCTGCCATTTAAAGTAAATGAAATTTAATTAAAATATTTGCATTTTATTATTCTAAAAAATAACTATAATTTATGCCATAAGTACAGCAAAATTGAAAACTTTTGAAGTTTCTTTATCTTTCCTTGTTCCCTTTTATTATTATTATTATTTTTATTTATTTATTTAATTTTATTATTATTATTATTTTTTTTTTTTGCTGCTCAGACAGCTATAGAAGTTTGCATGTACACAATTCACAAACATAAATAGTTATATTTTGCTTTCTGAATTAAATATGAAATGTTCTATCTAAAATCAAATTAGAGAATTTTGGTATTAATCTGTGATTATTTTTATTGTATTTGTATTCAAAATAAATGTCTGTACATTGTTGATTCATAAGTGTGTCATTAGAATTACAAATACATTTTCTATCTTTGAGAAAAAAAAAGTATTCAAACTGAATTTCACAGAATAAATTTGAACAACTGCATTTGCTTCCCTTCTTTAATCAATGCAGTTTTACAGTTTGCTTACTGTATTCAAATAGAACACAAGTGTGCATTAAATTCGCATGGTGAATTTTGACAAATGCTAATTTCAGCCGTCTTTAGACAACATTACTCTTCCTCAAAAAATTGAAAATATCAGAATATAGAACACCTCATGATCAATGAATGATATTCTTGTCGTCATAACTAAGATGGTTATGTAATATTGTCTTGTTTTCATGAGTTAACTGTCCTTATTGTGAATTGAATTTTTTTATTTTTATATATATATATATATATATATATATATATATATATATATATATATACATATATATATATATATCTTCTTAATTATTATCTAAGGCTCAGAAATTTTGGCATTTTCTACTGTTGTAGAACAAGTTTTTTTTAAAAAAAGAACCACTTGATTCCAAGCATATCAAGTAAGAATTCTGGTATATATACACAATCACTGTTTCTGTTTCTAAAATATTAATTTTTAAATATTAATTAAATGTTCTTATGATAGATCGTTTTGAACCAAACCAAAGGTATATCACTTTAAAATCCTTTTCCCTTTATTGTTCCCTACTTGTTTAAAACTCAAACTCAGTTTCTCAAAGATTGCTTTCCCTAGATCAAGAACTTTTTGAGTCTTTCACTAAAACCTTCCTATTTTTCTTTTGAATTCAGTAATCCGGCACGTTCGGGACTTGAAGCATACCGGATTATCTGATGTATGTCGAAAAAAATGGATAGAGATGAAAATTAAACGAACTGTAGACTATAAGATTAGTATATATTTAATGTAAAATGACTAAAATAAAATTGCACACTGTTAGAATACAAAAAAGTATGTATACATAATTGATTATTTTAAATGTCCCGTTGAGCAAAAAGGTATCAGTCAAACGAAAGCTGTAAACTGAAAGGGCAACAAGTACATATTTTATCACAGAGAGGGTTTCCGGGGATTTTTCTACAACCCCGTTGGGCACCACTGGGTTGTTGGAGTGGGTATTTTGCAGAATTGACATCTAAGAACTGAAGAGGTGTACTTTTTATGTTTGGCCTTGACAACCCTACTGTGCAGGATTAGAGGAAGTGTTGAGTGATGAAATTACCTCCCTCCCTCTGTGACCTCATTAGTTCATTGAACCTCCTGGACATATTTTCAGATTACTCACTCAGCACATTAATTTCAAAAAATAGTGTGGCAGTGAGTGTGTCTCATCTGGATACTCTTGTAATAAGTGCTAATAAGAAGCCGCATCTATAAAAGTAAACGTGGGAACAGGGGAGAACACAAGACACACAACCTTCCAGGTTAGCATTCCATATTCGACTGTATTTCACGCGCCAAAACATAGAAGGCACTGGATTACAATGCAAATTGTATATTTCAACACCTCCCCTTAATCCAGTGGCTCAAACAATTACTATTAAACAAGACCAATACCATCTGTACAATATAAATGCTTAGCAACAGCAAGTGGTTTAGTGAACATATCAGCATACATTTGTTCAGTAGACAGATACTTAATTACAATAACACCCTTATTGACTAATTCCCTAATAAAATGAAATTGTTGGCATGGTGTTGAGTGATATTGCTCAGAAGGAGCCAACAAAATAAAATAAATAAAATTTAACAAAACACTAACTATTTTTTTTGGTATAAAATTATTATTATTATTTTTAGGAACAAAATGTTAAAAATTAATATGAACAAAGGAAAGGAATAATTGTCTTTGTCTTCTGAGGTGTAATGCACCTTAACACAATAGCCTCTTAAGCAGAAAGTTAGCTGCTAAGGAAGGTTAGGGAATTTCAGCAGTCCAATGTTCAAAATAAAAATTGGCACTCACAAGACTATGATTTTATACAACACCAGTTGCTTGAGATAGACACTTCAATAAAACACTTTTTTAAAACATGTTTGTCAAGTATCTCATAACACACACCAATTGTTTTTTTACTCACTGTCTTTTTTTTTTGGTGAACATATGTTAATTAACATATGTGTTAATAGTAACATATGTTCTGCTACACTACTCCCCCCCTAGTGACGGAGTCGCAAAAGCGTGTGTTTAGCCGTACCTGACGACCAGATCTTGTCCTGTAGGGTGGTGGAGTTGATCTTGCTGCGTCAGAAGTTCTGTTCATGTTTGCAGTATGGTTCGTGGTGTCGCTCTTTGGTGTTACCTCAGTAGATGTTCTGGGAATGTTCTCAGTGTCCATGAGACGGTAGGCAGGTTTGAGACGATCGAGAGACACTGTCACTTCCCTGTCTCCTAGCTGGATTGTAAAATGTTTCTCAGCGCGCTTGAGGATAGGGTAAGGTCCTGAATAAGGAGGGACTAAAGGACTCCTTACAGCGTCTTCTCTCAGAAAAACATGCGAACATTTTTGCAGATCTTCATGCTGGAATACCTTTCGAGTGGTTGATCTTGGTTCAGCGGGTTTAAGCTTAGCAAGATCTTCCTTTAAAAGTCGAAGAGCAGCTGCTGGTTCCTGCTGAATGGGCGACTCATGGAAAAATTCTCCTGGTAGTCTAAGAGGTTGACCATATAGTGCTTCAGCGACGGATGCACCCATGTCTTCTCTGAATGCTGAACGTAATCCAAGGAGTACGGTTGGTAATAGTTCTGACCACCTATCTGTATCGAGGTGTGCAGTGAGAGCGGCTTTCAGTGTTCTGTGCCAGCGCTCAATGCAACCGTTGGATTGTGGGTGATAGGCGGTTGTCCGTTTTTTCTCTATTCCCATGAGAACAGCAAGGTGTTGGAATATCTCAGCCTCGAATTGCCGGCCTTGGTCCGTTGTGATTCTGCTGGGCGTGCCAAAGCGAGCTAACCAATGAGTGTAAAATGCTTCACTGACTGTGGCTGCTGTTATGTCTGGGAGTGGTATAGCCTCTGGCCATCGTGTTCCACGGTCCATCATTGTGAGGCAATATCGATTTCCATTGGATGTGGGCAGTGGTCCAATCAGATCCAGGTGGACATGCTCAAACCGTTGCGCTCTTGGAAATGTTCCCAATGGTGTCTGGGTGTGCCGCTGTACTTTTGACCGTTGGCAAGGTATACATGACTTGGTCCATGTTCCGATGTCACGGTTCATTTCTGGCCAGAAGAATCTCTGTGATATAAGTTTTCTGGTTGCTCGAACTCCTGGATGACTAAGGCCATGCAGTCGGTTGAAGAGAGCTTTTCTAAGACCTTCTGGAATGTATGGACGTGCCTTGACAGTGGACATTTCGCAGAGAAGTGGTCCATGGAATCCAGGGATGTCGATGAGTTTGAAGTTCAGACTGGGGTTCTTCTTGAGGTCAGCGATTGATGGATCCTTCTTCTGGGCTTCCGCGAGAGCATCTAGATCATCTGGTAGTTGTACTTCTTCCAGGCGGGACAAGGTGTCGGCAACCATATTTTCTTTACCAGGCTGATACTTTATGTCCGTTGAGAACTGACTAATAAAGTTCAGCTGGCGGATACGTCGGGGACATGCACTGGTGGGCTTCTGTTCGAAGGCGTGAACTAGTGGTTTATGGTCGGTGACTATAGTAAAGTTCAATCCTTCAAGAAGTGGCCTGAAGTGTTTAACAGCTTCATAGACTGCGAGCAATTCTCTATCATAAGCAGAGTAATTTTTCTGCGTCTGTGATAGAGCTCTTGAAAAGAAACTCAAAGGTCTCCATATCCCATTCTTCCGCTGCTGGAGAACTGCACCAATGCCGATATCTGAGGCATCGCAGGCAAGAGATAACTCCTCGTGAGTGGATTGATGTGCTAGCTGTGCGGCTGCTGCGAGACTCTCCTTGGTTTTCTGGAATGCTTCCAAACTTTCTTCAGTCCAGGGTACAGGTCGCTTGTCGTTTTTCTTGGTATTGTGCAACAAGCGATTCAGAGGGGTCTGAACAGTAGCTGCGTCAGGTATACATCTTCTGTAAAAGTTTACCATACCGAGGAAACGGCGAAGCTGGCAGATAGTTGTGGGTTGTGGAAATTCGGCGATGGTCTGGACTTTGGTTGGCAGGGGTGTAATGCCACACGAATTTACTCTGTAACCAAGGAAGTCTATTTCAGATTTCCCAAAGACACACTTGGCTACATTGAGTGTCAGTCCATTATCGTCCATCCGCTTGAAAACTTCCCTAATATGCCGCTCGTGTTCATCTTCATCAGCTGAAGCAATAAAATAATCGTCCAGATATGGAAATATGAATGGAAGGTCACGAAATAGGGTGTCTGAGAACCGCTGGAAAGTCTGGGCAGCATTTCTTAAGCCAAAACTCATTCTAGTGAATTCCATCAAACCGAATGGTGTAATTACAGCTGTCTTTTCAATGTCTTCTTCAGCTACTGGAATGTGGTAGAAGGCTCTGACTACATCCAGTGTCGAGAAAATCTTCTTTCCCTCTAGCTGTGTGGTGAAGTCTAGAAGATTAGGTACAGGATATCTGTCTGGTACTGTCTGCTTGTTCAGCATCCTGTAGTCTCCGCAGGGACGCAAGGTTCCATTCTTCTTTGTGACTACGTGCAGTGGGCTAGACCACGGACTCTTAGAAGGTCTGCAGATGCCTTCGTTCATTAGTTGCTGGAAGTGTTCCTTAACGGCCTTATATTTGTCCGGAGGAAGTCTTCTGGATTTGCTTGTTACTGGATTTCCTTTTGTCTCAATGTGATGCTGGACGACAGTGGGTGAAGGTCCTCTGATTGGTTCACGACTTCCGTAGGTAGTGTGGGGAAAGTCGGATAAATGTGTGATTCGGTAGGAGGAACTACAGTTCCATACTGCTATTAGTATGTATGTAGTGGCTCGGGGATCGTGAACACCTGAGCATTTGTGACACGAAGAAGATCTTGTTCTATCTGTGTCAGATGGTGACGCTGGAGATCTTTGAGTGTTAAGATCCGCAGCCACGCTAACGCTGTTGCGTAATACCTGAGGTACTCAGGTAGCATGATGCGGCCCCATCGAACGTTGTCGACGGAGTACTCCATGTTCATATGTTCCACGACCTCCATAAGGGTGGCCATAGAAGGAGTGAACTCCAGGAAAGGGTTGTTTTCCCGGACATCGAAGTCAGTGGAGAAGGCGGTTGACTTAATAGGGTCATTCCGCGCGACCTCTGGCTTTTGGAGTGCCTGACGATGTGCAGGCGGTGGTAATTGAGCTGAGGCGGGGCCAGGGATACCAGGGGCTCTGGGACCTCGATTCCGCTGTGGGAAGCAACGATGGCAAATCTCGGAATGGAAGTTCTGGAACAGGTTGCAGATCTCATCGACAGGGCCGATACCAACACACCTTATGATGACCTCAAAGCTCGCCTGATCCAAGTCTATGGAGAATCCGAGACTCGAAGAATCCAGAGACTATTGCAGGATACTCAGCTCGGTAACCAACGACCATCCCAACTTTTACGCATCATGCTTCAGCAAGCAGGCACTATTGTCTCACGGGAGATGGTAAGAACTTTGTGGCTTAGAAACCTTCCAAGTAGGATGCAAGCAATTCTAACAGCGACTGGTCAAGATGATCTTGAAAAGCTAGCAGCGACGGCAGACAAGATTGCTGAGATAGAAACCCCAGTTGAGACATTTTCACTTTCACAAGAGGAAGCCCGGCCCCAGCAATCACCATCTTTGTCAATAGCACCACCTTCGATTGACCAGCTTGTCATGGAACTTCGATCTCTTCGCACTGAAGTAGCAGAATTGCGCCAGGCTCATCGGTCACGGAGCAATGACCGAAATCCATGGAGGGATACTCGTAGCCGACCCCCAAGTCGTTCAAGTTCCCGTGGAGGACTGTGTTTTTATCACTACAGATTTAAGGACAAAGCCAAAAAATGTACAAAACCCTGCAACTATAAAGTGAATTTAAACCCCTAGGGCTGGCGAATGAAGCGGCTATCGCCTCAGCCCAACCACAACGCCGCCTTTTCGTTAGAGATAAGCGGTCAGGGAAGATTTTTCTTATCGATACAGGTGCTTCTATATCCACCATTCCTCGTAACCCTCAGAAACACCGATCACCGACAGATTATAGTCTCATCGCTGCTAACAACACCCGAATCCCAACTTATGGAGAGTCAACCATGATCCTGGACCTAGGACTACGACGATCTTTTCCTTGGACCTTTGTTATTGCGGATGTAGGGAAGCCTATCATCGGTGCTGATTTCCTTTTCCGTCATGGTCTAGTAGTCGATATAAGGAATAAGCAGCTACGCGACGGCACTACAGGTCTTACTGCATGTGGAACGGTTTCCATGGTTTCTGTATCTACCATATCAACCATTCCTGAAGACTGCAAATACTCACATATCCTACGAGAGTTCCCCAATCTAACCCGACCATCACCACTTGTTGGCATGGTGTTGAGTGATATTGCTCAGAAGGAGCCAACAAAAAAAAAAAAATAAAATTTAACAAAACACTAACTATTTTTTTTTGGTATAAAATTATTATTATTATTTTTAGGAACAAAATGTTAAAAATTAATATGAACAAAGGAAAGGAATAATTGTCTTTGTCTTCTGAGGTGTAATGCACCTTAACACAATAGCCTCTTAAGCAGAAAGTTAGCTGCTAAGGAAGGTTAGGGAATTTCAGCAGTCCAATGTTCAAAATAAAAATTGGCACTCACAAGACTATGATTTTATACAACACCAGTTGCTTGAGATAGACACTTCAATAAAACACTTTTTTAAAACATGTTTGTCAAGTATCTCATAACACACACCAATTGTTTTTTTACTCACTGTCTTTTTTTTTTGGTGAACATATGTTAATTAACATATGTGTTAATAGTAACATATGTTCTGCTACAAAATTTTGTATCTATATGTTTAGTTCTATTGTGAAAAACGGGATTATAGACCAACTTTTGTGCACTTTGATTATCATTATAAATAGGAATAATAACATCAACATTAGTTAACTCATTCAATAAACCTTTAAGAAAAACGGCTTCTTTAGCTGCAAAGGTAATGGCAACATATTCAGCCTCTGTGCTACTCGACGACACACAAGGTTGCTTCTTGGCCTCCCAAGAAATTGGTCCGCCACAAAATTTAAATACAAAACCACTATAAGATTTTCTATCAATAACATCATTTGCCCAATCTGCATCACTATAACCTATTAAATAATCTTCATCATTGGTGTAAGTTAAACTTAAATCTCGAGTAGCACTCAAGTACCTTAATACTCTTTTTGCTAACTTCCAATGAACCAATTTGAAACAAGTATTAAACTGACTTAAGTATGAAGTAACATAAGCAATGTCTGGGCGAGAATTTACAGCTAAATACATCAATGAACCTATTAAAGATTGATAAGGAACATCAGGGATATTATCTTCTCCTACTCTATTATTGAACACAACTTTAGATTCCATGGGTGTATTAACTGGCTTTGATTCGCACATGTTAAATTTCTTTAATAACTCATCAATAAAAGATTTCTGATTAATCTTGATCTTACCATCATCTCTTAAAATATTCAATCCCAGGCAATACCTCGCCTGACCTAAATCCTTAATACTGAATTTAGAACTTAAAAATGTCTTTAAAGCGTTTAATTCAGATTTACTTGAAGAAAAAACTAAAAAAACGTCCACATGGACTGCAATAAAAGTACAACAGTTTTTGTTCAATTTATAAAATATGCAAGGTTCAAATTTGGATTTGATGAAATCAATACTAACAAGTTCTGTTTCTACTTTTTGATTCCATACCCTGCTGGACTGTTTGAGCCCATAAAGAGCCTTTTTAAGTAAACAAACCTTATTCCCATTTTCAACATCTATAAATCCATCGGGTTGTTCCATGTAAATAACTTCCGACAAGTCACCATTCAGAAATGCAGTATTAATATCTAAATGACATATAAACAAATTTAATTTAGCTGCAAGTCCAAATAACAATCTTAAACTTGACTTGGAAACAACAGGAGAGAAAGTCTCCTTATAATCTACACCAAATTTTGGGGTAAAACCCTTTGCAACCAAACAAGCTTTATATTTTATTGGCTTTCCACTATCATTATTTTTTACACTAAACACCCACTTACACTTCACTACACCTTCCTTCGCTGGTCGTTCAACAAGATCCCAGACCTGGTGTTTCTCTAAGGCTTCCATTTCTTGCTTCATTGCATCTAACCATAGGTCCTTATCCGATGAATTGACAGCTTCATCATAATTACTTGGGATGTCAGTATATAAGCATTCATAAAGTTCAAAATCTTGGTATTTTAAAGGAAGTTTAATCTCTCTTCGAGGTTTTTCATTAAGATTAGTAGTTTTCTCATTCTCTTCAAGACTTTTGTCATCAACATTGACTTCCACCTCCTTAGGGATTTTTATTTCACATTTGGGCACATCTTCATGTCTAATAGGCACTTTAGACGAATTGATTTCTTGAAAGATTACACTGCGAGCCAATATTATTTTTCTACTAATTGGGTCCCATAGTCTATATCCATTAGGTGCATAACCCATCATCAGACATTTGCGACTCCTTCTGTCCATTTTGCTATGACGGTCTTCCTTGGGTATATGGGCAAAAGTAATACTTCCAAAACATTTTATCTTGACCAAATCTGGAGGGTATCCATACCATAACTCTGATGGTGTGCGATAGTCTTTTAAAGATCTTGTGGGCAGTCGATTAATGATATACACAGCTGATCTCACAGCCTCTCCCTAAAATGTTTTGTCTAAATTTGAATCGAAGATCATACACCTTGCCATCTCCAAAATTGACCGATTCATCCTCTCTGCAATGCCTGTTTGAGACGGATTTCTAGGCACATTGTACTCTATCTGGGTTACCTTAGCCTTACAAAAATTTCTGAATACATGGCTAATGTACTCACCACCATTGTCTACTCTGAGTCTTCCTATTTCACGTCCAAATTTAGTGAACACATGACTCCTGTATTCCTTAAAAGCATCAAAAACTTCACTCTTCTTTCTCAGAAGATAGCACAGAGTAAAATGTGAAAAAGTATCTATAAAGGTTACAAAATACAAAAAACCATCATGAGTAGCAGGATGTATGGGCACTTGTGACACACTCTAAAATCTGAGTCTCTTTGCGTTCATCTGGTAATGACTTCAAGTAGGGGGTGCGAGACTGTTTCGTATAAATACATGTATCACATACATTACTTGAGGGATCAAACTATCATGATCTTCTATTAGATTGGCACTATCCATCACAACAAAAAATTTAGCAACATAGAGATTTCCAATTCTATTCCCATGGAAAATTAGATTTCTTCCTTTCCAAACAGTCACTATGCTATTTTCAAAAATTACTTTAAGTCCATTTTCTTCCATACATTTAACTGATAATAAATTACGGGATAAACTATCACAAATTAGAACATTCACTAAAGGGTAAACCTGAAGGAGATTGTCCTCAACACCGATTTTCTCCAAACTTTGCACTATAACGTATTTTGATGCACTAAACACGAATCCGTTGAAAAAAATTGTTGTTCTCAACCAGGAAAGAAGTTATTTAAAAAAAAAGTTCACTGTTAGCGGGTTACAAACGACCAAAGGTGCTGTTAGCGGGTTACAAACGACCAAATTTTCTTCAAAATTTGCATTATAACGTATTTTGATGCACTAAACACGAATCCGTTGAAAAAAAAAGTTGCTCGCAACTAGGAAAGAAGTTATTAAGCACTAAAGTTCACTGTTATGGAGGTTATAAAAGACAGGGTAAACAACTTATATGTAAACACGCGCCTGCGCAATAGTCCTTAATGACGAAGTGTAATTGAAATTTAGACTCACCTTGTGGTAGCTGACTTGGTCGTAAATTGTCGCTTTTGGGCATACGTGCTATGCGTTTCTGCTCGCTCCGCTCGCTCAAGAAAACATCAAAACCCCTAGTCAATCCAACTCGCAGAAATGAAATGAATTCTATGGCCCAAAAGTCGTCCAAGGCAGTCTTCCCTAACCTTCATAACAGTGAACTTTTTTTTTAAATAACTTCTTTCCTGATTGAGAACAACAATTTTTTTCAACGGATTCGTGTTTAGTGCATCAAAATACGTTATAGTGCAAAGTTTGAAGGAAATCGGTGTTGAGGACAATCTCCTTCAGGTTTACCCACTAAAGATATTTCACAACCTGATTCAGCAACCAATGAGAGTTTTCCACAAGTGGATGCTGTCACATATTCACCTACTTTTGCAACACAAATTTTTCTGTTAATTTTCCTGTTCTTTCCAACAGGACTTAACCAAATGACAGCTTGCACCACTGTCGATCACAAATTCTATTTCTAAAAGTGAATTTCCTGTGATTTGTGCACATTGTTTATCAACTTCAGTGAAGAAGGTTACTTGTTTACTGTTACCTTCCTTATCAATATCAGCTGTGCCACCAAAATGTCTATAACGATTGTTAGATTTACGATACTGATTAGGATACTTCTTATTCGGGCACTGGGAGCGCTTGTGTCCAGTTCCTTGGCACTCAAAGCATTTCCCTTGAAAATTTGACTTGTTCCCGCCACTATATCGATTTCTGATTGTATTTTCACGTTTATTCACTGCACTGAATGATTCACCACATTGTTCTTGATTTTTTAAAGAAATAGATAGTCTTCTTTCTTCCGAGAGCAATTTACTTTTCACAAAATCAAGGGTAACTGTCGCTGGGTCTTTGGAAAATAAAATGTCAATTGATGTAACTACTGGTTTAAAATTACTTGGCATTGCTGACAACAGTTGAATGATAACTTCATCATCCTCCATTTTACCTCCTGACATCTTCAATTCAGCTAAAGTCTTTTCAAATTCAAGAAGAAAATTCTGTAAGTCAGCTCCCTCAGCTGTAACCAAATTTCTCCTGGAGATCAATCCTGGACGCTAAACCTTTCTTCTCATACATGTTTTTCAAGGTTTCAATCATGTCACGAGCTGTAAGCTTCTCCTTGATAATTTCTAATACACTGTCTGTTACTGATTGAACAATAATATCTCTGGCATGTGCGTCTAGTCTAATAAAAGCTTCCTTGTCTCTAAGTTCTTCTGATTTAAGTCCCTCTAAAACTGATAAAACTCCATGACGATCTAAACATGTCTTAATCCGCACTAACCACATAGAAAAATTGCCAATTCCATCAAATGGACGAACATAACTCACTCCGGCTGCCATGCTTCTACTTAAATAAAATAAAAATAATTTGTAACTCACGAAAATCACTAATCAGTTCCTATTTATCCCACTGTTATGTTCTGGGCCCATAACCTCTTGTAATAAGTGGTAATAGCAGAGTATAAGAAGCTGCATCTATAAAAGTAAACGTGGGAACAGAGGAGAACACAAGACACAACCTTCCAGGTTAGCATTCCATATTCGACTGTATTTCACGCGCCAAAACATAGAAGGCACTGGATTACAATGCAAATTGTATATTTCAACAAATACCTCGGTAACAATAAACTTTCATTAAAAAAATTGGTGGGATTTTGCCTTAAACTGCTATGATGGAATCCACTGGAAAAAAGAGGGGAGAACAAATATTAAAAAAATAGATGTTTATTGTACATTATAATACAAATTGAGTTTTTAAAAGCAACTCATTTCAGGAAAGAACCACATCAGTTATATTTTGATTAGTCATCCTTATTCCTTCTTCTTGGGTAAGTAATCCTGAAAATTATACAAACATTTAAAAACATAATGGTTAATTTAAAGAATGAAACAATTAAGTGAACACTGTTGAACTTAATGTTACTAAAATAATTCTAATGCTTCATAAATAATATTTGTTTTTGTACCATATTTTTTGTTAGACTCTACTGTTTTAATATTTCTTCACTTCCTACTTAGACTCTTGTAATGATATTTATAAAATAAACTAACACACACTATAGTTATGTCTGCTAGACAATGGCAAGAGAATGTTTACCTGCTATACAAGCTGATGTAAAACTTGTTAAACATCCAGCAATGAAAGCTCTCAGTGCTACCTTATTAATGCACTTTGTTTGACCTGTTGCCAATGCAGAAAGTGTAGCTATGTTTGTCCCTAGAGCACCTGGATTTGCAAATCCGCATAGAGCAAATGTTGCTATTGCTTCTGACCTTGCCTAAAAGTGAGAAAAAAATGTAATTTTTCATTCCTCCTCTCTTAATTAAATCGTAAGTGTTATTTCTATACGTACCGAAATTTTACCCAGTTTTTTTAGTTCACCCAGTTGTTTGTAAGCTAAAAGCTCATTAGCAATAGTTTTTATTCCAATCAAACTTCCAACTGCTTGACATTCTTCTGGAATCACACCCATAAGCCAAGCAAGTGGTACAAAGAATTGTCCCACTAGGAACTGAGAACAGTAAATCAAATGAATAAATAAAATGTACTTCATTCATATAAAACAGAAATTCATGTACAGAGTAATTTAAAAAGCATTTCACATGCTGGGAAGAATTCTTATATAACTCTTAAAATTGTTTTTCAGAGTGGTATCATTAGTAAAGCTTGAAGATCTGTGGATGCATTAAGTAATGGATTAAGAATATTTAAGAAATGGGTATATTTTCTATGCTATCGTCTAGAGGAAACATTATTTTGTTTGTGTGTGTTTAACAGTGTATCAACAGTTGGGCTCTTAACGCTCGGCTATCTATAGGTTGCCTCCCATTTATAATGTCAACAGCACGTGATCGGTCACCCATTCAGTTACTGGCCACGCCCGATGTTCCTTAACTTCAATGATCAACGGGAACTGGTGAAGAATCATTATTAAACCACTTTTAAATATTTGGACTTCATTACTTTAGAAAATTACATTCCAAATTCCTGAATGTTGTATTAATGGCGATATACCCGTATTCTTTCCAACATTCGGTATAATAGCAAAAAATTCGGTATTATAGCCTTTTGTAGACTAGAAAATTAAAAACTAGTACAAATCAGCACCATTAACTAAAGTGGAGCTCTCTATTTTATACTATACTAGCTGTTACCCAGTGTGCCATGCTACACCTAATTTCTGTCTATGACTCTTCCCGTATCAAGATCTACTTGATAATTAGTCAAACGATGTGAATTTGTTTTAGTTCGTAATGATACCCGGCAGAGGCCAGCACAACAGCACTTCATTTAACAGCCGACAGAGGCCAGTAGTTGTCGATCCAAAATGGCCGTCACAATCTGAATGGTTCAGTGTAGCCAATTTTTCTAGAACAAAACTTTTGACCAAATTTTGAATTTTGACTATTTTGACCCAGCCTAGGAGATTTCTCGTATCAAGACCAACCTGTGTGCCAAGTTTGGTCTAAATCGGTCAAACGGTGTAGATTTTTATAAGGAACAAACAAATAAATAAATAAACAGAAAAACAGACAGGCACGTGATTTTTATATATAGAGATGTATGTAATAAAGGGGAGCGAGGTTAGTTCAGTGATAGAGGACTCGACTAATGAACTTATTTATCTTCTAGTGTCGTCATTCGAGGGTTGGATTTGGGGAGTGGGTCCCAGATCGTCCCTAGGATCACCCATCCCTTAATTAATTCTTTAATTTGTACCTGCAAAGGGAAAATCAGGCTCACTGACCATTCTATCTCCCTAGTGTGCCTTATGGTCAAGAAGCAGATACCTCGACAGTATCTGCTCCTCTGGGCTCTTGTGGCCTGTTACGCGACTGATTTTTTTTTTTTTTCTTTTTTTTTTACGTAATAAAGGAAATATGTAAAATCAACATAGTCATTATGAAAATATATGATTTAACTATAATGAGGACAATTTTTAATAATAATAATGAAATATTATGTCTAGATTTGAGTTTTTTAATACCTCCAGAGTTATTCCTTCCAAACCAACTAAGTAACCAAGCCATGAACAAAGACTATTAGCAAACGCAATCAATGAAATACAAGCAATAACACTTGCTATTATCCCTTGTACTACAAAAACTGCTGAAGAAGCACCTTTGCAAGCTGCATCCACAACACTGCTGTCCTCGCTATAACAAAAGCAATATGTTGAAATTACTTTAAAGCCTGAAGTTAAAGAAATAAATAAACAGTATGTAGCTACGTCCATCTATATAAATCTACAGCTTTAATACAGCCAAGTTGCATGTCCTTTTAGTATTTTAAAAATCATTTAGTATTTGATAAAATCACTTAATGTTATCATGGCTAAAATGATCCTATATTCATGAAGAAATAGGAATGCATAATCCTATTTTTACTTTGATTTAAAAAAAAAAAAAAATTGAAATCCAAGGAATGGCAAGGCAAAAAGGTGGAAAAACAACACCAAAAAACATAAAAGGCCAGCTATAAATTTGAAACAAGGAATATAATAAATTATTTTCTACAAGCTCTTTTTGCTCTATTTTGTACAAATATTATTTAATTGAAGAAATGGTTAAACATATTAAACTGGACTTTGGAAGAGAAAGGACGAATCTGAAAAATCAACTTTGTTGTTTTACTTTCTTAGTCAGAAAGATATAGGTAACATGACGCTTCGCCTTGTTTCTCTGGTGCGCCTTTAGTTCTCTCACAGTTTCAAGTTAAAGTGATTAGCACCATCATCAATGAAAAATTCAATATCCGATTTCAAGGGTGAATCCTGGGTCAAACTCCTCTCCTAGCATTTTGATAACTATAAATCACTCGTATAAATTAAAATTAAAACATTGAATTTCAATTGCAGAATTTTTCAATCAGGTTTATGAATCAGCATTCCATAGACTAAACATTTGCCCTTGCTATCATGAAGCACTTTCAGAACTTCGACTTCGATTTCCTAACATCCGGATTTTGTGATTCGCCCTTCTCTTCATATTTCCTACATTTGTTCATATAAATTTATATTGTTTTAAAAAGTTTAAAATATTGGATATGTGTAGACTACACAGATGTGTGGCTTCTTTCATCATTAAGTGAGAGTGTGTAAATAGTGCTTAAAGGATTAAAAAGAAACAATAATAAATATCGGACATCACCTTCTCAGCATTTCGATGCTTTCACTACTAGTTCTTGATTGTGTATTTTCTGGATACAACAATTTAGCAAAACAGAGTGATGCAGGAGCTGCCATAGTTGAGGCCGTGACAACGTATCTAGGTTCAATTCCAAGCATAGTGTAAGCAGCAAATAAAGTGCCTACAAAAGGCACATACATGTAAGTAAAAAAAAGTAATTAAAAAAACTAAACAAATTTCTTTATTATATTGTTTATCATTATTATCAGTAGTATTTTTGTGGCACATAGAAAATCATTATTTTAGGGTCAGGCATTTAATGATGGAATAATACGTTCTATTATTGGTGGTAATTGATGCCTATTACCACAGTTTTTGCTTAGAGATTTTAAAAGAAATTTGAAGCGATGGACTCCAAAAGCTGCTCTTCAAAATGTAAAAAGGAATTATTCTTGGGGACTAAGATTTCATACTGGAAAGTCTAGACCATACACAAAAAATTGACAAATGATAATAAGAATAACACGATATCCTATGCATAAACCAGATAACATCTAGACAAATCTATGAGTAGGTTACCATTCTTTTTTAGCAAAGTTAAGAGTGCATCTTGCCTTATTTTATCCAAAGAAAATAACATTGCTTGGCTTAAAATTGGAAGATGTTGGTTTTGTTAACAAGTTATTATTATCCAATGATTCAATCTTATGTAAACCAACTAAGAGATTAAAGATACTTCATTCTATGGAATGAAATAAATTGCTATGACCTTGGCTATGAAACCTTGTTTTACTTCGGGCAACGATAACCTTGCAGTTTTTTGCCCTTAAATACTAGTAAAACAAAAAAACAATCATGTTTTACTCAGAGGGAATAAACCAAGAAGTCTTGCTTAGAGATTGTTTACTTGAAATAAGACTGGTGTAAGTTGACCGGTATAATTTATATTTATTTATTTAAATTTTGACGTTCATTATAATTAATTCAGAATTTTAAGTCGATTTATCTATAGGTCACCACCCTTTTCTAGCCAGGATAGGGCTGATGTATTTTCTTTTATCCAAGGAAAAGCCACCACCCCTAGTGGGAATCGAACCCACGACCATTAGCACGGAATGTTAAGTGCTCACGCTTTAACACTCATTGCCACCTGGCCTCCATATAATTTATAGAAGTAAGAAAAGCTTTGCAAACAGATGGCAAATATTCTCTATTATAGTGTATTACCTGCAACAGTTGAATGTCCTGAAGTCATAATAGCATGCATCTCTGATGCAGTCAACATTTCTATATAAGGAGCACAAATTAGAGGGGCCTCAGACTAAAAAAAATATAATAAAAATTGTCAATGAACAGCAAAAAATATACATGAGGACTCATTAGTAGTAGGCCTAAACCATTATCAATAAAAATTATCTTACGAAGAATCAAGAAGGGTTTGAAAAACTGTAGTTCTTCAAACTATAGGGACGCAACCTGCTTATGACATTAACCCCTTCTGGAGGAGTAAATGAGAAATATTGACATTTCGTAACCCATAGGAGCAGAAAAAACTGACAAATTTCTGTGTCAATGTTTTTGTTTGTAATAATTTAATTTCAAACATCATCAAAATTGACAAAAAATTAGTTTAGGTGAATGAGGAACTTTTCAAATAATCTTTAAGTCAGTCATTCATTTTTGAGTACCTGAAACAAGAAATCTAGTTTTTTCCCTTCAGTTGCCAAACTAAATAATTATAGATATCACTTTGAACTTGCTCTCATTCTATACCTCGTGTCAAATTACTTAGTTTAAGTGTATCAGAAAGCTGTTTTGGCAGAGTACTGTGACTGTTTATTGAAAAATTCTCCTCTTTAAAAAGTGATTTTTAAGTGTTTTTTTCTTTATATATGGACTGTAGGGATCAAGAACAGATCACTGTTCTCCCGAACTTCAGGAAGAAGATGAAAATTAAAAGATCCAGAAAAGTAAAAGAATATAAAGACTTTATATTAGATCCTAACCTAACCAAGACAGAAAGAAGCTCAGGTGAGACCTCTCAATTATCCGTTGCCCATGACAACGACTGGCCTTGTTTACCATCTCCACACAACCCTTCTCCAAGAATGGATTGCCAGTCTCCCGATGACGTAGATACAGAACCAACTACAAAACGCAACAAACCAACAACACACTCACCAATACCATTACAAAACAGATTTCAACCATTAGAACTCTTAACAGAATCCACAACAGAAAATACGACAGACAAGCCCTTTAAAATTCCACCAATATTTCTTTGCTCAAATGAAAACTACTTAAAAATTACAAATGATATTAAATCAAATGTTACAAATAGCTTCGAAATTAAACAATGCAACCAAAAAATCAAAATTACACTCACCAGCATTGGAGATTTCAGGAATTTGACAAAATTTTATGATTTAAATAGTAAAAAATATTATACATACGTAAACCCCGAGGAAAAAAACCTTTCAGTCGTAATCCGAGGTGTTCCCTATTCACTCAGCGATACGGAAGTATTCGAATTTCTCTCAAATAAGAAATATCCGGTCCTGAGTGTCACAAGACTTCATAATCGACAGAGAGCCCCCACTCCATTATGTGCAGTCGAATTAAAAAACGATGAAAAGGGCCAAACAATATTTAACCTCAAAGCACTCTACTACACTATCGTTACAGTTGAGCACCGAAGGCTATCAAATCGCGCAGTACAATGCGGAAGATGCTTGAGGGTAGGTCACACAAAAAAATTATTGCAAGCTAGATCCACGATGTAGCCGTTGTGCAGGACCTCACTTGACAAACATTTGTACGGCCAATGATAACCTACTCAAATGTGCGAATTGTGGAGAGAAGCACAGTGCGAAGTATCGCGGATGTTCTGCTTTTAAAGGTCATTATAGACATCGAATATTTCCCCAACCCTCAAATCCAAACATAATCGAAAACAAGCAATTGCCAGCAAAAGCTCAAACATTTCGTCCGCCAACAAAACCTACACCCATAATAAAGACTCACACCCCAATCAACTCTCAATTCACTCCCACCCCAATACAATCAACACACTGCCCTGACCCACTTAAAACCAATGCCTGGTTTGAACGACGGCCTCTAGGAACACATTCTGCCCCTAGCTCTGCTCCAAAACCTTCTTCTCCTACACAAACTCAAAATACTGACTCCAATAAACCAGACCTAGACTTAAGCTCTCTAATTACTACATTAATTAAACCAATCATACCTTACTTACAAAATCTACTTCTCAATGTCATACAAGACTTCTTCAAAAACAGCTATGGACAACCCTAATTACGAACATACTCAAAATCTGACAATCCTTAACTGGAACGCCAATGGACTGAAAAAACGATAGACCTTATTCTCAAATTTCCTAAGCAGATACCAAGTGGACATTGCTTGTGTGACAGAGACTCATCTCAAACCGAACGACACATTACGAATAGGAGGATACATTTTATATAGACAGGACAGCGAAAAACGTTTTGGAGGAGTAGCTTTATGTATAAAGAGGGGTTTAAAACATTCCCACTTTCTCCTTCCCAGGCTACTACATCTCGAAGCCGTCGGAGTTAAATTGACGACAAACAACAACAGAACAGTGAACATTATCTCAGCTTACCTTAGACCTCGACGGAGAGTAATACAAAATGACTTCGAACAGATCTTTACAGGAGAACCTACTTTACTGTTAGGGGACTTGAATAGTAAACATACTGACTGGAAGTGCCGGACACAGAACTGTAATGGTACTAGACTTCAGACTGTAACGGAAAATCTTGGAATACACATTGAATCCCCAGACGAACCAACTTACCATCCCACTCGACAAGGACATTTACCTGACATACTTGACATAGCTCTAATCCACAAACTCGACATTCCTATCTACCTCAAAACCATTATAGACTTAGACTCAGATCACCTCCCTGTGATTTGCACATTGGGAACACAAAGACAATACATAGAACCATTCCCTCGGCTAATAACTGGGAAGGTAAATTGGGAATTGTTCTCTCAAGAAATGTGTACATTCTCAATTCCAGCTACATACAATAATAAGGAGGAAATAAATTCAACAATAGAATCATTCACTCAACACATATACACATCCATACAGAAAGCGACATTCACTCAATTCACAGACAAACGGACAGGACTATCAAACAGCACCCCACCACACATATTACAAATGATACGACAAAAAAACACTCTGCGACACCGATGGCAAAGGACGAAAGACCCCGTTCTAAAAACTATAGTGAATAGACTATCTAGGCAAATTAGGTGGGAGCTAGATCAAACCCGATTCGAAAATTATAGGAGATTTGCAGAAAGTCTTACTCCTGGTGACGCAAATCTGTGGAAAGAAACAAAAAGACTGACAGGACAGAAAACTGACATATTCTCACTGACTGACCAGACAGGGACAGCTAATACAGATGAAGAGAAATGCCAACTACTGGCTGGACATTTTCACAGACAATTCACAAACGACACTAAAACCAACAGAGACATAGACGTAACCGTAAATACCTACTTACAAACTCCAATTACGACAGTTGAAAAAAACATCGACTTCATAACTCCTTGCGAAGTAAATACGATCATCGGGAAACTGGCAAACAGGAAATCTCCAGGAGACGATCTTATATCCAATGTCGTCCTCAAACATCTTCCACAGAAGGGTATCGCACTCATCACAAGCATATTTAATGCTTGTTTGAGATGTGGTTACTTCCCAAAAATGTGGAAAAATGCTGTTGTGGTAGTGTTTCACAAGCCCGGAAAACCAAAGGAAGATCCCGACAGCTATCGACCAGTAAGCCTTCTAAATACAATGGCTAAAGTCTTCGAAAAATGCATTGAGAAGAGACTCCGCCGGCACTTAGAGGAGAATAAAGTCATTCCCCAACATCAATTTGGGTTCAAACCTCAACACTCAGCTGTCCACCAAATACAGAGGGTAGCTGAATTAATATTAAAGGGATTTGAGGAAAAAAAGTATTCAACAGCTGTTTTCTTAGATATCAAGTCAGCATTCGACACAGTGTGGCACAAGGGTCTTCTGTATAAACTCAAAAAAACTTGGCCACCATGCTATCTAGCGAATATTATTTCTTCGTTCCTCGACGAAAGAACATTACAAGTACGGGTTAAAAACAGCATCAGTCGCAAAATAACTGTTTCTGCTGGTGTGCCACAAGGAGCAGTACTGAGCCCTTTACTGTTTAGCTTGTATAGCCACGACATCCCCGACCCTCAAACTGCCACGGTCGCTCTGTTTGCAGATGACACGCTAATCATGAGCCAAGGAAATAATGTTCCAAAAACCATCGCAGACCTTCAGTCAGCACTGGACAGCATTACATCGTGGTTCAAAAGTTGGAAACTCCGTCTCAATCCATCGAAGACTGAAGCAAAGATATTCGCACTGAGGCACTTCGATGACAGGACTTCTCCTTGCTTGCGGATTGGACAGGCCCGAGTTTCTTGGACTCCAAGGGACCAAAGTGTGCGCTACCTTGGCGTTCACTTCGACACTAGACTGACCTGGAGACTTCACATTAACTTAAAACTTCAATTGGCTCACACACGACTAAGACTATTATACCCACTTTTAAACAAGAAAACACCACTCAGACACAAATGCGCAGTTCTATTGTACAAAACTCTATTACTTCCATTACTGACTTACGCATGCCCAGTTTGGTACAGTACCAGTAACACGAACAGACGAAGACTTCAGACGTTTCAAAATAAAATTCTTCGAATTATTTTAAATGCACCTCCTTTTATACGAAACACACAAATCCACAGAGAGCTCGGGGTTGTCCACTCCGCAGAGCACATTGAAAAACTCACCCAAAGGCACTACGGAAAACTCTCAACAATAGAAGGAGCCGCCTACTTTCAGCTAGGAGAGAAGATTGCAACACGTCTAAAGCCAAGATGCTATCAAGACTTCTTTCATTTGCAATAATTTTTTTTTTTTTTTTTTTTTTTTTAATTCATTCTCAGTTTACTTTTATTTATTTATTTATTCCTATTTTTGTTTTGTTTTTATATTTATTTTGTTAATGTATTTTTTTTTTCTCCCTTAACCATTTGTAAATAATACTTTTATGTATTGGTTCAAATATATTGATTGATTGATTGAAGTGTATCAGAAAGAGCCTATTAATGCAAAATGGTTAGTATTATAATTCTTTTTTTTATATATTTTATGCTGAAAAAACATTGTTCTGTGCAGATTCTACTATTTAATGAATTGAATGAGTTTACTTAGTATCAGAACGTTTTTATTCCTTGATTAATTATCCAAAATTTAGTATTTCAGGAGTTATGAAATAAAAAAAGGCCTTACCATTCCCAGAAAGATTACTGTAGCCGCATAAACACTTTCAATAACTGTAGTACCGAGAAAAAATTCTATAAATCCACCAATTTTGAAGCAAAATTTCTGTAACCATCCAAGATAGAATAGCACTCTGGCAACCATAGCCAGGAAATATAATGTTGACAGAGCCTAGAAAAGAAGTTTACTTTTTGTAAAAACTAATAAATTTCATTCAATCCGACATTCATAATCGATTGTGTCATCAATTTGACCCATTCAAGGCTTAGTAGTACTATTGTTTTCACAAGGTGCTCTTCAATTTAATAAATAAGCCTCTTTAATAAATGTAATTAAAATGAGGAATAGCACAGCAGTTTTCTAAGTGCTGTGTAGCATCACAAACTAGCTAAGAGCCAAGCACAATGAAACTTGAAATCCTTTGCAATAGGAAGTAATGACATAGTTCCCATAGTTGGCAGTCAATTTGTAAAATATAATTACTTTAGCAGTTATAAAATTAAAATAAAATATGCTATAATACTTAATTCTTACCTGGAATGCAAAAACCATTTCCTTATTTATTAAAAAATCTCCATAGACAAAAACTGCACCTTCATGGCCATAGTTGAGAAAAATAACTATATTTTTCGCTAGGCCTTCAATAATGTATCGTCCTGTGTTCCAACGAATTGTCAAAATCCCAAAGATAATTTGAAGTATAACTCCAGAAATCATTGTATCCCATCTTATCTACAAAAGCATCTCTTTTTTTTCAAAATTAAAAAAAAATTAAAATATAGCACAGGCCAACAAAAATATTATTTTTGAAAACTTTCATTAGTTGTTTTGTATTACCCTATACGGTATACGATTAAATTAGCAAAGGTCTCACTATTTTGGTACCATGAGAAAAAATAAATTCCCCCCAAATTCTTGACAGTAAAAAGAAATGCAGTGACATTTGGGTAGTTGCTTTTGTTTTTGCATTCCTTTGTATATTTCATTGATAAATAAATAATTTTGATATAAATGAGTTTACAATATTGTGTGAGAAATCCTATTTCAATATTTTCTGAAAATTTGGGCTTTAAAATAAAAGAAACGTCAAGAGATTGATGCCCACACAAGCGGACGTGTGACTCCGTCTAGCGCGAGCGCATGGAGGTTAATAAATTTAACTATAAAATGAAAAAAAAAAATGGTAGATGATACAGTTTTTCAAGTATCATATTTAGATTAAGCATCCTAAAAAACATAAGAATAAAGTATTTTCAGTAAAGAGTTTTTTCATCGTTGGCCTGTTTAATTAAACATTAACACTGTGGATTGTTGAACTCACATACTCTGGATGCTTTGAAAATGCGATTGACACAAACAAAAAGAAGACTATTCCCAATACAGAAACTAGCCTTCTTCGGTAACCAGAAGTATCATATACAATGAAAGCTACAAGCAGAAGAACCAATATTACTTGTATAATATGCTTAATATATCTGAAACAGAAAAGTTTTAATCATCTAATAGTTATTATTATTCTTTGGCCTTCTTTCATCAGAAAAAAACTTCAATCAATCACAATTAATATAAATTGATTTAATAATTCTTATCATCATCAACACCAATAAATCAATATCTTGTAGCTTTTTCAGTCAGACTATAACATAAGCAGACAATTTACTTTGTTCGTAAAATTATTTTGTTAAAGTAAACAGGAGTAACCTCAGAATTTGTGTATATAAAAAAATATTATTGTACCATCCCTTGAACAAAATAAACCATTTATGTGGCCTAAGAAATGTTAGGATATATGCCATAAATCCTGGCATTTCTTCGGACTTTATAATCGAGTTGACCTCATAAGCAAGTTTTCTTCCTACTGGAGCCCAACCAACTTTACCTATCCCCCATAATGGTTTTATTAATTCCCAAAGCAACACTTTTAAATCCATAGATTCATCACCAGTTTATAAATTGTGTAGAGATATATATTAACATGTTATTAATATTAACTTTAGTTATAAGAATGAATAAAGGTAATAGTAATTTTATAAAAATAAATAAAACCCTTGTTAGTTAAATGATAAAATAATTTTTTAAAATAAAATACTTTTAATGAATATGGATGAAATATTAAAATTAATTTCTTTAAAAGAAAACCAACCATATTTACAAACTTTGTATATTAGCAAAGATATTTCAAGTACATGTACGGACATGCATTAGACTCACTGATGAAGGAGCTGTGATTCTGAAAGTGTAGCTCTGGAAATTAATAAAATAATTTTATGGCTTTACCTGTATTTTGCAGTACCACCATCATAGAGCCAAATCAATCTCAAGTGAACAAAATAATAAGTTTTTCTCTAGTGCGATCAATGTTATGTTAGAGTTTCAATTCTTAGCTTTTCAAATATCACTAGAGTTATAAATGCTTTGGAAAAGCACTTGGGTCATGCACATCTTGAGTGTCTATTTCCGACTCTTGTCTGGCCATGACTATCTCCAGGCACACCTTCACTGCTTTGGCTTGGCAGAAGACGACCCTTGCCTGCTCTGTCACGATGGTACTATGAATAGGGACCAAATCGCTGTCTGTCCTGAACTGGATCCCCAGCTTTCAACACCTGGTCGTTATTGGGAGGCTCGACGCCGAATGGCTTATCAGCCAAGAGCGGGTATTGGCTAGTAAAAAATAAAAATAACATCCTGGGTGTCTCAGGAGTGTGTGAAATTTTTATTTATCACAGTAAAGCAAATGGGATCTTTATAGATTAATTATAAAATTCTATTAAAATAAACAAAGATCAAGCCTTGGTGAAGAGTCCCCTGTACAAGAATGGATGTCATTTAGATATGAGTAACAAAGTGACAAACATGTTAAGTACCTGAAGTAATTTTGAATAATACTGTTATTTTCTAAACTACTAAACAAATACAATAAATAAAAAGAAAAATAGTCATAAACAGTTTATTATTTCTTAAAAATCACCTTTTCCCAGGAAAATAAAATGTATTTTCTGTAAGATTCGAGAATATTGGCCTTGTAGATGGTTTTAGACACTTGTAATAAAGCAGGCACCAAAAAACTACTGCAAGAATTATAAAGGCTTTTCCAAACCCAAAACACCAGTCAAGTTCATCATCTAAAATAAATACCAATAATAAAACATTTTAAAGCTTTCTTTCTACTTACAAGATAATAAACCATAACATTACCTGTTTTTATAAACTGATTTATCACAAATCCCAAATATACACATACACATGCTACAGAGAGGAGTTTGAGTGATATCATAAATAAACTCGAATTCCTTTCAACTTTACCTCCCACAGCCTTTCTGAAGTGAAAAATAAGATTTCCTAAAGGGCCAGCACACTGTAAAAAGATAATTTATAAAAATAAAATTTAAAATTCAATTATATGAGGGGATGAAAGAAAACTAATGCATTTTATTTAATCTGGTCTTAATTTTTAATATTAATGGCTCATCCTTAACAAGTTGAGCGCCAAGTGGTCCGTGGGACCCCACTGGACTATTGTCCCGAGGAAGCCTCTGCTCCCACCAACCAAAACAGCTAAAACAGTGTTCTGGGCCATGCAACTGCTCCCCATGGTTGATTTCAAGGAGTATGGGATAATTGACCCAATTGTTTTATTTTATTTTATTTTTTAATTTTTAAGTGCATACAGACCTCTCAACAAAAAGAGGCTAATGTCAAAAATTGATTCTTTTAGTTCTTTATTTTATTATTTATATTTTATTCTTAACATTTTAATGTTATATTTGAAGAAAGAAAAAAATATTTGGCCCCGAACAAAAAAAAAAAGGGAATTTTCTAATAACTTTTTGATGGGGAAAAGTATACTTCAGGAATCAAAGAAATATAAAAACAATTGAGAAGTTCCAGAAGAAATCTTATTTATTTATTCATTTATTTTTATACAGCACTTCTGCTTTAGCGCCAAAGAAATCATAATTTTCTTTTTTTTTTACTATTAGGGCGCATCGAGATCTGGGCCATTAGCACCTAAGAAATCATAATAGCCAAGAAATGTTAAAGTTGTTCCTTCAGTTAAAATATTTGTCACAAGGTGATCAATGCCATCTGACAAACTGAACTTAATTCATCTAAACCTCTTTCAAGATCTCAACATCTCGTATCAATCTTTTTTCATCTTTCCTATTAGGAATGGAGATTTATTCCATTTCTTTACTCATGAATATAATTCATTAAGTGCTACTACATTAGAAAATCATTTCATTACTTCCATTTTACTCCAAGTAGACTAGATCATAATTATGAAATATTATAGTCTATATTTTTCAATTCACTTTTGGAATATGTAGAATGGAATATTACAATAGTTACATGGGCAAACAAACAATACTCATAAATGTAGGCCTGTTCATTGGGCACAGTGAACATTAAGCTCCATTCCACGAGACAGTGTCGTCAATGCCTCCTTTATTATTCAATGACCAACATGATCAATATTTACAATAAGACATAATAATATATACAAAATACTCTCATAGATACTGAACATTTTTTTTTTAAGTATAATTTACAATTTCTTAGAGTTTTTATTTGTAGAACAAGAATAATAAATTTGATCACTGAAATGTTATGCCAACTACTTACTGGTTTTAGATAAATTTCTCTCTTAGCTGGGTCGGGATGGAGAATACTAGCAACTTCAAATGTACTAAGTGCAATCCCTGTTACAGTCTGAAAAAATAGATTACACCATAACAGTGATGGGTGAAATTATTAAAAATTAATTAATTAATTGTAATTTCAAAATCTTCCAATCACAATTAAATAATTTTGATGTGGTATATAATTAACAGATATACAATTGATATAGATAACCAGGTTCGTAGAAATATAAACGTCCACGTTTACTGTGATATAGAAGTCTGTGTTCTGAGGAGCATAGAAGCCTATGTTCTGAGGGACATAGAAGTATGAAGTCATTTAGATTTTCCATAAACAGAGTAATTTCGAGTAGTATTTGGTGTGATATAGACGATTTTGAGGGACAAAGAATTCCAGGTTTAGAATGAAATAGAAGTCCATGTTTAGAATGATACAGAAATCCAGGATTGGAGTAATATGCAAGTCCTCTGTTGGAAAATAGACTTCTATATCATTCCTAGAGTAGAAGTCTGCATTTCTTCTATCCTGGACTTCTATATTATTCCTATAATAGAATTCTATATTTCTTCTATCCTGGAATTCTATATCTTTCCTAGAATCGAATTCTATATTTCTTCTATCCTGGAATTCTATAGCTTTCCTAGAATAGAATTCTATATTTCTTCTATCCTGGAATTCTATATCTTTCCTAGAATAGAATTCTATATTTCTTCTATCCTGGACTCCTTTATCACTCCTTAAACGGGCTTTTATTTCACTTCTTTAATGAATTTCTGTCCCTCCAAAAGTGGACTCCTTTGTCACTCCTAAAATTTACTTTTCATTTCATCTTCCAATTCTTATTAAATAATTTATTATATTATTCAGCCAGCATTTTATTGGCAAACTTTTTTTATTTAAATGTTCTTCTTTTTGTTTTGAAGCAGTCTTCTTCATCTAAAATTATTGCTAAACGTTGTCAACTTATCAACAAAGAGAGAAACAAACTACTTATAAATTCACAGTATTGTGCTGTTTTTTGCTGTTTGCTGACAGCAAAAATGATGGAACGTGCCAAATGGTAAGCGATAATAGTCCTTTTTAGCACTTTCCTCCGAAGGAAAGTAGCTATTGAGGTTGGACTCATGACGGAATTTTTGAAAAATTTCTTCAAATCTTTATCGATCCTACCTAGTAGACACCGAAAATGACCCCCGTTAAAATTTATATATGTATATATATATGCATATATATATATATATATATATATATATGCATATATATATATATATATATATATATATATATATATATATATATGTATGTATATATATGTGTCTGTTAACGCGATAGCGGCCAGAGTTTTTGTTTTTTCGTCATGAAACTTGGTATATAGCATTCAATTAGCAAACGATTGAACGAGTTCGTTAACCACCAAAATCGGTCCACCGGAAGGGGGGGTTTACCCCGAACCCAAAACACTAATTTGACCATTTCAGCCGTAATATTTGTTATATTTCGACGAAACTTGGTATTCGTAGTGGTAATATAGAGAGAAAAGTGAGATATAAAAATGAACTAAATCGGTTCATAAGGAGGGGGGTTTACTCCGGACCGACAATATCAATTCGCCACTACCAGCCGTGATTTTAGGTATATTTCGACGAAACTCGGTATTCATAGTGGTAATCTACAGGTAAATATGTGTTGTAAAAATAAACTAAATCGGTTCATTAGGGGGGGGGGGGGTTTACTCCGGACCCACAATACCAATTCGCCACTACCAACTGTGATTTTTGGTATATTTCGACGAAACTCGGTATTCGTAGTGGTAATCTACAGGTAAATATGTGTTGTAAAAATAAACTAAATTGGTTCATTAGGAGGGGGGGTTTACTCCGGACCCAAATTACTAATATACTCATACTGGTCGTAATTTCTGCTGTATTGTAACGAAACGCGGTATATGTCGTGGGTAACTCATGAGAAAGAAGTGTTGTAAAAATGAGCTGAATCGGTCAATCGGAAAGGGGGGTTTACTTTGTAATATATTACAATAGAAAAGCCAGCCAGACATAGGTTCACAAAGCCACCGCAAGGAGCGCTTTCTACCACTAGAGTGACTGTATCCGGTTCCTGCGTTAGATCAAAATACGATAATATGAGGTTTTTTGTATTTATTACGTAGTGTAGTAGGTACAATGTGTAAACATAACTCTGGAAGCAAATTAATAATTTATCAGTTACTCATTACAAAATTAAAAGAGAACTATTCATGTTTTTATTTTATTTATGTAGGATATTTTAAGCAAATTGTTCTGGAAAGCAGTCTACACTACCCAAATTCTGAGGAAAGTGCTTAGTTATGCAGCTCCTGCGTGACAGACCTTTTTTTTCTGGACATCCTACAGGAAAATAGTGGAGGGTCCAGAATTTTTATTTATAGGGAACATACTTGTTCCTACTTAAGAATTTTGGGATTTGGATTTTAAATGAAAGCTGTTCACTGCACCCCTCAGCATTATATGCCAACCAACCTTTTGCTCAAATAAATATGTTAAATACATGTATAGTAAGATTTTTTATTAAATAAATAAGATGCATTGCTGTGCACATATATTTTGATTTTTCACACTTAAGTGAGTCAAAATCTGCATAAATTTCCATTATGGGACTTTGGGCAACAATATTATTGTTAAAAAAATAAGCAGAATGGAGTTTAAGTGACTGCACATTATCATTCGATGCATTCTCTTAACTTCACTACTTGAAGGAAGGTTTTTTAAATGTATTTTAAGACACAGTAAATGATGCAATTGAATTATTATTCAGTGAAAATGCAGCCTTCAATATTTATTACTTTTACACAATTGGTCTTAGAAGTGTTTAATCTATGTTAAATATTGACATTATTTTTAAGACTTATTAATTTAATCAGTGTATGAGCTCACACATTAGCATTTGTACTCAAAAGTAATCTTATGAGAATTGCAAATATATTATTATTTTATCATTATTAGCTTAGAAAGAATTAAATATTAATTAATTAACTCTCACATAATGATGTTACTGTCTTGTAAATGGGTAAAAGTAAATCTGAATATGTATTACCGCTATGTTCCCTACCTCATATCTAACAATCATGGGCGTATATAAGGAGGGGGCTGCAGCCCCCCCCCCCACCCCGAAATTTTGATTTTACCAGTAAAAATGTGTCATAAACCCTTAAAAATAAATTAAATACGATCCCTTAGTTCATAAAAAATATTTTATTTTGTCTAAAAGTGTGATAATGAAAATCGAGCTAGAAGTACAACCATTTGATGTTCAGTGCATACTTACCTCTTTACTATCTGCTCCTTCCATTTTATTAAGTATATAAATTGTACGTTTTTCTACATATGTATTGATATTCCCAGTTTAATGGACATGCCTGAAAAAATGTAATTAATTAGTAACTATTAATAATCGAATTATTAGGGTAAGGTGATGATTATTATTATAATATATATATATATATATATATATATATATATATATATATATATATATGTTGTAGATCTTAAGTTGAAAACTATGATGTTCTAGGTAGTTGGTAACAGCTTATTAAGTCTTCAATAGTTTTGTATTTTAATTACATTTTTGTAGTGGAAACGTTTCGGCTAAAAGTCATTTTCAATCCAATTATCTGTATGATTTTGGATTATTTTTTTATATATACATAATATCTTCAAGTTATGTGCTTGTGAATTTCATATTATTTAATTTGAGGAGGAAATTTCATTTTTTATAAAATTGTATGGTTCATGTCTCTATTATTTCATGGATGATATTATTATTACCTCAATTATTACATTTTATTTTATATATTTGAGTCTGCTTCTGTAACAGAGGACTAGATGTGCAAGACTTATATAGCCAAAACGTTTCTAAAACAAAAATGTGATTAAAATACAAAACTATTGAAGACTTAATAAGCTGTTACCAACTACCTATATATATATATATATATATATATATATATATATATATATAGATATATATATATATATATATATATATATTCGTGAATTCAGCGGATGAAATGATGGGTGAAGAAGTCCCCCAACATAGAAGAGGTGGTGGAAATAATGTCAGAGCTGAAGCGTCAGGGACCCATGGTGTACTTGCAGAAATGCTGAAGCATGTCAGTACGGATGTAGGGGAAGAAATCTATGAGATTGTTTTTGTTGTATGCATAATAATAATAATATGCTCGGTTTTCAAGAAAGATGACCAACTGGACTGCAGAAATTACAGAGGAATTTCTCTGATAGGTATGGTTGACAAGATTTTCTCAATTGTAATCAGCAAGAGGCTGACTAAATGGACAGAAATGGTGATAGGCGAGAAGCAGTGTGGTTCTAGACCTGGAAGACCCACCACGGACCACAGCAGACCTATGAGTACTACGTTTCATTAGACCATGTAGATTGAAAAATGTACATTGAAAACTTGGGATCCCAAGAAAGTTGGTGAGACTGCTGGAAGTGAAAGTTGAGAGAGCTCGGTAACGGATCTGGAAATTAATTTTGAGAACAAATTTTACATGAAAACAGGAAGAAGAGGCAATTGGATGCCCAAATAGCGTAAATTGGAGAGCACACGATTAAGGTATGCCAGAATTTAAGCACCTGGGGAGTATTATGTCATCGGAAGGAGGCAGATATAAAAAGCAGGATCGATGAAAGAAGCAGATGCTTTTACATATTAATATATGTAATGTCCCATTCCAGGCTAGAAGGGCAGATACTGTAGAGTTATCTGATTCTTGACCATACCATGTAGTGTGGTCAGTACTGTGTTCCGGAGGGTTTATTACTAATCAAAATTAATGATATGTTCATAACGAATAAAACGTTTTGAGAATATACAACAAGAAAAACTAAAGATGGAAGAGTATTATGAAAAAAAAAATGATCCGTTAAGAGTAGTGGTTTACCTGAAACCCCCCACTCCAGTCCCAATCATTCATATGCTCTTGCAGCTGTTAGTTATCATTTAGCTGCAACAAAACTACTTATGTAACACTCAAAACAATGTGCAAGGTTACATTTCAAGTATCATCTACAACAACAAATTATCGTTTCCATTTCTATTCAGTAATGTCACTTAGAAACAACGATCTTCTCCCTTTCCCTATATTTGTTATAAACCCCATAATATATATGAACGATGAAAGAATCATTACAGCACTATATTATTTATTTTTCAAATTAATTGGAAGTATCAGAATACATTTTCACATTGACTAAAGAGTTACTATAGAGAGGTAATATAGAGAAAAAATGAATGATTCAGTATTAGGAGAATACTCGGGTTTTAATTAATAAATTGTTTGACTATTTTTTCAAAGTAACAAAAATAAAATATAATATATTGTGAATACACTTGGCTAAATAAGGAGCAACCACTGCCAGAAATAATATCAAATTTTAAATATTTCTTCTAAATAAGGTACTCGCCTAGGTCTACATTACCGAAGCATAACTTAATTGATCACAACATGATGATAGATAATACGAAACTGATTAATTTTGATGTTTCAGAATATCATGTATGTTGAAGTGCCCTTGGCATGGGAAAGGGATTTGTAAGTAGTAGACAGGTGGGGGAGTTCTCTGTAAGACTGTATCATGATAAATGCTGTTATCTTATTGTGTATACAATGATAACTTCATTTATAAGAGGGAACAAATAAAATATGACGTTTTTTTATTACTTGCCATTAACTCCAAGTGTTGCATTTATTAAGGGTTTGCCTTTCCAGGATTTTATTGTCACAGCTCCAACGGCTCCAGTGACATGCTTTTCTCAGTTCCAAAATACCGTTCTAGTTCCATTGCTGTTACAGCTTTGACTTCCACCTTCAGTTTGTTTAACCTTCCGAGCTAAACGCTACGGGTAAACCAATATAATTCCCTGTACAACCAGTCGTCAACTCCGAATGCCTGGTCCGTCAGCACCATGGGCGTATATAGGAAATAATTATGGGGGGAGGGGGCATTTGGGGGGGTATGGAATACTAACAGTCTAGAATTTCGAATAGTTAGCCAACTAAAACGATATTACACAAAAATTATTTTTTCTAAACTAAGTGATCTTATTTTATTTATATTTAAGGGTTTTACGATACATTTTTACCAATTAAATCAAATTTTCGGGGGGGGGGCTGCAGCCCACCCCCTTATATACGCCTTTGGTCAGTAGGTAAAACTGGACGTATTCAAAATAAACTGACCTTAATTTATTATATAATAATGTTTTCATTTTGAACAGTAATATCGGTAAACCTCAAGTAATTTTTACTGTATCACATCACATTAATCTCATTAATACTCATTTGATTCATTTATCTTTGGTTTGAAATATTTAGTTAAATTGAACCATAGGCGTATATAAGGGGGGCTGCAGCCCCCGTCCAAATCGGTAAACATTTATCATAAAAACCTTAAAAATAAATTATATAAGATCACTTAGTTCAGAAAAAATATATATTTTTTGGGGGTGTAATAGCGTTTTAGTTGGCTAACTATTCCAAGTTCTAGATTGTTAGTATTCCATACCCCCCAAATGTTCTCAGCCCCCCCCCCCCCCCCCTCCCGTACTTCTCCCAGCCCTTCCCGAAATTATTTTCTATATACCACCATGAATTGAGTGTACATTATCAAATATAATAATTATAATAATCTAACTTACAAATTACCGGGTTCTTTTTCTGATTCTACATTTAAAAAAAAAACAAAACAGGTGTCTGGGGTTTCACTTCAAACGTCCTCGTTTTGCTAAAATATAAAAATTAGTAGTTGAGAGGAGATCGTTGACCGTTGATAGTGCGAAGGTAGGGATTGTCGGGGTTCGGCCATTCCTTCTTAATAAAACTACATTTTACAAATGAAAATGGTTTTATTGATGCCGACGTTCCGGCTTGAAACTCAAGCCTTCATCAGGGCGATGGGAAGATTGAGAACTATGCCTCACAGATGCGGGATCGTTTCTCAATCTTCTCATCGCCCTGATGAAGGCTTGAGTTTCAAGCCGAAACGTCGGCAACAATGAAACCATTTTCATTTGTAAAATGTAGTTTTATTAAGAAGCATTGACCGAACCCCGACAATCCCTAGCTTCATTATTATTATTATTATTATTATTATTATTATTATAAAAATTAGTAATTGACGATCCTACTCATCTTTCTTAAATTAACAATTTGATAAATACCGAAATGTTTTTGTTTTTTTTTTCACATATACAATTAAGTAATATAATAAATAAAAGTACTGAAAAATAAAAGAAGTAGTTATATTAAAATAACAAGAAAACATTATTGTCTCATTAAAATTTTATATTTTTATGATTTCAATTTTTAACATAAATATAAATTATACTTTTTTTTCTATAGAAATCTCCCCCCAAAAGGCTCAAATGTTGAAAGACGACTCTAAAGACAGTGGTTAAGATCCGACAGGTAGTTATGATCATTTTCTTTCGTTAACCAAATATGTAATTTATGATTTTGTTTAACTCCAAGACATTTATTTTTTTTTTTTTTTTTTTTTTTTTTTTACAATTTCCTTTGCTTAGAAATACCAGAAATACTTATCACTATTTCAGTTATTTCATTTTAGACGGGGTTGCTAATCAGTAATAAAAAGACGGCGGTGAAGAAATTCCGTGATGGATTCAGCCTTTGCAATCGCGACACCTAGTTTCCCGAATGGTTTCAATGTTTACAGCTACAGGGTGGCCGAAATTTCGTAGCCGTATTGCCATAGGTTGCGTCAGAAGAAACATAGTCGCCCTGAAGAAACATTATAGCTATTAGCTGTAAGTCAGGATCGCGTTTGTGGAAGGTCGCCAGCTGGATCTTCGTAGCAATAGCAGAGAAAATGTCAATTTTCTGAGGCAGCGAAGCCGGGGTGACCTGTTCCTCATCTGCTGAGAAAAGGCCCATCAAACCGTCCTTAAACATCTCTTAATTTTGGGAACACAGAAAATGATTATCCTTAATTTCTCATATTCCTTGCGTGCTCTTCTTCGTCGGAAATATAGAGGCTTCCTGTCAAATATTTCCTCACAAATATTTTTGGCAAACAATAAGTAAATTAATATTTCTTATATAACCACATAAGGTGTGAGAAACTTAAAGAATAGGACGAAGAATAGGGATGATTGGAATTCTATTACTCTGGAAGCCAAGATCCACTCCGGGTTATTGTGCTGCATAGTAAGTATATAACCTCAAAATATCACCTGGTAAACAATTCTAAGGGTGCGTTTACATCTGATAGTTATTGCAGGCATGGGCGTATATAGGAAATAATTTCAGAGGGACTGGGAAACTTTCGGGGAGGTGGGGGGTGCTGGGACCATTTCTGGGGTATGAAATACTAACAATTTAGAACTTGGAATAGTTTTAGGAACTAAAACGCTATTACACCTAAAATAAAATATTTTTTACTTACTAGGTGATCTTATTTAATTTATTTTTAAGGGTTTTATGACACATTTTTACCATCAAACCAAAATTTCGGGGGGGGGGGGGGGGCTGCAGCCCCCCTTATATACGCCCATGATTGCTGGCTATTTATATCAGACAAAAATTATGACTAATGTAAGCTGCGAATAATTTCTGTCTGAGATATATGTTTCTGTCACAAGCTATAAATGCTATAACATCAGGTGTAAACACTGATTATAAAGAGAAGAATTTAATGTCAGAGATAAATATCTTTGATACTAGCTGTATTGTCGACACTTCTATACCATCAGAAGTAAACACTGATTATTTGCTAGTACAGGACACAAATGTATGTATGTAAACAGGCCGTACATTTATCGCAAATTATACCATATCCAGAACTCTCTTATACATATCCATGACATAAATATCTAGCTATTTCTGTCAGAGATATATTTCCTGCGGGAAGTGTCAAATGTAAACGCACCCTAATAGTTTCCACAGACCAATAGATATTATCTTCTATATATATAAAAATCACGTGTCTCTCTGTTAGTATGTTTTTCTGTTTGTCTGGGTATTTGTTTGTTCCTTATACAAATCTACACCGTTTGACCGATTTTGACCAAACTTGGCACACAGGTAGGTCTTGATACGGAAATCTCCTAGGCTAGGCCAAAATAGTCAAATTTCAAAATTTGGTCAAAAGTATAGTTCAAGAAAAATTGGCTACACTGAACCATCCAGATTCTGACGGCCATTTTGAATAATGTCTCACATTTATTTGTTGATGTTCTTGATAATTAGAATAACTCGAACTCATTGATGACTTTACATCATTATATAATCATTTAATGCAGTTTATTTCAATTTTAATATCAACAGTCACTGTCTAACTAAAGAGCGCTGGCCTTTCTTTGATAAGGACTACCTATTCGCAGGCTATGCTGCTGACCTCTGTCGGATGTTATATGAAGTGCTGTGGTACTGGCCTCTGTCGGGTTTTTTTCAGAACTGCTATGGTGGTTGCATTCTGAACTACATCTAGACAGATATAAACAAATTCACACCGTTTGGCCGATTTCGACGTAACTGGATATACAGGTAGATCTTGATGCAGGGAGCACACCGGGTAACAGCTAGTTTATAATATACTAGCTGTGCCCGGGATTTCGTCCGCGTGGATAGACTTAGGGCAGCATTTTTGGATATATCTTTTGGTTTATTTTAAACAACGTCTTATGGGTAATTACAAAACATCTACTTTACAGTAATGTTTGTCTATACACGATATTAGAGGTACTACAGCTATGGGGGATCAAGCTGACCCCTTAGGGATTTTTAAACCCAAGTGTGTATAGAGTTTCTGACAGACAAACAGACAAAAATTCTAAAAATAATTGTTTTGGGTGCTATTGCCTTGATAAAGGCCCCCAAGAGTAATTTTTCCCATAGATCTTCCAGGTACTGACATCGATCCGTTAGACTCTTAATATATGTATAGATTTAAATAGTTTTTTTTTTGTTCTTTCAAGTAATTATAAATATAATCGATTGTCATTATTCAAAGACAGCATAACAAATATTCTAATTTTTCCGATTGGTCACCAACATTCGAATGGAATATAAATTATACGTTAGGGTAGTTCTGTTAACACCTCAAAATTAAATTATTCAACATGCCGAAAGCCTCATTTCTCTTTTGAAATGATTATGGGTTCCTATTCTGCGAAATAAACACTTGCTCCATTTAAGAATGCGCATCGGTGATCAGTCTTATATCACATTATTGATTTGTATTTGCCAAGAATGTAATTTATGTTCATTATGAGCGGGGGTAAACAATAATTCTATAGTTTTTGCTGCTAGCATCGACACGATTAAGGCTTTAGCAATTATTAATGCCTTTAATGGACGTCGAAAATTCTTTGCCCACTCAATTGGATACAAGATAAAGTAGAGTAAACATGAGCAGGTACGTCAGCGTAATATGTATCTAGGTAGTTTTACAATTTTTCTTGTTTAGATTTTAATTTACTGAAATATTTTCAAATTTTAAGATAATGGTTTTTTGACCAATTAGGCCTTTGCAAAAAGAAAAAAGTATATATATATATATATATATATATATATATATATATATATATATATATATATATATACTTTTTTCTTTTTGCAAAGGCCTAATTGGTCAAAAAACCATTATCTTAAAATTTGAAAATATTTCAGTAAATTAAAATCTAAACAAGAAAAATTGTAAAACTACCCAGTATTGTAAATATAAAATTACTTTGGTGGAATGTAATAATGTTGATGAAAAACTAAAGGGGCAATCGCAGTAAATTTTAAGAAAAATAATACTACAGCACTTAAAAAGTATAGATGATCAGAGTCAAATCCAAATAGCCTTCTGACTAAAACACATTAGAGCGTTTCCTCCCTCCCTCCATAGGGAGGAACCCCGCTTATGAGGTTGACCTCAAGCCACAATCCTGAAGAAAGAATAGAAAATTTCACGTTTCAAAACACTTAGATAAAGAAAATAACAGTTGTTTAAATTTGTATATGTATATGTATATATATATATATATATATATATATATATATATATATATATATATATATATATATATATTTCTCTGTTTGCTCTCTAACTGGATCAAAAATGCTCCAATTTTGATTAAACAAGGTAAAAAAAATACCTTGTCTAATTTAAAAGGTCAAATTCGTTAACCAGTAGAATCCACTTACCGGAACACTGTTTTATGGGCGAAATTCTCGCAGCAAAAATCGTTGCGCTTACGACTTTTTGTTTTTAGGATTCAAGGGACACTTTTTATAGGTCCTCTAACGTAGGGAAACGAATGAAGCCATTTTCAAGGCGATATCTCTAACCGTTTTTGAGAGAAGTGGATACAACTATTTCTTCTTACATATTTCAGTTTGGGTACTGAGAATCGTTGAATTCAGTTGAAATATTTTCTACGTCTTTGAAAAGCATAACTAATACATACAAATTTTGTTAATTAAGAATATATATATAAAAAAAAAAAAAAAAAGAAGAATTATTTACTGAGATGACGACAGTAAACATTCGAAAACCTAACAAATGTTCTACAAGAGCGCTTGTGAAGTAATTGTCGATGGGTCGGTCACATTCCGAAAAATAAGAGCTTACAACTTTGAAGTTGTTGGTTTATTTTATTTGAAAGGTTATTTTTGTCTGATTCCTTTAGTTTTTTGCCACTTGTTACTTTTGTAATTGCTTGTAGTGAGAAATTGAATTTTTCAGTTAGTCATGATATATAAAATGAGAAACAATCTTTCGTTACTATAAATAGAGCTTATATATATAGATGTAAGATATTGAAAAAATTGAATTACTTCTAAATGTAATGTTATATACTCAATTTTTAGTAGTGCTGACGACCAGTTTCATCTCGCAACAATGCTTTTGAAACTAAGTGGACTTGCTAAGCACCCTGCTGAAAGAATGAAATCTTATAATCTTCGAACCATTATTATATTTTCCTCAATATTGTACGACGCATTTGCCATTTTTTATTATTGGGCCGAGGATCATACATTTGGCGATAGAATCGAAAACTTTCAGTTGGCTGTCTGTTTGTTTCATTTCACGACTAAGGCATTCAATTTGAGGCTAAGGAATAAACTGCTATTTAAGATAATCGATAGTGCTAAATCTATGTGGAATGAAATGAGTCTGGATGAAAAAAATGCCACCATCTTGGAAGAAAATAGGTAAGCCTCTCTAGAAACTAATGTTTTTCATCTTGATGTTTTAACCCTTCCTTCTATTCGAAACCCCCAAGTGAAATGTTTGTATTGGCAACACAGCGTGGAGTGCTCACGGCCACCGGGCCTCTTGCCGAATTTAAACTACTAATCTAAGTTAAATACCAATTTTCGTGGCCAGTTTTGGTTCCAAAACCTGCCAGTTTCTCATATTTCGATTGAATGATTACGTTAACCAGAAAAATTGAACCTTTAGTTTACTACGGAGCCCAATTATCAAGTTTTCCTTAAAACCTCTTGTTTTCAACCCTTGCAGCGAAGCACGGTAGCTATCGTGCCCAATTTTCCCTTAAAACCTCTAATTTTCAATCCCTTGAAACGAAGCTATCGTGCCCGTGCTATCGTAATTTATAAGAGACTTGTGTTGTAAAAAAAATAATAATTGGTTCGTTAGGAGCCGGGGTTCTCGCCGGAACATTTGTTTAATAGTTGAGTCCATCCTGGTTTGATTTACAGGACACCCGTTTCTAAACCTAAATGTAAATCTAGCATCTTCCTCAGAAATTTGGCAAAAACTTTTGCTAAAAAATGTGCTTAGTTAGGCAGCTTCTGCTTGACTGTTTTTGTTTCCTCGTTTATAGTCAAATTCCGCTTCTTTTTCCTACATGTGGACACCATGGCTATATCTTGCTTGGAGAGTATATAACACAATTAATTCAAGCTTAATGTCGTGTTTCGTTTTATAGCAAGCACATTATACCTGAAGTATATTGAGAATCCTTAACATAATTAAGGCACTGTTTACAAAATATTAATTAATTAGTCCAAATAGACAATATTTTGTTTACTTTTTTAACTTTGCACCCTTTTTAAATTATTTTCAGTGCAGAACGAGTAAAAGGCCAATTTTACCTGGTACTACTCTATTTATCTCCACCTGTATTACCTGTTATATCCTCGGTGGTACACAACTCGATGGAAGATCGCAAGAATTGGAAACGAATATTCTGCCTGTGGAATCCCTTGCAGGTGATTCTCAGCGACGACTGGTATTGGCCGATGTGGTTTTTAAGTCTTGCTATGATGACGTTTGCATGCGCTATGTTTTTCGTTCTGAACATTCCTCTTTATGTGAGCTCCATACAAGCTAAAGCCCAGATGAAAGTTCTCATCAGAATGTTACAATCTGAAGAAATGAATTTCAAAGAATGCGCGCTACTACATCAAAAGATTGTATTGTAAGTAATGAGAATTGAATAATATTTATACGTGCGTTTGTGTGCGTGTTTATATATATATATATATATATATATATATATATATATATATATATATATATATGTAGTTGGTAACAGCTTTATTCTGTCCTCATATATTTTATTATGAAGTTACATAGGGTGCGGAATTCACTACATATCATATCAACAAATTCCCCGCCAACCCTCAGTCTTGCACTTTCTGTCCTCCGTTAAAGAACCAAACTCAAAACATGGTATAATATTATATATATCTTAACTATAAATTTCTTCAATCAAATAATTTCTATATAAGCATTAATTATTTTCCAGACAACTACCAAGCAGGGTCTCCCCGTGGTCTAGTGGCTAACGCCTTAGATTCTCATAAGGGAGATGGTGGGTTCGAGTCCCACCGGCGCACAGTGTGGCAGAATTCCGAAATACTGGCACCAATTCAGCGGATTGACTTAGTGATTATTGTTGTATATCATTCGACGTGGAATTGCATCAGAAAAAAAAACAATAACAAAGAAATGAATAATCAAAAGTACCGGGTTCGATTCCCGCTAAAAAGCAATTTTTTATTCAATATAAATTAAATATGTTTAGTGTTATATATTGCTCGACAATATAGAACATATATTTCGACGAGGGATTCCATCAGAAAAAATAATCAATTAAAAAAATTGAATGATCAAAAGAACCGGGTTATATTCCCGGTAAATGCTCAATTTTTATTCAATGTAAATTAAATATGTTTAGTGTTATATATTGTTCGACAATATAGAACATATATTTCGACGAGGAATTCCATCAGAAAAAATAATCAATTAAAAAAATTGAATGATCAAAAGAACCGGGTTATATTCCCGGTAAAAGCTCAATTTTTATTCAATGTAAATTAAATATCATTAGTGTTATATATTGCTCGACAATATAGAACATATATTTCGACGAGGAATTCCATCAGAAAAAATAATCGAAAAAAAAAATTGAATGATCAAAAGAACCGGGTTATATTCCCGGTAAAAGCTCAATTTTTATTCAATGTAAATTAAATATCATTAGTGTTATATATTGCTCGACAATATAGAAATATATTTCGACGAGGAATTCCATCAGAAAAAATAATCAATTAAAAAAATTGAATGATCAAAAGAACCGGGTTATATTCCCGGTAAAAGCTCAATTTTTATTCAATGTAAATTAAATATCATTAGTGTTGTATATTGTTCGACGCGAAATTGCATAAGAAAAAATAACAAATTAAAAAAAAAAGAATAATCAGAAGTACCGGGTTCGATTCCCGATAAAAAGAAATTTTTAGCCATTGTACATAAAATATCAATGAAGTAAATACATTGCGATGGGGAATTTCGTCAGGAAAAAATAATCAATAATATTAGAACGTATAATCGAAAGTCCCGGGTTCGATTCTCGGTAAAAAAAAAATTTTTACTTAATAGATAACGAATATTGTTGGATTGAATCGTATAAAATCAATTTTTCATAGTTTCTATCTCACCACTCTTCTCTTCTTCCTCCTCCTTCACATCATCGTCATTATTCTCCCACGATCCTTTGGCGTTGCATTACTATGGTTTAGGGAAGAGTAAAAGGTACCTACCTATCCATATTATTTCATAATTACATTGAAATCACTGACTTTAAAGTAGTAGTTTAGATCTTACTTTATAAAATATGGCTTAGAGCAAAAAGGGCCAAATTGGGCAGCCAAATATGGAAACACCACAATTTCAAGGCTTCGATAGTTCAGATGAATGTTTTTTGAAAGCTTTATTCCTCTTCATGAGTACCATTCAGGTCCATTGTTTAAAAATAATACTTAAAAAAAAAGCTTCTGGCACTAAATTTTCTACATTGTCACTTTATGTTTTTCACCCCTTCAAAATAATTTTCAAGAGTATTTTAACTATATTTAAAAACTGTCAACTCAATGTTGCGTTACGAGTAAAAAAAAAATCAATACGAATATTGACGTCAAACTTAGGTCATGAAATGCTACTCAAATCACAACGTTAAGAAGGGTTTTTCTCTGCAGGCATTGGTGTTCTGTAGCGCCAGTTTCAAAATATTTAGAGACGCAATATTTTATACCTGGCGCCCCTAGACGGTTTCAAGTGTGGCCGCATAAGAAAAAACTTTCTACGACTTACTTCATTTTTCGACTTTTTGCCAGGATTTTGAGATTCTGCCACACTGTGCGGCGGCAGGAATTTTCTCATCTCAAGTTGAGGAACTTCCTCGCTGCACCAGGATGTTGATGCGCCAGAAAAAAAAATTAACCATGCAATCCAAAAAAAGAGATTTCCTCCTACCTCAGACTTACATTAACTCAAACAAGCACATATCTATAAAAACAATATCTGAAGATTATGATATAATAAATAAGAAATAATACACAATCACTCAGGTCAGCTGTCGCCATATTACACCTCTTCAGGAGCAACTATGTTTCGAGCCTTAATCTATAATTACACAGTTAGGACCACGTCCGTGTTAATAAAATAAATATGGCCGTTGCCAATCAACTGAATGATTTGTTTCATGGTTAAAAATAGATTTTCGAGAAATTGTTTGCTACTCAAGAAACATTAAAATAAAATCAGACTGATATCAACATTCCTAACTACTGTCTATTATTTTGAAAATATATTACCCAAATATTTTCTCTCCGTCTTTTTGTTTAGTATTATTTTTGTTAATTTGGCTTATTTTATTTTTATGAAGTTCTTTTCTTTATCAAGTATTTTAAGATAACTAATGTCGAAGTTTCAATTTCATTTTTATTTCATGATCCGCCCAGACGGTTGTGCTATGAATCGCGTCTATTTGTTTGACATGTCTTGAATTTCAGGTATGTAATGGATGTGAGGAAAATGTTTTCTGGGCAAATGGCTATTGAAATTCTCTGCTCAGCACTCCAAATTAGCCCAAGATGTTTCCTGGTGATGGTTGTAAGCAGATTACTATCATATATAGGGTGCACATAGTATCAATTCAGCAGATCCCACAATTTATGTTTCAAGCTGGCATTTTCTTATGTTTGCCTATCTAGAACTTTAGTCCTACTGTAAACAATGTCATTGATTAATGTTCAACTTTTTTCCCCAAATCACAATAACTCTGAAATATAGGAATCTATTTCCTACACATTTCATTTTATTAATATTGTTATTTTTATTTATTTTTTACATTAAATGGACAATTAATAAGTTGCATGATAGAAGTGAGTTATAAATTAAAGGTTTCAGTATATGTACATTTAATATGAATAATATCTTAAAAAAAACTATTTTTTTAATGTAAACAGAAAGATAGTGAAAAGTAAAAAATGAAGAAGTAGTAGTAAAAAGAATCAATTAATGAAAAATAAATGAAAAATTTATTTAGTTTTATTTTAATGCTTATCATATTCTAACGTATCAGCATTATATCGAATTCATCGAAATGTTATGTAAAACCCCTCTCATAGACACATTCCAGTTTCATCTTTAAAATAATTGAATGAATTTGAGTCTTTCTTTATCAAGTTGTCTATAGTAAAATATAAGACAGTCATAAGTCCTTTCAGGACTCGTATTTGCATGCATTTTCTTCAATATTTCTTCCATCGTGATTGGTATAAAACTGGTTTACTTATAATGTTAAGAATATTCTTTTCCCCACCAGCGATTATTTTCAGCTGGGATGAATTGTTTAATACATTTTGGTATGAAGAGAGTCCATAAAGATATGGATACAAACTCGGTATTTATAAAATACATTTTCTGTTCTTCTTCTTTTCTTTTCAGGGTTTTAAAAATGGCGACCCCCGCACAATAGAAGCATTATTCTTTTTATTGGCTTGCATTGGCACACCAATACTGATATGTTACTGCGGTCACACAGTCAACATAATGGTGTGTATTATGCTTGACGGTTCTATAAAAAAAATGGATTAAATATTTAAAGCTTGCTCCCATAGTGTATAATTAAATCATTTAAGAGATTATTTCAGGCTTTATAATCCAGTACAATGGCAGCGGTAGTTAATTCGATTTTTATTGAACTTCAGCCTGTCATATATACGATTCTTATTCATGTTAATTTATTCATTATGTTAATTGAAATGTCATTTACAGAGTGAATTGGTTTTCGAAAATGCCTATCAAAACAAGTGGTACGACCTGAAAAGCTCTGATAGAAAATTACTCTACACCATGATGATTCAATCATCTAAGCTACTTGACCTGAACTTTGCGCACATGGTCTCATTCGACATGGAACAAATATGTAGAGTAGGTTCTCAGAAATTTATTTTTTTTGCTAATTGTAAATTCACTAAAAAAATCACACCAAGGTAACGGTAATAACTAACTATAAAAATGATTTTAATATGTGTTCTCTAACCCCACAGGGACGTCAAAAAAATCTGTAACAAAAATGGACCGATTTTAATGAAATTTGGTACAAAAATACATGGAGTGATTTGAAAGGTCAAGTTCGTTTTGATTTTGATAATATTTGGCTCAAAAATAACTCTAAAATCATAGCTATCTAATTCTTTAACAAGCAAATCCACCCACCGGAACACGATGATTTTGTAATTATTAAAAAAAAAAAAAAAAAAAAAAAAAATGTTCTTTCTTAATGATTTTCTGAACAATTTGCGAAACAGTAAAAATTATGAAGTGCCTTCTTTGAAAAGGAACCTAAGGATAGCTAGAAACGCGTCAGGGAAATAAAAAGAATTTTATTAAGAAACTTCCCTGTTAAGGCACTTAAAAGAAGAAAATAAGGGATAGAAGAAAGCATTATTTTATTATATATATAATTTCTGTAAAATTTTAACAATAAATACAAACAAAATGTGAATCAGAAATTTTACCGACTTGAGGTTGTATACGTCGAAGGAGGTAATTTTTATTTACATTCATTGCGGAATCTATAATCAGAAAATAACACAAATCTATTACTTGATTTCAGGTACTACAAGGGACCTATTCCTTTATGACTCTTCTATCAGGATTTATGTAATATGAAAAGAAATACTTAGTCAACTTAGTCGAGGAAGATTTCCATATTTGCTTTAATGCACAAATGGTGAAAAAAAAAAAAAATTAATGTAAATGTTGGATGAATAAATGAAGAACGAAATTGTTCACCAGCGCTATGTAGAAATAAATGAAGCAATTAGTCTATTTGTCTATTTTCTCCATTGTCGAATGTAGTCGACAATGTTACTATGAGGTCGTTTCAACTATGAGAATAATATTTTCTTACTTATAACTAGGGAACGGATGTTCATGTAAAATAAAATTAAATATATGTACATACATATTTAACTATTTATACTGAAATATGTAATAAAAAATTGAAAATATTTAGTAAACAAATACCTTAAACACTATAAAATATTGAAATGAAAAGTTTAAATAATATGTAGGAACTCTGTTATTATAAATGGAAAGAACAGAAGTTGAAAAAATATAGAACAAAATGACTAAAACTCTATACCATATTGAAAAATAAAAATTAGGAACTCATTATAAAAGGGGAACAAGAAGAAGTTGAAAATGTCTTCTGTTGAACATTATTTTGAAAAATTGTTTGCAACATGCATTTTTAAATTGAAATGACACCGGTCTGATCTGATAAGGGGATTATAGAGTTGTGGGGTGTCCGATTAGGCCCATTTTTGTTCTGGTGATTTTGCATCGAAAAATTGTCGACACGTGTCCAAGCGTTTCGTCCAATACGCCTTAGGACCTATAAAATTGTGGAAACTGATTTCGACATGATTCTTTCACAAATCCTTTGTTTTAGAGAGTAGATTAAAGGAATAATACAGTTGTTAAACAATAATTTGTTATATATCCTTTAAAACGCATCTGCTCCTGGACCATTAGCACCGGGGAAGCATGGCTGCCAGCCACCTAGATACAGTGACGTTGACCTAATGGTAAAGTATTATTTTCTTTCTCTGGTTCCCCTTGACTTTTTCAATTACAAATTAAAAAGAATATTAAAAAATCACGTACTGTTGGCATTAGAAAAGGGTGGCAACCTGTAGATAGCCCGGCGCTAATGGCCAAGATGTAGATGCGCCGTTAAAAAAAAAAAAATAATAAAAAAATAAAATAAAAAAAAAAAAAAAAAAAAAAAGAAATGTATTTATGGCAGAATATGTAAGAATATGGTGTTTTGACAAAATATTTAAAATGAAAATCTGTTTAAATGCTTTAAAATCACTTCAAACGTGCAGAATTACATCAACACTTACGATTTATGAATCGGAAAAATATGTAAATACAATAACATCCGTTCCCTACTTAAAACTAAAAGGTGACATAAAAAGATTGTCAGTAAAAATTAATCCTTAGGATGTTTGATACGAACTTCACAATTGATGATGCTTTAGGCATTAGAAAATATACTCGTGTACAAAAGAAAATAAAAGTTCGAATCGCAGGAACTGCGGCATCTTAACGCGTTCTCGTTCACATCCCTAGTGCTATTATTATAGGAATAGAAACAGTTATTGGTAGGTTCTGGCCTTTCGTGAAGAATATAAAATAAAATCTCAAAGAGAAGGAAGATTTAAGGCGCCTCAACCTTCGCCCTAGGAAAAAACTATTACCAATACTTTTTTCATTTCCTTTCCTTGTTTTCCTCTATATATACCTATATATATAAAAATCACGTGTCTGTTTGTTCCTTATACACATCCACACCGCTTGATCGATTTTGACCAAACTTGGAATACTGGTAGGTCTTGATACGGGAAGTCTCGTAGGCTAAGTCAAAAACGTCTACCAGATGTCTGTCTGTATGTTTGTTCCTTATACAAATCCACACCCTTCGTCCGATTTTGACCGAACTTGGCACACAGGTAGTTCGTGATACGGGGAGTGTCATAGACTAGGTCAAAAACGTCTAGCAGCTGCCTGTCTGTATGTTTGTTCCTTATAAAAATCCACACCGTTTGACCGATTTTGACCAAACGTGGCACGCACATATGTGTACATATATATCTATATATATATATATGTGTGTGTGTGTGTGTGTGTGTGTGTGTGTGTGTGTGTGTGGTTGTGCGTGAGTCTAATAATTTGACATGGTACCATGATACAGATTTATCAAAACCTAACAAACGAAGGAGGTAACCCTCGAAAGGTCTTTTTGAGTGCTGGCAGACAACATTAGCTTCCGATGGAGTGTGGGACCTAAATTATGCCTTCTCACCGAATTCCCTAAACTTAATAATTTAAATCTGTACTTTTATTGCAGAATGGGTAGACCGCCATGTTACAAGAAATGTGTACTTCAAATGTAAATAACCCTTCAGATTTTAGAACTAACATTGAAAATTGTTATTAATTTTGGAAACATCTGAAATAGACGATAATCTTCCTTTGACAACTACATTCATAAAGTATTAACTTAAGTTAGTTCATAGTTTTTAGCCAATAAGGCTTTGAACTTGTGGTAACCGTTCACTTCAGGTTGTTCTGAATCGAGATAGGTTCGATCCTATCATCTAACCTCTCGATAGGCTAACAATCTTCAATCCTTTAATTAAATAAGCCATTAGTCACGCATATGTAATAATTACTCACTTGCCGCGAAAGACTAATTGGGAAAGCACGGATATAATTTCAATGATCCTGTTTGCGGTAGGCCTCAAGCAACTCCCTTAGGCACTAAACCACCTCGACAACATTCACTAACCGTGCATAACCGAATAATAACAGAAAGATGGGTGTGATAACAAGCAGATGATCCAAAACATTCGTTGATAAAATTCAGCTCACTCATCTTATCGTAACTCTCCCCCCCCCCCCTCCCTGGCGTTACTTTAGATATAATAAAATCTATTTAACAATAAAATGAGTTTATCAGTATAACTTTCCTTTAGAAAGCTGAGTAATAAAAAATTCTAATCTTAGCTTTTCAGATATCGCCGGGTATCATATCATACTTATATATTTTTTTATATTTATTGAGACACTTCGCAGCTTTGGCGACAAGAGCTTTACAGATGGTATGATTTTTTACATTGATAGCTGACAGATCATCTTGGATGGTTTTACATAAGTAGACTGTAAATATACTTTTACGTAGGCAGTATAGATCTTTAAATCTGATATAGTTTTAACGGAAGGTTATAATTCATATTTATAATGAACTTAACAATTTACCTATTAGCAATATTACGGAGCACTTAACACTCCGAGCCAAGGGTCGTGGGTTCGATTCCCACTGTGGATTTCTTTTGTAGACAAAAAGCCAGAATAAACACAATCGTTAATTTATAGAAATGACTCAACCTAATATCCTCAGATTTTTTTCTATAGCCCCTTTTCTGAACTTATTTCAAGGTTTTTTTTGTTTTTTTTTTAAGTGTCCTTATTACATACAGACACTTCTGTATACATATTAGTATACCTCTTTGTAAGTATTAATACAAACTCATAAGGACAGCGACTATCTTGATTAAATATCATTGCAGATTTAAAAGTATTAAAATAATTTGTATTTATACTACTACTCAGCAACTCAATATAACATTCATTTTCTGATTTTATTCACTATTTATTTACCATAATAAATTCTTAAAAGACATTGAATATTTGTCTTGACGAGCCCGGAACAAGAGGAAATGAAGTAAACATTTCTCTTATTGGTCTATTAACCATGTTGGGCAGAAATCAATTCCAATTTACAACTTAACGAAATTATTTAGTTATCCCTGCATGTATCAACTAATAATTTAGTTGATACATGCACGGATAACTATATAATATATATTTACTATCTCCTTTTCCCCAAGAGGATAGCATTTCTTCATGGGAAAGAAAGGAAAGGCTAGAGAAGAAGAGACACCCCTTTTCTGAACTTTTAACCCTTCCATGGCTAGAAAATAGTGGAATTATTTAGAGTGAAACTAATAGGTAAACTGTGTGAGAAGTTAAACATTTTCCACTTTCTTTAAATTGTGGAGCTGCTACCCTCCCCCCGTAACCTCTTGTAAATATAATAAATAACATGATACAATTTAATTATAAGATATATTTTTTTCTTTTCTTTTTTACTTATTTTCAAGAAGAGGCAACCAATGAGTATTTTTATTGGACAGACTAGAATTAGGTATTGACATCACCATAGTTACTTGCCAATTCAGTTCATTTATTGATTAAATGTCACTCCTTATCATATGTCAAAGGAGTTGGGTTTATCGATTTGTAGTAAGTATATATACACAAATCTCGTAAAATGGCGGCCTAATCATCCTTATCTCTAATAATCAAGGCTATTGTTATGTATAACACCTTTTTTTTTTTCTTTTTTTTCGGTAATTCTATATTATTTAAATTAATTCATTAAATTAATTCAACCGGCTGGTCCGGTCAAATTTGGTTCAGAGTAAACCCGCACTCCTGACAATTTAGTTTATTTTGGCAACAAATGTTTTTCTTTAGATTAGCATAATTTATTAACCCAATAACCATTCCAAAAAATTAAAATCCATCATCCAGATGAAGGTGCAGTGGAAATGCAATAAAGAAAAATAAAAATTAACACAAAAGTGAATATCTTAAAACGGCTCTACATATTTCGCATCCTTTAATGCCTCTTCAGGGAACTTCCACTTACACAAGAACAATTGTTGAAATTCTGGGTCATTAATTATTTATATTAAATCATTTATGATTATATGCGGTAGTTAAATAAATATACATAATAATGTAAATTAGCTCACCAATATAGCAATGTTGTGGCGTATTTGTCCCAACTATGCGTATGAATACAACTCTACAGTACTCACCAGAGGCAATCTATTTTCTAACAGTGATATTAACAAGTTAAATGAGAGATAAAGGGATTGGTATTTAAGATAACCAAGACAACCTTAATCCATCATAATGATGTTTTTACAATAATCTCAGCAAAAATAAACATTTCATTTGCGTTTACAATTGTCTGAGAACTCATACTAGAACATTTTTTCGGATAGAACATAGCCATTTGATAAATATAATTAATTTAAGAAAATTTAAAGTAACTAAATTTGTTTTATATTTAATGAGAGTAAAACTCGCTGTCCTATAAAAGAAACAAGCGTAATCGACATTATTATTCAAAGTATATTTATTACCTAACCAGCCTCTAACTAGATAAGAAGCTTATAAAGAATTAAATAACATATTTTAGAAATAAGATGGGGATTGTAATGGTGTTCGTTATATACAAAAACTCCCTAAAAACAACGAACATTACTCAAAACTCAGCTGGTTAATTGTCCAGTTCAAAGTAATTCGGAATCTTAAAGTTGCTTTTCTCGAAAATTCAAGAAAAGGAGTTGTAACACTGTTCCCGATCTCCGTTATGTTAAATATTTCCAGAAAATACTGACTGATTTATATTAAATGAAAAACAGATACAACATTCCTACCATGTCAAACTATCGAATATGAAAAATCTAGTTTTTCAGATTCGAGACTTCGCTCTTGGATTTTGGACGATACGGCTTTTCGCAAAATTGTTTCAACTTTAACCCCTTTAGGATAGCCTACAATGCCTTAAATAAAGTATCGAATAAGACCATTTTCCAATATATTACTTCGTCGATGTATCGAATATGTTCGTTCGCCAGTTTGCTCCGATTTTCATATTGGATAGTTTGACATGGTAGGGATGTCATTTAAGGTGACTTTTTAAACGTTTTCGAACAAAATTGCAAAAACTGGATTTTTGATTTCCCATGCCCATAAACAATGAATTGACGTATGGAGGATTCAGAGCACAAGTAGACTAAGTCCATGTAATACAGTTTTCAGAAAATGAGTATTATTCGTTTTGATTGCAGATATGTTGTATAAATCCTAGTGGCCAGTATAAGTCTCAAAAAGATTTGAACTTAAACACTGACATTATTTATGTATAGCCTTGTTCATAAAATAGTTATAACTTGGAATTGGCTTAAATGAGCTCTTAAAACAAATGAGAATGACTTCCAGATGTGTAACCTATAAGTGGCTAAATAATGAAGTTAGTCTCCTGTAGCACTGAAAAGAGCCATTTCAGTAATACTCTTCAATGCCATTACAGCATAAAATGCCAAAAATGGACTTGTGCTTTGAACCCTCCATATAACTGTTGGATAGCCCAATATGTTTTCTACAAATCAAATCAAAGTTCAATCAAATCAAATCAAGCCCAATAGGATTTGGGCGAAATATAACGGCCGGACAACGAGCACCGCTGGAGAAAGAAGCCGAGACAAGATCAAGACGATGCCCCAGCGAAGGAGCTTAAAGGAGAACACATATATATATATATATATATATATATATATATATATATATATATATATATGTATATATTATTATTATTATTTCTCAAGCGCTCTTTTTTGTCGGTACGTAATACTTCATCAATTTGTATAAATGGGGTATCATTTTAAAGCTCTTCTTAACCGCTAAAACGGAAAAATATAAATATTACTCACATTTTCGCTGAAATTGAAAAATTACAATTGAAAAAACGGTATTTCGAAACCCTGCCCTCCTGCTATAGATTTTAACCGCTACACCGGAAAAATATATAAATTTCTCACGTTAAAAAAAAAAAAAACAACAGTTGTTTGTAATCTCGCCCTAGACCTATCGATCCTCTATGGAGAATATCGAGATATGTATATCAAAATGATACCAATTTTGATTTCTTACACCTATTATCTCATTCCGCATATAATTTCGACTTAAAATATTGATTTAAGGTATTCGATACGCCGATTTATTTATAAGATGTATTAAATTAATCAAAACCTGAATCTATATTTACCTGCCCAAAGCGCTCGCAGTCATTTGTTTTTACTTAGTCCAAGACGACCAACATACTTCGTCTCTGCTCTTTAGGATTCTACGATAAACAAACCCGGCGATCAAATCAGATTACTCACTTTAGAGGGATTACACACGTAAAAATTTCATGGCTGCTGTCAACTCCCCACTACTATGACATAAACTACTGTGGAAAGTCTCACGCAATCCAGCCTCAAGGTAACTTACTAATTGCGAATGCTTCACGGGGGTCGATCATCGATGAATAATTACATGAAATATACGAATGACAGAAAATACTTACGCAGCTTGAAATGAAGACGAGCGAAACATCGAACGCGACAGTAGTACTGACTCGTCTGTCACTCGGTACCACTTTACTGCGGTTTAAAGACCATTAGAAAACAAACCACGTCAGACTCTTATCAATGCGGCACTGAAACTGCTGGAAACGTGCAGTTATGCTGCCGGTCCACGAGCTAGAATGAAGGCCGTGAAGTATTCCAAGATTTTCCTCATTTACTGTGGTCTTTCTTGTGAAATGAGTTAATGATTAACTATATTTCTTCTAGTATAGAAACATCTCATTAAATAAAGGTACGACTCGCTGGAACTGCGTCATCTTAGCGCGTTTCCGTCCTTATTCCTAGTGACATTAGTAAAGGAATAGACTTGACCCGTTACTGCTTTCCAATAGGTCAGGCTGATAGAAACATGTTTAATGAGGATGGGTTACGTTAGTTTTGTTAAGTAGATTTATTTTTGAGTACCTAGACCTTGTATTTTCAATTAAATTATTTATTTATTTATTCAATTTTAACGTCCATTTATTATTAACTACGAATTTTAGGACGGGTTATCTATAGGATACCACCCTTGTCTAGCCAGGATAGGGCTGATGCCTTTTCTTTTTTTTAAAGAAAAGCCACCACCCCAAGTGGGAATCGAACAAATTAAATTAGGTGGGGAAGTATAAACAGCTCCAATACCGATGGGATAAAAGCATGGAGCTGTCTTTCAAAAACAGTAACTTTTTCTTGACTTTGAAGGCTGTAAGATATACTCTCACTCATGCATGCATTAAATTTGAATGCGTAATTTAACATTGTATTACTGGTTAATAATTTACAAAATATTAGTGTAATTTATTTATTGGTTTACTTCGTTTCAAGAAATCGAGCAATCTATTAGTTTTTTTTTTTTGTCGGGCGTCTGTATCTAGGCCATTAGAGCCGGATTATTTATAGGTTGCCACCCTTCCTAAACATCCATTTTTTCAACGGGGCTTGAAACGAAAAAACACAACCTGCTGCAGACGGGACTCGAACCCGCATAAGAATCCAAGGTGTTGCACTCAGGACGCCGGGGACACCTTCATCAGCTTTTTAACGACGATTAAAGAGTTGATTTATTTGGAGTGTAGTGCATAGGTATTCATCCCGCATGCCATAGCACTAATATTGTGATAGTTCTGATCAATCGTTCCGCAAATAATATATTATAAGATTAACAATTTTTTTGAAACATAGATGTCATCAGGAAAATGATTTCAGTTATAATTTAATTTTAAAATTATTCTATAATAATTTTCATAGTTATTGAAAGATTGATCCCAATAAATATCAAGAATGTGTAACTTTGGTAAATAGTTTTTTAGTTAATAACAATTATTCCATACATATTTTTCTATTTAGAAACTCCAGTAGGTATGATATGACTCGTCAGAAGAATTGGAATTCCGTGCGATAGGTTGTATGACCCTCAAAGAAAAATTTTCTTTACGTACCACAGTAAACTTAGTGATTATGTGTTATTAATGATTCTCAAGTTCCGGAAAAATTATAAAAATTTGTTAATCTGTGTTAATAAATATGTGGTTATTTGCCAAAAGTTTACGTCAAATTTGACAATTTTCTACTTTACCGACCATGATATGTGTTTAGAGTTGTCTTTTTGTAGTTTTCTACGCAAGAATTTCATATGCATAAGAAAACATTAGTGGGGGAAAAATTAACTGCCAAACGTGATATAATAAAAAAGTCCGACTCGCAGGAACTGCAGCATCTTAGCGCGGTTCTGTTCATGTCCCTAGTGCCACTTGATAAGCTTAGAAAAGAAATAAACTTTTTTTTTTTTTATATATATATATCTCGTGAAAATTGTCAAAATCCTCTCGAACATCTCGAATAAAAGTGATATTAAGGCATCAGGGACACAGACAGTAGCTAACTTTTACACAGAAGCGGAAATTACAGAATCTGTCTCTCATTCTAAAGCAAAGCTCTGTAAATCAATACAAAATATGCCTAATAAAGCCTTTCTAGAGGATACAGAAGCATGGGCGTATATGAGGGGGGGCTGAGGGGGCTGCAGCCCCTCCCGAAATTTTGAATTGATGACAAAAACTTCTCGTAAAACCCTTAAAAATAAATTAAATAAGATCACTTAGTTCATAAAACATATTTTATTTTACGTGTAATAGCGTTTTAGTTGCCTAAAACTAGTCCAAGCTCTAAATATTTAGTATTAGTTGCCCAACTACAATAGAATAATATACCTAATTAAGTCTATGGAGTAGACACAAATGGACCAAAAACAAGTCTTGTGGAATATTGTTTTTTTTTTCTAATTAAATACTTTTTATCAATATTTAGTATATAACCTTTGTTGAAAACTATTGATTGCTAATTGATGAATCGGCTTACAACTAAGTAGTCTTTATGAATATTTAGTATATAACCTATGTTTGGATCTGTGTTTTTGGGGTGCTCTCCGCCTAGGCTTTGTATTTGTGTCGGCAGATACCTGGGGTATATTTACAGCTCTTGAGGATTAACTCTTAGCAGGTAAATTTCCTGCGGCCCGCTTGTTTCTACGGGCATTGAACCGCCATATTCGCTCATAGTATCTAACCGTTGTGAAGTTTATTTTTTGGATTTAGGACTTAATATACATATGTAGACTACATCATAGCAAGAAGTAATCCTCCGTCGTCAGTTCTTAACTATGTAGACTTGCTAATGTTATCCAATCTTAGACACATCGTATTTAAAATCCACAGCAAAAACACGACATTTCATCAGAATCCCTTGCTTAATAAAACTTATATAGAATAATATGCAAAATAAAGCCTATCTAGTGGATAAAAATAGAGGGAAAAAGCCGTTCGTGGTGGTAGAAAATCTTAAAAGTATTTCGCTCAGAAATCTCCGAAATATTGTCACTAATTTTACGTATCCTGTTTTATAGCCAAATAGATTTATATTCTATAATCAATAAGAAAAAACCACTAACAATAAAAAACTATGGGTAACAGATGAAAATAGGGAATACCAAGAATAATTCTAAAGAACGAAATCAACACCAGTACTGTAATCTAGATATTCATACGGCATCTTTGAATTCTAACAAACAAAATATTGATTCTAATTATACGTATCCTGTTTTATTGACAAATACATTTGACTACTATAAGCAATTAAAAACACTAGGGAATATGCCAAAGAACTCGGAGTAGGAGCCTCGGCAGTTTCAAGACATTTGAAGGAAATCGACAAATCCATAACTGACATTTCATACGGTACAGCCTGATATATTTTTAATAATGAATTGTTTTTCTTATTTTAATTAATCTGTTTTATCGTCAAATACATTACCCAACTTTAAGCAATTAAAAAATAACAAGGAATAAAAAAACAAACAAAAAGAACCGTTCGAATAAACGAAATCAATTACTTCAAAGTTTAAGCACTTATTTCTCCGATTGACATAGCCTAATCAAAAATTGTTTCGGAATCTTTTTTGTAGAACATTTAGTAAGCTTTCGCATGGTAACCCTCCGTTTACCAGTATTCCTAACCGTCTTCGAGATATTAGGGAATGTATACGAAGTTCCCAAAACATTTCATGTCTGTTAATAAAATATTTTATTCTAATCCTTCCTTAGCTCCAAACGTAACCAAAATTTTAACATATTAGTGTTGATGAAATTCAAACATGCAGAAAATGTTTCAACTGAATCCCATAATTTTAAGTATCAAAATCAAAGACAAAAAGAACAGTTCGAATAAGCGAAATCAATTAATTTAAAGTTTTAAGCACTTATTTCTCCCATTGACATCGCCTAATCAAAACTTTCATTAGAACCTTTTTTTATAGAGCATTTAGTAAGCTTTCTAATGGTATTCTTCCGTTTCCCAAATTCTCAACCTTTTTCGAGATATTAAGTAAAGTATACAAAGTTACCAAAACTTTGTTATGTCTGTTAATAAAATATTTTATTCTAACCCTTCCTTACCTCCAAACGCAACCAAAATTTCAACATATTAGTTTTAATGAAAGTAGAACATGCAGTAAATGTTTCAACTGAATCCCATGATTCTAAGTACCCAAACCAAAAACGGCATTCAAAAATTATTTTTTCAGTTTTCTCGAAAACGGTTAAAGCTATCGCCTTGAAAATGGTTCCATTCGTTTTCCTAGCCCAAGAAGCCTATAAAAAGAGTACTTACAAGCTTATGAACTCAAAAACGTAAGCGTTAAGGTTTTTTTTGCGCGAATTTCGCCCCAAACGCCATCTTCCAGTGGGCGGATTTTGCTGGTTAACGAACTTGACCTTTCAAATTGGACGACAGATTTTTGTACCAAATTTCATCAAAATCGGACCATCAGGGAAGCCATAAATGAGCGAACAGACAAATATATATATATATATAAATAAATATATATATATATATATATATATATATATATATATACAAATTTGAACCACCGTTATTTTCGGTCTCTAGGGGTTCTGAAACGCGAAATTTTCTTGTCGGCACTTCCGGATTGTTTCATTGTATCAACCTTATAAGCGGGGTTCCTCCCTATGGGGGAGGGAGGAACCGCGCTAAAAGCTCTAAACACATCTCATGATCGGTAAAATGGAAAATTGCCAAATTAGAGGTATCAACTTTTGAAAATTCTGGGAAGTTTAATTAGACTTTCTATTTACAAACTTTTTCGTTTTTTTAATCCCAATACTTTTTCATCGTGGAACTAGACAGAAAAAAAATGGAATATCACAAAAGCTAAAAGATAACTCCCATTGTGTTTGAAATCAGTTCTGTTCGTAACGTTTATCTTATTATCTGTAGTTAAGAAATAAAATGAAAACATAAAAATTATAGAATACTAACCTATAAAAGAGACCTGCCCTCGTTCTTGAAGTAGAGCTAACTGTAACCATCCCTACCTCAACGAAGTCACTCATCAACCTTCACTTCCCCACCACGACAGTGCTTCATTGGCGATATTATCAAGGCTTTTGTGTGCCATCCTATAAAGGCATTCTATGGCAGCATTTATTTTTCATTTTTCAAAATAACATTCCTTTGATACACTTTCGAACATTTGAGCACTTATATCACCGATTTAGATCGCCCCATCGAAAAGTGCTAAAGGACAAATTTTCTTTAGAAAAGTAAGCTTTTGAATGTTTACCTACTACTTACCACGATTTACCAGCCGTTCTTGAGATATTTTCGAAGATATACGAAGATCCCAAGACTCTTCATGTTCGTTAATTTTTTTTTCTAATACTTCCTTAAGTCCAAATAGAACCAATATTTACATATCTTAGTTTGGACGAATGTTGGAAAGGACTCATGAATATAATGTAATGCTGCATCATTTATTTATAGATTTTAAATAGGCATATGACAATGTTGACCGGGAAAATATGTTTCAGGGTTTGGAGTCATTGGGTATGCCACGTAAGTTAATACGTCTTCTTAAAATGACTCTAAAGGACACTACTTGTAGGATAAAAGTTAATAAAAACATATCCGACAGCTTTTTAGTATCCAAGGTACTTCGTCAAGGGGATCCCCTTTCTGTAGTTCTATTTAACTAACGTATGAATTAGCCATACGTAAAATAAGGACGAACCCCGGAGGCACAATTTTCAATAGACGGACACAGCACCTGGCGTATGCCGATGATGTAGTCATTTCAGCGAGGACAATGTCACCATTAGCAGGCGCCCTGGAAGAATTTCTTAGTGCGGCCAAGGAATTGTGACTCGAAATGAATGAAAGCAAGACTGTGTACATGAGCACACCAAAAGAAACACAGCAGGACGAAGAAGAGCCAATAGAATTTGGAGGAGTTACTTTCAAAAGCTGCAGTCAGTTCAAGTACTTGGGAAGCATAATGTCAGCTGATTGTAGTGTAGTGCCAGACATTAAAGCCCGAATCGCTGCAGGAAATAGGTGTCTGTTTGGGGTACAGAAAATGTTGAGGTTCAAGGGGCTCTCCAGGAAGGCAAAGGTTCATATTTACAAGACAGTAATACGCCCAGTAGTCACATAAGGAAGCGAGGCATGGGTACTAACCAAATAAAGTACAAGAATGCTCCTAGTCTGGGAGCGGAAGGTACTCAGAAGGATACATGGCCCGGTAAAGTGTGGCGACTTCTGGAGAATAAAAACTAATCAGGAGCTTAAAACGCTGTACGGAGACCCAGACATAATTACTTTTATAAAACACCAAAGGCTCAAATGGTTGGGACACGTCGAGAGAATGGCCCCTGAAAGATTGCCAAGAAAGCTCCTTTATGGAATGCCGGGTGGCAGAAGAAGGCGGGGGAAACCTCGATTGGGCTGGCTGGACGACGTAGAGAAGGATTTGAAGGAAATGGGAATCCGTCGTTCGAGGCGTTTTGCGACAGATAGAGATGCCTGGAATAAGCTGTTGGCTGAGGCCATGGTCCTTCGTGGACTGTAGTGCCCGTCTGAAAGTAAGTAAGTAAGTTTGGACGTATGACAAACTAAAAAAAAAAAAATGTTTCAGCTGAATCAATCGTTTCTGAATACAGATTCCGCTATCCCCCCCCCCCTTTTCAACATAATTTTCTACTGACATACAATACATTCAATACACAGCAGCAACGTTTATTTATTTCGTACCTCAAAAGATTGTTTCATTAAAAATTTCAAGCTCATTGTTTGCAGAACATCAAGAATATTGGAATTTAATAAGTCCTTTCTGATTCCCGACATATCTTTACATTTAAAATTGATGCTAATAAAACAAACTTCTTTTTAATAGTATTATTCGCATCTAAAAATCTACATTTCCTTCTTAATTACTAAGTTAGCCACAATTAACGAGCGTCTAAATGATACTATTTTAGCCCTTAGTTGTATTTTATGTAAGCCATTCTAAATATAACTCAGCATGGTGGTTATTTTTAGCATCTGAATTTTTAACATGCATTGAAGCAATAAACTTCTAAAATACTAATAATATTATAAGATATAAACATATATCTTCTAATTTTTTCAACTCAGAACGTTTGAAATGTAACTCATCCCACATTTTATCTTTTTGAGGACCTTGTGTTGAAGCTGTAAAAAGTAATATGGTGATGAAATGTAAAATCTGTGGCAGAGTTAGTTAATTAGATGGCAGTGTATAGTAAGAAGGGTAAGTTAGGATAATTGTTGATCTTTACTTCACGCTTTCTATAGAATATTTAGTTGACGTTGTAAAAAAGACGAATTCGGTTATTAAAGGCTACCTCATTTTCCCGTTGTATAGTTATAAAATGATGGTCTGTGACTTGACTTATAATTTCTCATTTAAAATTTATGTAAAAAAAAAAAAATCTTCCAGCTGTAAGGTTAGTTTTCTCCTAATACATACACACACACACACACACATATATATATATATATATATATATATATATATATATATATATACAGGGTGTCCCGTAAATGTCTAGTCATATTGTGAGGGGTGATAGAGGACCCTTAGGGGAACAAAAAATGTTCTATGACGATTTCCCGAATTCTCGCCCATAAGGGAGAAAACGTCGTTTTATTGTTTTTTCGAGACAAACGTAGTTTTTAGAAGAATAATCGTTGTAGCTCCGTCCCAGGTGATACTACTAAAAAGGGTGTGAAACCAATCGAAAGCTGAATAAATTTACTATAAGACTAGTTGAGAATAAATGTAAAAATGAATGAATGTAAGTATGTATATCTTACCAAAAGAAGGCAATTCTAAATTTCCTGACATTTTATTGATATTTCTTTCCAGCGTTACTCCTCAATAAGCAGGATCTGAGATTTCCGGGTTTCAGAAAAACTTCCCCATTTAACCAGCTTTCCATTCATGTATCACAACCCTGTGTTATTGAAGTATTTGAACGATTTAAGAACAAAAGTTTTATAAAAAACATGGATCTGTGAAAAGAAAATTACATTTTTTTCTTCAATTTATTCAAAAAGCTGAAGGGAAATATTTTTTTTATAAATGTTTACATAAATATTAAGTAAATATTTACTTAAAAGAATAAAAAAAATTACTTCCACGGATATAAAAAAAAATCTTAAAACAGTAAATAAATAAAATACACATTTATTTTGAATTTATTAATTCAGGTAACTAATACTGGGTCCAGGAGGCGGCCATTAAGGAACCCCAACCATACATTAACCTCAAAAATTACTATTTTTACCTATATCACACATTTGAACACATTTTTACAGGACTATGTACATATTATTTATGAGGGATAGAATTTTTAATTACCACAACAAAAACGCATGGGCTCAGAATCCCAGTGAGTTTCACAAGCGTAGCCATCAGTATTAATATAAGGTAAAGCATTTGTTTTCTAAATATAAGTGCCTGTAAAAATGTGTTCAAATGCGTGATCTAGGTAAAAATAATAATTTTTGAGGTTAATGTATGGTTGGGGTTCCTTAATGGCCGCCTCCTGGACCCAGTATTAGTTACCTGAATTAACAAATTCAAAATAAATGTTATTTTATTTATTTACTGTTTTAGGAATTTTTTTTATATTCGTGGAAATAATTTTTTTTTTATTGTTTTAAGTAAATATTTACTTAATATTTATGTAAACATTTATAAAAATAAGTATTTCCCTTCAGCTTTTTGAATAAAATGAAGAAAAAAATATAATTTTCTTTTCACAGATCCATGTTTTTTTTTAAACTTTTGTACTTAAACCGTTCAAATACTTCAATAACACAGGGTTGTGATACATGAATGGAAAGCTGGTTAAATGAGGAAGTTTTTCTGAAACCCGGAAATCTCAGATCCTGCTTATTGAGGAGTAACGCTGGAAAGAAATATCAATAAAATGTCAGGAAATTTAGAAATGCCTTCTTTTTGTAAGATATACATACTTACATCCATTCATTTTTATGTTTACTCCCAACTAGTCTTATAGTAAATTTACTCAGCTTTCGATTGGTTTCACTTCCTTTCTAGTAGTACCACCTGGGACGGAGCTACAACGATTATTCTTCTAAAAACTACGTTTGTCTCGAAAAAACAATAAAACGACGTTTTCTCCCTTATGGGCGAGAATTCGGGAAATCGTCATAGAACATTTTTTGTTCCCCTAAGGGTCCTCTATCACCCCTCTCAATATGACTAGACATTTACGGGTCACCCTGTATATATATATATATATATATATATATATATATATATATATATATATATATATATACATTGCTGATCCACTGTCTCCATGTCTACCCCTACGCATCTCCATTGCATGTAATTGATTTCTACGGTTTGAGGTGAGATTCCATAACTCCTTTGAGGAGGAATCTGAATCTTAGGTTGATATCTTCGTCTTCTTAGTGACCTCCCTTCCGTAGAGGAAATCTCTAGTGCAGGGGACAACTCATGTGGATATAGCCGCTTTCATTTACCAAAGTATTTAGAATCCTGGATCAGCTCCAACATTTACACATACTCAATACAAATATGGTATATAATAGAATTTAATAAATAAATAAGAACTAAAATACTTCTAATAATAAATAATAAATAATAAATAATTTGTATGGCATTCATTTGTAATTCGATAAGGCATTATATCAGCATTATGTCCAATGTACAATATTGTTACAGGTTCGTATAATGTTGTTTTTATAAATTATATCTATATATATATATATATATATATATATATATATATATATATATATATATATATATATATTTGCTTGTCAACTTTCAAATCTAAAGATACTGTTAGGCCTGTGGGTTAAGAAACCCATTTCTAGTCGCCGCCTATTAGAACTCCCGAAAATCCCCCCCTCCCCCTGGTAAAGTGCTGCGTTATAAGTACCCTTTATGGTAATTCGATGATAACTCTTGCTCAACTGGTTTTCCATAATTAGTCTTCGAGGAAAATATCCTTGAATGATGTCAGCAGTTTTCTCATAACATAACAATAATGTAACCAACTATTATTATTCCAACCAGCAAGCAAACCTTCTTGCGGTTACATATTTGGGGTAACTAATTCTGTAGGCAAAATTGGACTCTTTTATAATATTTGTCCATAAATTTTTAATGAAGTACATAAGAAATTCTTTTCCGTATATTTTTGATTATTTAATTTCAAGGACTTTTTTGGAGCGTATTAACGAAAAACGTTACATGTACTACTGTGTGTAGGAGATTAGGCCAAGAAATAAACGAACTATCGTTCTTTTGAGATAACACAACTAATGTTTCATCATCAGGCCTACGATGAGGCGCACAGAAATGGTTAATAACGTTTAAAGTTGAAGAATGCTGCATATATCGTTAACCCTGTTAAGGAAGTTCAGTTAATTTTAATAACGACGTCCTTAAAAATCTTGTGGAGTCAGAGACTGGTCGAGCTCCATAATTGGCGTTCGAGATAGTAATAATCCAAACTACACATTTAGTGTTGTGCTTATTTTATGGCGTATCTGCTTGGGGTGCCATTGCGGCCAGGTTATCTACATGTTAACAACATTGATAAACACTACACGCTAGGAATTTTTCAGCGCGATTATCGCTTAAAAAAGACAACCAATCACAAGCGGGGCTCGAACCCACACCTCCTTCAATAGCATCAAGCGTGCAATAGCCAAACAAATACATAGCATCAAGCCTGCCGCAAACAAAAGAACAAGGTATTGCCAATGCGCTGCATTCAGCCCATGTGTGGGAAGGCCTAGCTACACTCCGGCCACGCCCGCTCTAGTTCTTTTGGTGGTGCGGGATCCTGAAACTGAAAGTTATCCACAGTCCGAAGTCGAGCTTAGTTAAGACTAGTTGGCACTCTTGTACAAGTTATCTCAATGTTAGTTGGCAGTGTGTAAACGTAAAGAGTGATCTGTACGTCCACGCATCAATCTTTATTGTCCGGATTTACATTGATTTTTCCCATTCTGAACTGCTCCTCGTGAATTAGATAATCGTAGGCGTGGCCATGACGTGCTTCTCTCCCATTGGCTGAGCCTACCTTCACCGGCCAGCATTCCACTTGAAGACCTCCTGCAGGCAGTGTCCGCTCTCCAAGCAAGGTATGTACTGTTTCTTACTACTTCCTATATTCATGAGCCAATAAAAGGGGCTGCAGCCCCCCCCCCTCGAAATTTCGATGTAATCGGTAAAAATGTTTCATAAAAACCTTAAAAATAATTTAAATAAGATCACTTCGTTCAGAAAACAATATTTTTTTTTTTGGTGTTTAATAGCGTTTTAGTTGGCTAACCATTCCAAACTCTAGATAGTTAGTATTCTATACCCCCTAAATTCTCCCATCGCCCGCCGAAATTTCTTATATCTGCCTACATTATTACAGGTGTTTACACGGCGGCGTCTTCAATAAGGCATATCTGATGATCACAAGGAATGTCATTGAATTATCTCCGTTTTCCAATACAGATGTTATTTGATGTCTACAAACTAAACAGACTTTTTAAGAAGATTTATTAATTCCAAACGCAGGCACATAAAAATAAATAAAAATCTGTACATTTGACCACACCTCTACTTGTATTTTGACATGCTAAATCTCAATCTGACGACCGTTTAGCTCCTAAGTCCTTAAAACTTCGAGTACGTGGCAAAAACAAGCAGTAATCTGCGAAAAACTGCAGTTATGAAAATGAAAAATTTGGTAGGTCTAGAAATAGTAAGCTTTTACGAAGTTCAGTTAAGCTGACTATACGAAGTTTATTCGGCTCATAAACCCCCCAAAATTTGAGTATAGGCGCAAAATAATCTCAGAAAGAGGGGTTTCCTTCAGACACAAATTACTAATATTCCTCTAAAGGTCGAAATTTTTGTTGTATTGCAACAAAACACGGCATACCATGTCCCAATTTAAACAAAAAAAAAAAATTGTAATTTGAGATTTTGAACTAACCAAGTCTCTAGTTTTTTTTTTTTTTTTTATGTCTGATGTAAGTCGGTTTTCTTAAAATGTATTTATTTCAGCAGGCAAGTTTTGCTTGACGGGTAAAATTTAAAATCTGAATTAGCTTTTTTGATTTGAGTTGCCCAATTAAACTTTGTAGAGTTGTCGAGTGTTAATAGCCTATTATAGCACAATTTACACGTGTTTGCATGTGGCTGCGTTGTGTGTGTGTGCGCGCGTGGTTGCGTTGTTTATGTGTGTGCGCGCGCTCACTCACTCATCAAAATTATTAGTCACTTCCCGAAAAGCTAGGGATTTGAAATTTTGCAGGATGATAGACATTAAGGTGTTATTAATGGCAAAAATCGAAAAATCCTAAAAAAAAAATGTGTTTGACTCCGCTTCCAGGTGAGGTACCCGTTTTGTACTTGTTCCTGTAAACAGCAAGCAGTTTGTAAATTATAAAAAATAGAATAACAACACGATAAAAAGTAGATAGAATAACATAACATAATTCACGTACCCGCGTCTTCCTCCTCAAGCCAAACATCGACGGCGCCAAATCGAAATTCACTTACAAAGAGTGATATCCTCCAAAAAAACTAACGTTGAAAAAATGTGGCCAATCCCAAAAATTGGGCCAAGTTTTAGGCTCTTAATACCTTGTGAAGAAGCTAATGATGCGAACTCACTTATTTGTGAAATATCAACTTGGCCAGTTTTCGTTAACATACATACGGCCGTGGCCGCTTTAACTTACTTAAAGTTCATACAAAACCGATCGTTTCAAGACATCAAAGAGTTTATAATAATCCTGATTCGTTATCTTAAGGGCCAGAATCTTTAAATGCCAGACATTTTAGAATAAATCCGATCGTCATAGTGGCCATAATTTAACGAAGACTGGCCAAGTTGGGCATTGCACAAATAATTGAGAGGGTTAGGTACGAGTATATAAGGGCCTTGACAAGGTATTAACCCCTCAACGGGCAAGTGCCGATTAAGCGGCCGCTGTTCGCTGAAATTACAAAATGGCGCGAGTGAGTCGGAATTGGTTCCAATGCTTCCTGCTAGATGCAGGGGTATGCCAAAAAATAGTATTAAGAGGTCTTGGGCCCGAGGAGCCGAGATATGACGAAGTTGACCGATTAAGCGGTCCTTGCCCATTCCCGCACCCGTCTTGTGTCAGTGTTGGCTCATCTTACCCGGGAATCGTTTCAAAGTATGTAATAATTCTTTTATACATTCTAGATTAGGAATTAATTGATTTTAATTGAAATGTGTATATCGCTCACATGTTATTCATTGATTCGTCTCATAAGTACCTTACTTTCGTGAGACTGGAAGGAAAAAATACTTTTTTTTGGCATTCCTAATGAAATGATTTTCTCAATTCTGTCTGAAATGATATTATGGACTAGCGTTACACTATTATTATAAATTATTCAGCATATTTCTTTTCTTTTTTTTTTTTTTTTTCTTTTTTTTTTTTCAAAACCCTGCCAATCTTAGGGTAACGATATCCAATGAACCATTTTCATTTTCGGGATCTTTGCTACTTGGAATCGGCTTTACGACGTATCGTGGCATTTCATATCGGGGATTCCCGTTGCCTGGAATAGGCAAGGGCCGCTTAAGCGGCCTACCCAGTATTTATGAATACAATTTTTTTTTAACATCCTGGGTTCATATTTAGTAAATGGATGCCCCCAGACTCCCAAATATAAATTTAAAAAATTCTAACAAAGCTAACGAAATGTGCCCGTTAAAGGGTTAAGAACCTAAAACTTGGTCCAGTACTATGATATATATGTCATAGGCAAACTGTAGGGGCATGGAATTTTGTCTTTTTTTAACGTTAGTTTTTTGGGGAATACATTTTAACGACGGTGACTATAGGTTTTTGTTAGATCGGATGATGACTTGTAATATTTTTATTTTTTTTTTAACTTATCGTAATCAGTGGTTTCAAATGACTAGTCACTTTCCAGGCTGGTATTAATCTACTTCTCGATAAGGGGTTTTCACCTAGTGATGAAACTCAATTTCTACTACTCGGCTATGTTATCAGTAGAGATAGGCCTATACAAATACAATAAAATGGAAAGAATTACCTGATCAATAATTAAATGGTACAGATAGATTTATAGTGTTAATGGTCTCCATGCTGCTTATATTTATTTATTTAAATGTTAACGTCAATTTATTATTAACTACGAATTTTAGGACGGGTTATCTATAGGTTACCACCCTTTTCTAGCTAGGATAGGGCTGATGACTTTTCTTTTTTCTAAAGAAAATCCACCACCCCATAGTGGGAATCGAACCCACGACCCTTGGCTCGGAGTGTTAAGTGCTCACGCCTTAACCCTCACGGAGCTGCATATATCGTATTGGATAAAACAGTTGTAAAGTTTTCAAATAAAGAAAATTACTTCATGGGCGTATATATAAAATAATTTCGGGGGGGGCTGAAACCATTTCCGGGGTATGGAATACTAACAATTTAGAACTTGGAATAATTTTAACCAACTAAAGCGCTATTACGCCCAAAATAAAATATTTTTTATGAACTGAGTGATATAATTTAATTTATTTTTAAGGGTTTGTAAAACATTTTTACCGATCAACTCAAAATTTCGGGGGGGCTGCAGCCTCCTCAGCCCCCCACCCTTATATACGCCCATGACTTACTTTGCATAATTTTATTGCAATAGATTGTAAAACACAATTCACATGTTAACTATGTAAGCTAGGCGAATTAATCAACCAGGTGAATTAGAGAAGGTTTTATGTATAACAAATGCAATGTATTTTAAGTACACAAACGAAAATACATTATGTATAACATGTAGAATACACCAAAAAACAAATGTATAACAAACGAAAATGTTTTTAAGTTTAAATGCAGTTAATAAAATAAACATATTACTGAGGTGGTAACGACTAAGGCATGCTTTCTTTCTCGACCAATAATAATGATAATAAAGAATTAATAATAAAAAAAATTATAATTATTTTAAATCATTGCCTATTATTGGTTAGGAGAATGCTGTTGCTTAATGCGGTAAGCTACATTTCAGATTGGTCTTCTTTCTACTAGATTACGTGAGCTGAGTACTTGTCATTACTTCTTGTAACTCTCACAAAGCTGGCTTAGTGACAAAAACTCGTTTATACCTTCGTATGTAAGTAATGTCATCAGTAGCATGAAACCCGATCAGGAAAGGAGCATCGGACCAGTGCTGGGTTTTATCGACGATAATAGAAGAACTCGATGAAAAATTGAAGAAAGGCAAGCGGTTTGGGGTTAAAAGAGACCCTATTGGCAATTCAACCGGAATGTTAACAACTGGACAAACGAAGATCAAAATCGATTTCCAGGCCATTCTTTCAAACAAGTAGATAACCCGTCCAAAAACATATCATGTTACTAATAACGGGACGTTAAAATTAAAATAAAAATAAATATTATACAAAATTATTCATTATCATTGCTTTTTTGGCCTCTGCCGACAATGGTATTTGTGTTAGCTGCATGAATTTTATTCTTCAAATCAATAGATTTTTCAATCTAGTGAAACTTTTCATTTTCCTTTCGGGATTCCAGAATTATCATGATATCCGATTTTGTTTTTTGTATTTGTTGCTCGCCAGTGAGAAACTAGAGATGAAGTGCCGATTATCTAAACAAATCTGCTGAAATGCAGATGAAAATCTATAGAGCAAACACCACACCTGTAGATGATAGAATCCAAAAAGAAAATCAATGTTAATGAAGGAAGCCAACGGTGAAATTTATAAATAACGTGCTTATATCATGTTTATATAATTGATTCGGCTCACCTGTAAGCGACCGAGCCTGCAAATGATTCATTTAGAAAAAAAAGCAAAACAAATTACTGAGTACAATTAAACACAAATCAGCCCCACATAAACATAACAAACTTATCTAGAAGGATTTCAAGTACACTGCAATCTAACAATCCTCGAACCGGATTAGTGTGTCAATATTGCACCAAACTACATACAAATCGTACTAATTGTCAAACAGCACCGTCATAGTGGGGGGAACGCCTACCCCCTCCTTCTATCGTTAGGCCTAACCAGACCTCAAACCTCAGTCTCCTCAGCAGCCGCCAACCGTTAAGGTAACTTGCTTTTTCATAAAATCACATGTACCTATTATATTAAAGTAGGTAACCCAAATTCTTTACTAGCACAATAATTGTAATGAAGTTTAACATTATTTTATTTTAAATTTGGGTGCATCGGCGGCAGTGGCAATTAGCGCACTAAATATTATTAATAACAAAATTATATGTACATGGTTTGTGTAACTACTACGACAACTTATGTTCACGTCAAAGCAGTATACGCCAAAGCTTTTTTATTACTCTCTTCATCAACATTTTTAAAATGTTTTTTTCCTTCCCTCAAGTAACCAGTAAAACAGCCCAGAATCATTAGTTTTCGATGTTACTTAGCGAGTTTAGTTGTATAAAACTGAAAAATCTCTATAGGTACATTACTAAGCCGGTCTAAAGAGGGGGATTCATCAAAATTACCAATTTTTTCATTTTACTTATTGACAGGCTCGTCCTTTCGCTGTTATGAAAATTCTTTGCGTAACAACAGAAATTGTGACTCATGTCACATGCGTGCCTTATTGTGTTAATGTGTAAATATATATATATATATATATATATATATATATATATATATATATATATATATATAGTTATTATATAAAATACTTCCCAGCATAGAAGCCTTACACAGCATGAGAAAATGTAATTACTTTACCATTCACATGAAATTCCTTTCTTTCTTCTTTTAATAATTCTTGGCACATGGATCATTACTTACCCCTAGACTACGTAGATTTGCCTATTAGTAATACAGCTGATTGGAGTAGGAATCGGACAGGTTGGAAATAGTGTGGTCAGCTGTGTGTTGAAGGTATTCCTAGCTGGGAAAGTGGCCAATGTCAGACGGAGCATAGCAGTCACTGCCCTCAACAAACCACAACACGCCATGATCTACACAAGTTCGATTGTTTCTCCTTTTATTAAACCAGTGTGTATTACATAGGGCACTATATGCCGTTAGTGGCTTAATCATCTAATCTTTTTTTGAAATATTTCTTAAAAACAAAAAAAAAAAAAAAACTCTCACACTCACAGAATTTCTCTGTTGTGATATGACGTCCAGTAGTGTAGACAATTTTTTATACATCAGTGAGTTCGCGACAAAGGCAATTCATCACTTTAAACACTTAAATAACAATCATAAATAGTGAACAATTGTAAAGAAATTAGCAAATTAAATAATAAACCATAACTTTCGAATACAATATGCATTTACTATAAAAAGGTACAAACTACACAGAGGCAGATAGGGCAGTCATTAAATACGATAATAGACTTACAATAGAATTATAATAGAAACAGTTAATATTTTCTCTTGTGTGTAAAATGAAATCACAGATCTTAGGCACCACAAGAAAAAATTGACACTATCATTAGCGGGAATTACTCCATTTAAGCATCGATTTTTTCGAATGCAAAATGCTGTATCTAAAATCGCCTCAGAACCGTAGGAAATTAAATAAGCTCTGGAATATATTCTTTACGTTTACCACGATTTCCTAACTGGTTTCGAGATATATAAGAATATATCCGAAAATACCAAGAAAAATCTAGGTTATTTTTCTCCATGATGGGTGAAACACAAATAAAGTGGAAAATTTCAGTTAGCATCTTCATATTATAGTACTGGTGCAGCGACAGTAACTTATGTTTCATTCCCGTGAATTCACCCTTCCAAAATATTTAAAAAATACTATAAACTCCTTTGAATATAAGGTAATTTTAAAATAGTAGAACAATTATTTATTTATTAGGTACATCATAACTCTTAAGAATTATATTATAAGAATGAATTCAGAAAATAAACTGACTTATATGAAGTTACCGGTTTGTATTCGACATGAAGTGGCTTGGCTTCTTTCGATGAAGAATGCCTCTTATTTATCATTGCTGTTTGAAAGGATGGCAACGAAAAGACAGGCATTTACCAATAGTTTGCTCCAAAACTTATATGTATATACATGCACATATATATTTAGCGTCAGTTGACCTTAAAGAAATGGAGGGCTCATGAAGTTTGCACACACGTAGTTTTTACTTTGCTATCTCATATTTATTTCTTTTATTTATTACAAAACCCTGTTTAACTAAATAAAGACAGAGTCTCCTAAAAAAAATTATAATAAATCATAAATTGTAAAGTAGTTCATTTAAATTAATTGAATTTCTCTGCCGCTAGAGGCGTTATTGTTCCGACGTGCAATAGCGACGATGAAAGCACTTAAAATGACATCGAAAGGTGATTAAAATAACATTCTAAGATGGCATTTTTTCTCTCGATGATACATAATGCTCAGCCATTGAAATAAATATTCTTTGTTTCCTTCAGGAAGTCGTTCGTTCGATGAAGGTGCGATCATTATTTGCCAGGTATTGGCAATATGTCAGAACATTTCATCCTCGGGCTCATGTTAAAATGTTTGGATAGACCTGAATAAAGGCCGTTCTCGACTGACTCATTCATATCCGATAACGGACACATTCATTTGGCTGTACTGTAATACGACTCTTACTAATAAAACTCACAAATACTATCTTAACACAAAAAATAAACAACATATTAAGAGATGATAGAAAATAAACTGTAAACACCTAAAAAATGTAATGATATTGGTCCAATATTATACTTATACCATAAAACTCTTACCTTTTAACTTACGTTTGTTGTTGTCAGTGTTTTATTGCCTGTTGTTTTTGTTTAACATGACGCATTTTCTGTGAGCCAAACGTTTTTTTTAATGAGACCCTATTGCCTTGAAAATGTTCCTTCCCTTTGGTTCCCTACATCTCCCCCCCCTAGCCTTGAGTGTGGCGAGGAATCGGATAATTATGCATCGTTACAAATTACTCACTTCCTCAGCCATTTCCTCCCTTCGTCAAAAAAGCGTGAGAAATCCGTTTTTGCGCTCTTTCCACGAGCTACACCTTCACTATAATAGCTCCTGTGGTTTAGAAAGGAGCTATTGTAATTATCATGTTTCATTTTTGTTAATGAATTTGGCTGAGTTTGACAATATTGCAAATCCCAAGAATGAAATATCACAAACTATCTGCGTATCTCCCAGATACTATGGATTCTAGATGCTAAGGATTCTTAGCGTGTTGGACTGCTCGAGGTGGAGTTGCGTGCTCAAATTTCGCTATTATTTAATATGTCGTCAGAAATAACTACTTCGCGTTTCTTCGAAAACAACAGGATCAGGTTTTGGAATGATCAAGGCCAAAGATGATTCATCCTCAGGGGAAAATATAAGATATCTTAGAAAACCGAGTTCGGGCTATTTCCTACGAATGTACTTTTAGGCAAATCTAGACTTCGGCTTTCACATTAATTTTAAATTCTTGTTAAAGAATCCTTTTGAACATTTCTTATTTGTAGTACAAATGGACCACCATTGACGCCGATTGTAGCTTAGAAGCCTCATTATAAACCATTAGGTTATTTGAAGAAATAAACATGCTAAAAGTGTAGAAATGCCTATATTTGCGATGGTATAAATTCTTTCTTTTTTTTAGAACAAGTCCAGGTATCAACAACTGGACTATTAGAGCCAGGCTATCTAATGGTCACCACCCTTATTTAATGCCAACAGCATTAAACCCATTCAGGTAATGACCACGACCGACTTTGCTTAACTTCGGTGATCAACGGGAACCGTTGCGTCCAACGTGGCTGTGGCCGTTGGCCGTGAGTCCAAATCAATAATTTGAAGACAATTCCTAAGAAGACGCACGCTTTCGACTTCATAATTGTGATTCCATAATTGATCCCGAACTCTGAGAAAACACGTAGTTTGCAGCATTACAACCAAGTACACCTATACTCGTGCTCGACTGAGACCTCCAAAGTACTCAACATCCGAATACTGGTGGCACTTAACGAGTTCAGCCAGCTTCACACCGATGGCAATCCATTTATTAAATCGACTGTCAATGCTTGTGTATTGGTAAAAGTGGTGGTCGATGTTGCATTGGCACTCGCGTTCTGGAGCGGTTTTCTTTGGAACGTCAAAAGGATTTGTCTTTTCACTGATGAACCATTTTAGAAACCGCATAAACAATTGGTAAACGAGTTGCCAGTGTGTATGGCCCCGTTCATTTCTACCTTAACATTTTATTTCTCACAAACATTTAACAATCATGAGCACCTTGATGTAGACGATCCAGCCACTCTTTCAACTTGAAAAATATTCAGTCAATGTGTAAAATGGAGCATGTGTCAGCTTGTATATATATCCACTTCACTATGGCATTCATAGTGTTGGGCGTTCAGCCTTACTCCTAAGATAAGATTTTATTTAAAACTTTTGCTGTTTAATTGAGTTATGGTAGACGTGGGCTTCGTGGCCTTACCTTTATATAGAATGCGCCCTAGAGACGTGAAGGCAGGTTCCGCATTTCCATTCTAGACCTTGGCTGGATTGCTCAACAAGTGGGTGTGTCAGACCGACAACAATTAAAATCCAAGGAAGGAGAAACTATCTTAAGTTTCCCGTTAGAACTCTCATTGTATTACATTTCTCAGTTTATGTTACAAGAAAATGTATATCACTTACTCTAATAGCAACATGGAGTAAGTCCGAGCGTAGATATGTAGAAATTAAATTCCTGGTAAATAATGAAATGAATTGTCTATCCAGTGTTAGGGTGGGTTTACACTAGGATAGTTATTGCAGGATATTTATATCAGAGAGAAATTCTGACTAGTGTAATTTATGTCAGACATACATTCTACATGGTTTTCATTAGTCGCAATTTCTCTCTGATATAAATATCCTGCAATAACTATCCTATTGTAAACCCACCCTTAGATATATTCAGCGAACAAGTAAAGTTGCTTTTAACAGGATATCTCTACCATAAAATTGTTGATTAGACAGGCACACAAAAAAAGCGGTATTTCCCAAAGACGCCATACATATATTCTTATGTATTTCGAAACGCTGAATCTGAATCGGGAGTCCGTTTCACCCCATCAGGTCAGGTTTAAGGGCATTGGAAGGTCAAATTTCGTATGATATCGTTAAAGAAGAAATAACTAGAGCTTCTATGGGTTTGAGGGTAACTCAATTCGAATCCGAGGTCTCTTTCACCCCATCGGCGCTCAATCAAGTTCATTTCAAGGGAAAATATTTCTATTTTGCAAAAAACTAATTTTGACTGCAGATTCATGTTTTGCTAAATAGAAATATTTGTCCTTGAAATGACCTTGAGTTTTCGCCGATAGTGTGAAACAGACCTCAGATTCAAATTTAGCGACCCTCAAAACCATGGAAGCTCTAGTTATTTTTTATTTAACGACTTTATACGAAATTTGACCTTCAAATGCTCTTAAACCTGGCGTGCTGGATGGAAACGAACTCCGGATTTGTATTTATATTATATCGTAAGGCATTAATTCAGGGAGCATATTATGAAAAATGTTCACTGGCTGAGACATGGGCGTATATAGGAAATAATTTCAGGGGGGGGGGGTATGGAATACTAACAATTTAGAACTTGGAATAGTTTTAGGCAACTAAAACGCTATTAAACCTAAAATAAAATGTTTTTTTATGAACTAAGTGATCTAATTTAATTTTTAAGGGCTTATGACACATTTTTACCATCAAATCAAAATTTCGGAGGGGGGGACTGCAGCCCCCTCAGTCCCCCCCCTTATATACGCCCATTGGCTGAGAGAAGAATAAATGTTAGATACTGCTTGTCACGCTATTGATTCACGGGAAACAGGAGAAGAAAGAAGAAAGTGGAGCAAGAGCATTTTTAACGAGTTTATGAATCATTTCAAGTTTCCAGGTTGCGTTGTATTTCTGTGTTCCTCTCTATTGGCCTTTCTTGTTGATTTTATTTCTTACATGTACTTTCTTAGTAATATATAAGTTTCAGTATCCAGTAGTTAGCATCAATGAAGATTTGAAGATACCCGAGTTTCCAAATTTCATTCACGAGTACAACCTCAATAGATAAATTCCTTCGAAAAGTGCTAGCTTACTTGTACAGCGGTAAATTTGGTCATTGAAAGGCATTTCATCTCTCGGTTTGAACTCGCCGCCTCGCCACTTCACGATCTCCGTTACCCAGCCCTTCAAGCACGCCTCGACTCAATCACAGACTCTGAATGATCACTGGAAATATTCCGAAGCAATCTTCTTGAAGTCGAGATTAAAGAAACCAGCGGATGTGACCCTCAGGGTTTGCTAATACTTTTTTTTCGTTCATATTGTCTTGCGTTTTGGTCACATTCCAGCTTATGATTTCTTCTATGATAATTGTCACCGGCTCCAAGTAATATCGAATATTTCTTCTGGAGGTTTCCAGAACTCCAGGAAGCACTGATTCATCTAGATTCTCGCTTTAATTTTAGGTTACTGGGATTTCCATCGAGTCAAAACAGGGCGCAAGTTTTGATGAATGAGGATTGACGTATTTCCAATTAATAATTAATAAAATTATTTTATCATTGATCAAGTATCAAAATATTTAGTTAACTGTAGACATTAACTTTGTCAAATGAGAGTTATTTGCCCAGTTTAATGTTTATTTTAAAGAAGGCCGTTTCACATCAGATTGATTACTAACAAAAATTACTCGAAAAAAAAAACGCTTGGCTTCATTGCGAGAAATGATATCTCTAATTGATATAAAAAATATTAGTCAGCAACATTGAAAAACTTTATTCTCGATGTTTCCAAAAAGGCAAACACTGATTCATAGAAACGTTTCGTCATCCAGTTTCCCCCTTTTTGTTTTATATTTCTGGAATTACCATTGAGTCGATAGAGGCTCAATTTCTGAAAAAGAAGACGATAAACGTTCTTACAATCAAAAAAGAACAACATTTATTATTCAGACTACATACCAAAATAAGTCTACAGACATGAAGCATTTTTAGAAAAATTATAAATTATGAGAAGTGCAGATAATATTATAGAGTGATATTAGATCTGATGTAGAATTTGGAAAAGCAGAAATTCCTTCTTTAAAAATATAAATTCTACGTACCTTCGAATATGGCGTAAGTATGAAGTGAGCGTCCTATTCCCCTGTGAAACGTTTTCTAAAACTAAAATTAAATAATTCGGGCATCGGAAAAGTTGATTCTATGTACAAAACCGTGTTCCTATATTTCATAAAATAGAAATAATATTTAAACAAAAGTAAAATAACTTGATGATTATTTGTATATCTTGTATGAATATTCTAGCTGAACAGGGAGTTGCGGAAGCATTCCCATTATAAAGATATTAACATCTAGATAGGACGTGACCTCAATGACAGCACCTAAAACATGGATTTGAAGATAGCAGCACAAACCTTGCTTGTACATTTTTCTACGCGGATTCAATTGAGCAGCTCAGTTATAAAAACAATAAAGGAAATATATTGTTGATTTTATATTTGGTTCATGACATAACGAAAATACTTGGACATTCTAAAGAAAAAGCGTGCAATGAAGAATCCTCTTTCTGTTTTACAATGCCCTAGTAAACATAAGAAATAATTATTTGGGATTTTTTCGCTTGAACGGCTACTTATTTCATCATGGGCGTATATAAGGGGGGGGCTGAGGGGGCTCCAGCCCCCCCCCCCCGAAATTTTGAGTTGATCGGTAAAAATGTGTCATAAACCGTTAAAAATAAATTAAATAAGATCACTTAGTTCATAAAAAATATTTTATTTTGGGTGTAATAACGTTTTAGTTGGTTAAAACTATTCCAAGTTCTAAATTATTAGTATTCCATTACCCGAAAATGGTCTCAGCCCCCCCCCCTGAAATTTTCCCAGCCCCTCCCGAAATTATTTTCTATATACGCCCATGTATTTCATCCTTATTTGCTTCACCATTGCCCAAAATAAGAAAGAAAAAAAAAGTTCTAAAACTTAATGAGGTTATTGCATTCCTTAAATCCGTCATTCATAAGTGACTTCTTGAAGCGCATGTGCCAGGGCATCCTTTATGTTCAAAATTACCGCCTGGAAATTAGTTGCATTGTATTTCCCACCTCAAATTATCTTTAAAAAGTACCTCGAATTCTATTAACGCAAACTCGTTTCTCGCAAACTTGTTTTTTTAACGTGCTTGCTAAAATAGGACCTTTTTTGAGGCTACTGGAGCTAAACACACAAGTTTGAACCACCAGCAGTTTCGGGTCCTACAGGTTTTAAAGCATGGACCGGATTGAATTCTACTCTTCCGGATTGCTCATTGAGTCATAAACCGGTTTCTCCGTCCCTCCTCTACTTTTAGGGAGGAGGAAACACGCAAAAACTATTGACTAGTCGAATAGCTATTCTATTCTACTAGGAAAGTTATCTCTCCCAGCGAGCATGGCAACGTAGAGGTCGTGGCTTGGTTCCCTTCACCAGCTAATGAGCGTTGGGAATGCAGTCGGTACAGTCTGACCACTACTAAACTCGCTCTTTGTACCATTACAATCACCAGGTCCATGGTTACATACCTCATCAAACATTCGGACTATCACATTCAGCTTTTAAAATAGAAGAATATACAGGAGTAGTAGCTGCTGCATTCAATAGGCGTCAAGGACAATAGCTTCGTTCAATAAGTGCCGCCGCCTGCTCTGTCAACAGCAACCAGTCCTTCCTCCCTTTTCAAATATAGATCACATAAAGTTTTGGAGTGAATCGGAGAAACGTTATTTGGAAAACGCAGCTTATGTCAAAAATACATGTACGATTAACATCAATGTCAGAGCTGCATTTGATGAGAACCAAAATCTTTCAAACTGATAATTAAGTTCAGTCACTTAAAATACGTTCTAAGAAATGAAATATTTTTGTGAAACGTTCTACTCTTAGCGTGTTTCCTACAAATAGGCGGGAGTAAATCCTGGAAGTGCCGACATTACGACGTTTCATAACTCTTGAATTCAAGTATACTTTTTATAAGTACTTTGACTTGTGGGGTTCAATAACAGTAAAGAGGATGCAAAGCAGGTCAAACACCTCCACTGTTTTATTCCTTTTAGCACTTTCCTCCGAAGGAAAGTAGCTATTGAGGTTGGACTCATGACGGAATTTTTGAAAAATTTCTTCAAATCTTTATCGATCCTACCTAGTAGACACCGAAAATGACCCCCGTTAAAATTATATATATATATATATATATATATATATATATATATATATATATATATATATATATATATATATGCATATATGCATGTTAACATGATAGCGGCCAGAGTTTTTGTTTTTTCGTCACGAAACTTGGTATATAGCATTCAATTAGCAAACGATTGAACGAGTTCGTTAACCACCAAAGTCGGTCCAGCAGAAGGGGGGGTTTACCCCGAACCCAAAACACTAATTTGACTATGTCAGCCGTAATATTTGTTATATTTCAACGAAACTTGGTATTCGTAGTTGTAATATAGAGAGAAAATTGAGATATAAAAATGAACTAAATCGGTTCATTAGAAGGGGGGGTTTACTCCAGACCCACAATACGAATTCGCCACTACCAGCCGTGATTTTTGGTATATTTCGACGAAACTCGGTATTCGTAGTGCTAATCCACAGGTAAATATGAGTTGTAAAAATAAACTAAATCGGTTCATTAGGAGGGGGGGGGGGGTTTACTCCGGACCCACAATACCAATTCGCCACTACCAGCCGTGATTTTTGGTATATTTCAACGGAACTCGGTATTCGTAGTGGTAATCCACAGGTAAATAACTGTTGTAAAATAAACTAAATCGGTTCATTAGAAGGGGGGGTTTACTCCGGACCCACAATACCAATTCGCCTCTACCAGCCGTGATTTTTGGTATATTTCGACGAAACTCGGTATTCGTAGTGGTAATCTACAGGTTAATATGTGTTGTAAAAATAAACTAAATCGGTTCATTAGAAGGGGGTTTACTCCGGACCCAAATTCCTAATGTACTCATACCGGTCGTAATTTCTGCTGTATTGTAACGAAACGCGGTATACGTCGTGGGTAACTCATGAGAAAGAAGTGTTGTAAAAATGAGCTGAATCGGTCAATCGGAAAGCGGGGGTTTAATTTGTAATATATTTCAATAGAAAAGCCCGTCAGACGTAGGTTCACAAAGCCGCCGCAAGGAGCGCTATCTAGCACTAGAGTCACTGTATCCTGTTCCTGCGTTAGGTCAAAATACGATAATATGAGGTTTTTTGTATTTATTACGTAGTGTAGTAGGTACCATGTGCAAACATAACTCTGGAAGCAAATTAATAATTTATCAATTACTCGTTACAAAATTAAAAGAGAACTATTCATGTTTATATTTTGTTTATGTAGGATATTTTAAGCAAATGGTTCTGGAAAGCAGTCTACACTACCCAAATTCTGAGGAAAGTGCTTAGTTATGCAGCTCCTGCGTGACGGACTTTTATTCAAACAAAACGTTTTCGAGGTCAGAACCTCATCCTCAGTGTCCTTATTTCGTGCGATTGTGTGCCAATACGTAACGCCAACAGAAGCTTGACTGGCTGAATTCCTACAATTGTGGTTGGTTGGCTGGTGAAAGTTCATCATAGTAAATAGGATGCAAAGCAGGTGAAACACCTCCACCTGCATCCTATTTACTATGATGAACCATCACCAGCCAACCAACCACAATTGTAGGAATTCAGCCGGTCAAGCTTCTGTTGGCGTTACGTTTAGGCACACTATCGCACGAAACAAGGACACTGAGGATGAGGTTCTGTCCTCGGAAACGTTATGTTTGATATTGAACTGAGGTTTAAGTAGGAACCATAAAACCATTCGGTAATGTTTCACATAAATTGCATTCGATGAAGCTTGATTTTCCGTCGTCCAAGTGTTATGTTATTAATACAATCACAATAAGACAAATTTACAAGAGTTTAAGAGCCCTGGTGACCGCGATAGTTAAGGTGAGAGCACTCCGTGCCTTAAGTCATGGGTTCGATTCCCACTAGGGGTATGTATAAGTTGGTGTTAAATTTTAAATAAATAATACAAGAGTATTGATTTTAATTTAAATTTTAACGTCCATTTATTATTAACTACGAATTTTAGGACGGGTTATCTATAGGTTACCACCCTTTTCTAGCCAGGAGTATTGATTTAAACAAACAATGTTTGGTCTATGTTCAGTATATTTCAGAAATCAGAAACATCTGCTCGAACTTTAAAAAAGACATATGGATGATAATCTTCTTTAAATGTTTCCTTCTTTTTAGCTTCTTTTTCAGACGGAGTCATTTCAATATATGCATACTCTTTCGCCAACAAGATTTTGGCTTTCTTCACTTCTTTTTTAGGAACAATTGCAAGCACATAAAGGAACTGTGCAGGCAATCCATATCGGAGAATGCATTCCACAAATAACCTAGCCGCAATAACATGTGTCAAAGCGATATAAGTTTCACTGAACCTGGATTTGAGTTGCCGCGTGAGAGGTTTGCTCATTAGAGCCTTTTCTCTTCTTAAGCTTTCCAAATGTTCAACTTCGCTGATGATTCTGTTTTCATCATATCTGAAGTCTCTAACTAAGAATCTCATTTCTCTTGCTTTTTGAATGAAGTTGCAAAGCCGACGCTTGAAGAGGGTAACGTTGAAGAGGCCGAAATCGCCTTCTTCGAAGAGTAGCTTCGAAGAGCGAGGAACAACTTCGTCGTCGAGAAGTTCGTAATTGTTCAACCATTCGGTGAATCCTGCTTTCGGCACGACTACAACTACTGTGACCAGGTGTTCCGAACCTTGGACGAAGTCCTCCTTCTTGACCAGATGAGAAATGTTCCTATTGAGGAGCGATCCTTTCTGAGTCTTCTCAAGATAATCGAGGTTCTGCTTTAGGGCCGTATATTCGCGGAGTTGTTTCTTCCCTTCTGCGTCAGCTGCTGATACATTAGTATGGATGACTTCTTCGAGGCCCTTAAGGGTCATGAAAGGAGGGAAGTTGTCAGAGTCCCATTGGAACTTGTGGAGATAGTGAGGCATAGAACGGCCTTTAACCAGCAGATTCGCCTTCATTGCGGGTCGATCCATTCCCATCACATCCCGCATTGCAACCGCAATTCGGGATAAAACATCTACAACCGTCGATTCTAACCTGACAAACAATATATAAGTTAAATCAATCATGTTATTAATTAATCAATTACTCCATGTATTATCAGTAAATACTTAATATAACGTCTACATGTAAATAACAGAGATTTTAAGGACGGGCTATAAACAAGTTACTACGATTTTCTATCATATGACTAATGCCTTTTCTCTTTTTGAAAGAAAATCAACTATCCCTTGTGGAAATCGAAAGGTTAGACTCAAAAGAATGGTCATCAACCTCCAATTCAGGACAATGCCAAATTTTCAGTGCTCTTCACGGGCCTTCCTGGTCAGAAATGCTTTAATATATAGCTTGAGACCACACTTTTGAACCTTAAGATGAGCCCTCACCTTACAGCTCCTATAATGTCTCACTTAATAGTTAGAAGTAATAGTAATTCATATTACATTTTTGAAAGTTTTTGTAACATTAAATTTGAAAGCATTCTAGAATAAAATGATCATTACTAGTTTATTTGCGCAACATAACTCTTCTTTGGTCATTCATTGCTTCTAAAGCTTGTTCGGAAGGACCAAAATTATAACCTGTTTCACAAAGAGGTTTGGTGCGGCAACTTTTCTAATTCTCAAAAATATGTATCAATTAAAATAACAGTAACTCACTTTTCAAGGTCTGTCGAAGCTTCTAGAAGTAGATCTAGAGTTCCAACTCTTAATTGTGGAACGAAAAATTGAAAACAAACGCATACGTTCTTTGTTAACTTTTTTACCTGAAAAAGAGACAAAAATTTCATTTTTAGTTTTATTGCTGTCGGTATAATATCCTTTATTACCTCCTCGAAACTTTTCCCATTACTTTCACCCGGTAGCCCCAATAGCCAAAACTCGTAGTTTCTTTCAACGTCACTCATTTTCCTATTGAAGTTGCTTATCAGTACTTAGACCATGAAAACGGCATGACTTTTTGTGGGTCTACCTTCGGACAATTTAGACAATTCAAAACAAATTTAAGAATGCTTACATTCTTAAAATCATTCACTTACAAAAAATTGCCATGTGTAATTTTTCTTTTAGTGCTGTACAGTATTTAAATGTTTATGTTTACACCTACCTTTTAAAATCATTAAAATTTAAATTAATTAAAAATCCGTCTCGCAGCCATTTCCATAATTCAGCACACTCCCCAGCAAGATGGTTAGTTGACGCCTCATTGCCGAGAAATGTGCTAAAACTTATCGAGAAAATAAATATATATAGTCCGTCACGTAGGAACTGCATTACTAAACACATTCCTCATAAGCGTGATAGTTTATGCCGCATTTCTGAATAATTTGCTTAAAATAACCTATTTAAATTCAAAACAAATATGAATGATTTTAGTATTTTATACTTGTAATGAAAAGCTGACTCAATTATTAATTTGTATTTAATTTTTTACAGGAGAAAACCCCAACTTTTAATAGACCTATTTTGATTTCTTTTTTTTTTTTTTTTTTTTTTTTTTTACAACACACGTTTCTTGTTGGTAGTGCATCTTGTTTACCGATTTGAGTCAGACGTAAGGAAGTACAAATAAAGGCTGGTGCGGCCAAATTAATAACTTGGTTCCGGAGTAACCCCCCCCCCCCTCCTAATAGACCAATTTAATTTATTTTTACAACACATCTTTTTCTTTAGATACCCACAACGTATACCGAATTTCGGGGCAATACACGAGAAAGAACGGTTGGTATGAGCAAAGTAGTAATTTTATGGTTTAGAACGTATTATTCTATTTAGATTACCAAGACGAATAACGAGTTTCGATGCAGTATAACAAAAACCAAGGCCGGTATGCTCATATTAATATTATGTGTCCGAAGTAAACCCCCCCCCCTCCCGGTGGACCGATTTTTCTGGTTAACAAGACAATTAGGAGGCTACCTTACATTAAAATGACTTTCTTTTATAACCAATGCATTAATATAAATAAAAACAAATAATGCATATTTACATTTTAACTCACTAACAGGATTTTTTTTGCAATTACTTATTGACCTGGTTTGAGATAATTTTTCTAATGTAATTTAAAATAAGTTTGGAAATAAGATTAGACTATGAGCAATGATTAATTTTATGTGTCTTAATTTTACAGAAAAATGACCATTGACCTGTACTACCTTCCTGGATCGGCTCCATGCCGAACAGTCATGCTTGCTGCAAAGGCAGTTGGAGTTGATCTGAACCTGAAACTTACTGACCTAATGAAGGGAGAGCATATGACTCCTGAATTTCTCAAGGTAAAGATGGAGTAGTATTCAAAGTGTATAAACAAGGAAGAAATGAGGTTTGCTAATTTTTTATTTCAAATTACAGATGAATCCTCAACACACAATCCCCACATTAAATGACAATGGATTTGTTTTGAACGAAAGGTGAGTTCTAGTCTTCTATTTTACTAATTTTAAATTTTGTTTAAAACAAAAATAATAATAATATAAATTTAATTTAATTATTTCTAAAAAAATAAAATAGAAAAAAAAACTGGTATGAAACTTAAGCTGAATTAGTTTGCCATGATTTAATATGGCACCAAGTAGTAAAATTGGGAAAACACCCAAGCGTAAAATCAGTATTTTGGTGTAAAATTTAATATAATTTGCTTCTCTTACTATTGCAATGCATGTGCTCGCTACCTAAAGAATAAACCCAATTGAATCCAATTGAATTCCCATTGATCAAGAAAAAAAAACAATGCAATGAAAAAAAAATTAATATCTATATTAGAAAGAAAAAAAACAAGGTAAATTTTGGTTGTTAGCTAGCTATCAATACAAGCTTCACTTGACTTGAACCCCTACCACAATTTAATCCTTTGAATGATATATATGTTTTTCTGTCAGTGACCAACATATAAACTAATATTACTTCATATAATCAATTTATATACATGCATACCTGTGTTTATATATATATATATATATATATATATATATATATATATATATATATATATATATATATATATATGGATATAAATGTATACATACACATACATAAATACGAACATATACATACTGTGTCAAAATCACATGACAGAAACACATTACAAAAAAAAAAATACTATTATTCAAAGTAATTCATTTCTATAATTTAAATAATTTTAAATTTAATTCTTCATTGCAGCCGAGCAATTATCATGTACTTGGCTGACCAGTATGGAAAAGACGACTCTCTGTACCCAAAGGACCCCAAGAAGCGAGCTCTTGTTAATCAGCGTCTCTTTTTTGACATGGGAACATTGTACCTGAGATTTGGTGAACTTTATGTGAGTGAATATGTTAATTTTTAAATATTATGTACCTGAATAACCAATAATTTTTATTAAAACAATCTATTTAAAAAATATATATCTTTTAGTGGACATTACACAATAAGGCTTTGTAATTTTGATGCTTATATTGAGCAATATTCCTTTTCACAATGAAAAGTATTGTTTTAATCAATGTCTTCAGAGCATGTCTGCTGTATCACTGAGCTGTGGAGGCCCCCTCCCACTGTATAACACCAAATTCACCATCTATAATAGCCATCCCCTTATTTCTTATTTACCACTAAGAAGTGCCATTTGAAAAGTTTTATTTGTTTATTTTAGTTATTAGACATTCATATAAACAAATATATCTTTGTAAGCGTAAATGTCTACAAATTTGAAAATATGCTAAGCAATCCATAAAGAGGAAGAGATTTTACAAAATATATAAACAATTTTTTTTTTTTATTCTTTGTTGCAGTATCCAATTTATTTTGCTAAAGCTCCATACGATGAAGAAAAGGCTAAAAAACTGGGTGAAGCTCTTCAATTCTTTGATGGCTTTTTGAGTGAATCAACTTACGCTGCTGGAGACAGTTTAACCATTGCTGACTTAAGTTTGGTTGCTACAATTTCCACCATCGAAGTAAGAACTGATATTTGATAATGAAATACCCTTTACTTTCAAAGTTTTTAAAGTGGGTTGACCTGGTTTAACATTAATATATATTTATTTAGGCTTAACAACCTGATTACAATTCCTTGAAAGAAGATAAATAGGAACAAGTAATATAAAAGCTTGAAGATGAAATAAAATAAGAAGCTTAAAAAAAACAAAAAAAAACAGTCATTTACAAATATATATTATTATTTGTTTGTAGCACGACAAGGAAGACACATGAATTGAAATTAATTTAGAGGGGGTTAAAATTAAATTTAAAAAAGGAAAATTAGGATGGACCTGATTTATATTTAATTTTTTTTAAAAAGGAAAAGTGTTTAACTTTATGACAAATATTTTTAATACCAGTCACTTTGCAAAAACAGCTGGCTTCCCCCCCATCCAAGAGTTTATTTATTTATTTTTTCTGACAGCCTTTTCTTGTAAGGGATAAAAAGTCGATAGAATAAATTAAAAAGCAAAGGGCCTATTTAAAATAATTAGTCCAAAAATTATTAATAATACTAGTTAATATTAGTCCAGAAGCTTTTAGTTTCTGCAAACTACTAATCCATAACTATATTAAAGGAAAGGTATTTAATAAAAAATGATTGTCTCAAATATATTAAAAAATTGCTTTTGTTTATATTATAAATACTTTATATTATTAAAATAATTAATCATGTAGGAAAATGAAAAAGGTGAACCTTCACTTATTGAAATAGTTTATTTCACGCTACAAAGTGTTTCGAGACAAGGACTCATCATCCGTGCCTATTGACTGCGTCTGTGCACCCGTCTGCTGTGAGAGCCACACGAGTGCACTGACACACCGAAGATTAGGCACCGAAGATGAAAGCGCTATGTAGCGTGAAATAAACCATTTCAAACAGCAAAGGTTGGCCTTTTTCATTTTCCTACATCATGATGACCCCAATGCCTGTGAAAAGAACTAATGTTGTTTGCATTATAAATATATGTTGTTTATATTGAAAATATATTATAGTTACTTAATTCATTTCTCAAAAATACTGTTTTTTTACAGGTCTCTGGTTACGACATTTCCATATACTCCAATATAATTAGGTGGTTCAATAAGTGCAAGGGAACTGTACCAGACTACGAAAATAGCAACCAGAAAGGTGTTGACATATTCAAACAGATGATCGACACCCTGACAAAGAAGTGAATCAATTCATTACTCTTTTGAGGTTTTGATAGCAATATACATCAAACATTGACTGGCACTTAATTACATTATGTTTGTTCTTTTTTAAATTATTGTAACCACTCTGAAATACATTCTTGCTACACTTATGTAATAAAGTAATTTTTAAAAAGTATAGAATTCATTAAATCCTTAGAAATTTGAATTTCATCAAAGTGACCAAGTTCTTTTGCTTACTACCTTTAAAGGAATAATGATTTACTTGAAAGAATAACTTGATTCCTTGTTACAGAAGGATGGGCAGAAATATTTGTCCATTGCATGTTTCTTACACAGAGTTTCGAGTGGCAGATTTCAAATTTTGTATCCACAATGTTTTTTAATGTATCAATCGAGATGCAGGAGAGGCATTGTTATTGCAGGTAGGGGATTTTATAGTAGCCAAGGAGGTTGTTTCGATGAATGCAGTTCAAGAGTTATTCCCTAAGAGAAAAAAAAAAAAATATTCCAAACCATACTGTGGCCACCCAGGTAATTGGATTTAAACCCATGTAATATTTTTTTTTTTTTTGTTTATGTGGATACTTAAATCTGATATTTACTATCCAGTCATTGTGATGGGGAACTAAAAGAAAATATAAGATGTGACCTTAGCATGATTTCACTCTTCGCGAATATGACTTCAAGAACATGCTTTCTAGACACAAAGAATGTATGTGGCTCAAATATCTGGAGAATGTGAATATTAAAAAGTTTCAACCAGTGTCTTACTGACCTATCATATAATGTTCAATGAGTTTTTAACTCAGGTCATCCAGTTTCCGGCGAGTCGAGTGCTGTACCATTTGAGCCATGCCTGCCCCTAATATTTATATTAATTTTTAATATAAGTATAATTAATTTTTGAGTGTTCATGAATGTTCCCCCCTTTTTTTCATATTTTTACTAAGAACGTAAAGTTAAATTCAGGAGATTTAGAGAGCTCTACATAATGTAATAAAATATGAGGTATTAAATAAAGTAAACATGGTGGGAAAAAATAACAGAAAAAATAAATACTTTTTTATTAATTAACATTTACATATAAATAATTTAAATATAAAGACATTATAAACAAGCAAATCCCTCCACACTAGCAGAAATTGAAGAAAATAGTTCACAATGGTCAATGGTTTGTCCTCACCAAATATTTACAAATGAGTTATTGTCATGAACTGAGAGTAAAAAATAAAAAGAAAGGCCAAACTATGGGTTGAGGGATCATCATAATACTTTCTGAAAAAAAAAAAAAAGAATCATTAAAATATTTTTCATATAAAGGATCAACTATCAATAAATCCAAAATCAGAAAAAAAAGTTCAGATAAGAATTATAATATACCCAAAAAATATAGCTTATCAGATAGTAAAAAAAAAGTGATTGGTTACTTGAATAAGAATCAATTTTATTACTATTTGAAAAGTGTTTTCTGACAAATATTCAATTAATTGTATAAATAGTCTACAAACTGAATTCATTATTGAGTCAGTAGTTGACCAACTTGACAGAATTGCCAATCAATGTATGGGCGACCGACTATTAGCTCTAGGCTTGCCCGTTTTTGTTTTTTGTTTTTTTTTTTTATTATTATTTCCATTTTAAGTTAATTGCTTTGAAATGAAAAAGAAACCAGACACTATGTAATTTAATTTTCTTAAAAAAATAATAAACAATAACATTTACTTAAGACAAATACTGAAATGTTGAAAGTAATTTTATTGACTTCTTAGCATATTTATTTTGCTGGGTATAATGTAATTCATTTCTCTTTAAAAATTAGCTAATTTATGTTGAAAAGGGAGGAATGTACATTAGACAAAAATTGACAATTTCCTATCACTAAAAAGTACCTCACCATTATGATTTTATAATTCAGTCTCTTAAAAATTATTTTAAATAGGATGAATACAAAGTCAGTTGATTATAGAGGATTTCTACTAATGAAAAACTTTTTTTATCAGTGGGCTTCCATTAAGACATCATAAACTTATTACTTATTACATCATTTTCATATTTTGGGTTTCGGAAATTGAAGACTTTTTCTTTGTACAGAAATTCCAATGTCTTTCCATTAAGGCCAAATCTGAATTTCAGTATTCTGCAGTGTAAGAACATTAGCTATTAGACAGGTATGTCATACAAGAAACCTTGTTAAAGAAGCATTGTTTTAGAAAAAATAAGTAAACAATAAAATCCTTTAGTAAAATTAGATATAGAGAAGTTAAGAGATCTCATTTTTCTTGGTTCATAATGAAATTATTCTGTAACAATTATTTCTATCTTTGTTGCACTCATCTAACAATACAAATTTTAGTTTTCAAATATCAGAAAAGTAGTTAACATTCTCCTGTGAGCGTAGAACCCCCTGAGTTTTTATATTATTATTATTATACAGTACTAATGAAACATGAACATTTAAATACAAAATAGTATTTTATATATCCATTATATATCCATACAGTGTGCATTGGTGGAAGGAATTGAATGCATTTAATACTTACTTTCGTTGTTTACAGTTTAGTAACAGGCCAGTCATAAGCCTGGGGGAGTGCTGGTGTATAACGGTAGTTATACAACTGGCTGTTAATAAAACCTTCTTTATCTTCAGGCTCGGGATACACAGTTGCTAATCCTATTTGAATAAAATAAATAAAATTAATTTTAATAGTAAGATATGTTTAAGTTTATAGTTAAAAATAAATTACTTATACTAACTATATGGCTTTTACCTCCCTCTTTGTGGGGAGAAAAGCTTCTCTATATATGTTGTCTCGCAGTATGAGTTTAATTTATTTATTTGCATAATTTTAGCACTTTCCTCCGAAGGAAAGTAGCTATTGAGGCTGCACTCATGACGGAATTTTTGAAAAATTTCTTCAAATCTTTATTGATCCTACCTAGTAGACACCGAAAATGACCCCCGTTAAAATTTATATATCTATATATATATATATATATATATATATATATATATATATATATATATATATATATATATATGTCTGTTAAAACGATAGCGGCCAGAGTTTTTGTTTTTTCGTCACGAAACTTGGTATATAGGATTCAATTAGAAAATGATTGAACGAGTTCGTTAACCACCAAAATCAGTCCACCGGAAGGGGGGTTTACCCCGAACCCAAAACACTAATTTGACCATGCCAGCCGTAATATTTGTTATATTTCAACGAAACTTGGTATTCGTAGTGGTAATCTAGAAAGAAAAGTGAGATGTAAAAATAAACTAAATCGGTTCATTAGGAGGGGGGGTTTACTTCGGACCCACCATAGCAATTCGCCACTACCAGCCGTGATTTTTGTTATATTTCGACGAAACTCGGTATTCGTAGTGGTAATCTACAGGTAAAAATGTCTTGTAAAAATAAACTAAATCGGTTCATTAGGAGGGGGGGGTTTATTCCGGACCCAAATTACTGATAACCTCATACCGGTCGTAATTTCTGCTGTGTTGTAACGAAACGCGGTATACGTCGTGGGTAACTCAAGGGAAAGAAGTGTTGTAAAAATGAGCTAAATCAGTCAATCGGAAAGAGGGGTTTACTTTGTAATATATTTCAATAGAATTAGGTTCGCAAGGCCGCCGCAAGGAGCGCTCTCTACAACTAGAGGGACTGTATCCTGTTCCTGCGTCAGATCAAAAGACGAAAATATGAAGTTTTTTGTATTTATTAAGTAGTGTAGTAGTTACCATATGTAAACATAACTCTGGAAGCAAATTAATTGCAAAATTAATAATTGAACAGTTATTCATTACAAAACTAAAAGAGAACTATTCTTGTTTTTATTTTATTTATGTTGGATACTTTAAGCAAATTGTTCTGGAAAGCAGTCTACACTACCCAAATTCAGAGGAAAGTGCTTAGTTATGCAGCTTCTGCGTGATGGACTTTTTTTTATATAAAAAGAGTGTATTATCTCCTTTGAGTAGTTTATCAGGTTTAGCAACTTCTATCTAAGCAAAATAAATTGATCGTTGAGAACAGATTTGTGGCAACTTGCTGACAATCAGATTTTATAATTCCGTTAAAGTGCATCATCAGTGAAGCAGAAGTTTAAACCAGAATATACAATCCACCTAATAATTATATGAATACTAGACAAGTTAAAACATATTTGGAATGATTTGTAATATTCACAAATGAAGCTCCATTAGTACGTATTCATCTTTGACTGTTCTTAAGCTGCAAAGGATTGTTAGGTTTCTTCATAAAGGTCCATCACATATTGAATAGGGAAATGGTGTTTTGACAAGAGTGCATCAAATTTTCTATGTGAATAGTTTTCTTCTCATAATTAATGATCTTGATTGTTGACCGAAATTTAGGGAAGGGTCTCAGCAAAATGTAACTGAAGATGAGCAATTTGAGATGAAGGCAGTGAGTTATAATGAGGGCCAGTTAAACCCTTCAACTGCAGTTGAGTGTGTGAAAAGTCTAAAGTTGCCAAGCCCCTATTGCTGACGACTGCTAGAGAAATTCCGGCACTTTATCCTTTAACTGCTGTTGACTGGAAGTTAAGTTCGGACCTAGCGGTTTGGGTACCTGCTTCTGTATTACATAGAGAAACAATACTATACCGAATAAGAGAGAGAAAAAGAAGTAAATATGTATAGCATTAACAAATAGTAAATATATATTGCAAAAATAAGCCATAACAGAATTATTAAAATTATAACCGTTTTGAAAAAGCCTGGATCCAAAAACGAGGATGGAAAGTTTAAAGGATATCAGCATAGGAGGCTGAAATCGAAAGTTATAGTTCTTTATTTGGCTCAAAGTTGTTAATATTTTGAAATACATGTATTGAGAGGTTCAATGAAAAAAATCAGTCATGAAAGTTAAATACTGTACTAATTTTTCAAATTACTTTACAAATCTTATTATTTAATTTAGTACTTTATTACCTTTTTAATAGGGCTATGGTATACTTTTTATGAAGAAAGTTAAATAAGCAAAGATAAAATTGATACAATTTATGTAATGAGAACATCCAAGGATGACAGCTTCAAATTTTTGTCAGAGTGAGCTCTGTTAAATAAAAATTAGTTGCTCAGTTGATTTGTCGGAGATGTGAAGAGAGAGTAAATACTGTAATAATCACAGTAGGGGGGGGGAAATTATTTAGATTAGATTTAGTGGCTAAGCTAACTTACCTTTAGCGTATGCATATTCAGCTACTTTAACTGCAATTTTTGTTGAGCAGTTTTGGATTGAGCTTAGTGGTGGATATAAACTTCCTTTCTCCAAATCATCTTCAGAAACAAGTGCAGCCAAAGCCTATAAGGTTTATACATACAAAAAATTATAGAAAAGATATAATACTTAAATATTATTTTCTTACTTAGGAATTATCTTCCAAACTATTTGTTTTCCCAGTAGAGCGATGGTAACTATGAGATTGATCACTCAAAACATGCCCATCATCTGTCACATTTGCCCAGGGCACCAATAGAGGTACAATTTAAAAGAATTTATATACATACATATATATATATATATATATATATATATATAATTGGTTTATTTAAACAATACAAAATTATTTACATTAAAATGACAATGGCTGAAGAAGGCTGCCAATGTGCAGCCGAAACATCCAATACAGATTTCTTCCTGAAGGTCTGACGTTTTTTTCTCCTAGCTGAATCCCAACCATACCTTGTCTTCATATCACTACAATGGCTAACTATCTCCATCTCCATTAAAAAAAAACTGATTTGTTTTCAACAGAACACACACTTCATTTTGATTTTATTTCATTTATTTTTTTCAACTAACCATTCGTGCATTAAGCTGAATTATGCAACATGCCATTTATGCTCAATAGAAATAGTTTTTTGCTATTTATTTTACTAATCAAATTTTTTTTATGTATTCATTCAAGACAATTTTTTTCTATTTATTCAAGATAATAATGCAATTAAATAAATAATCTAAAAATTTGTAGTGCTTTAATTCTAAATTTACAAAAGAAGATATATAGTTAAACACATTTATTGCACAACATATTAAATCCTAACTAGGAACAATTACCTAAACATATTAGGTATTTTTTTTTATTAGAGTTTAGCAACATCCTCTGAAACGGAACCACTTTTGTCAATCCCCTATGGTAATTAAAAGAGCCATCTCACAGAAGCAGGATCATACAACCCAGGAGACGGTTGCCCTTTTTCAATGATATTCTTGCTAAAAATCCCTATTTTTTTTTTTTTTTTTTTTTTTTTTTTTTTTTACGGCGCATCAACAAATCTTGGCTATTAGCGCCAAAAAAATCCCTATTCTTCTAAACAAGTATGTTTAGAAAAGATGGAGCCCATAGATAGCCAAAGTAAAAAGATAATTAAGAAATGAATCAATAACTACAACACTGGAATTAGTCGAATTAAGAAATATTATTGTCGTATTGTCAAAACTCGGTAGAAAATTCACTGATCATCCATTAGGCCATCGATGGCAAACTAAGAGATATATTTTGTGCTATTCCCAGGGTACCAATGTTCGTTAATTTATCTCAACTCTGGGCTATGAGAAAACTAGTTGTTCGCTGCAATATAGAAATAGGAAGCCAATTCTTTTTGAACCACTAACTCACTCAATAAAAGCATACTGAGGCAGTCAATGTGTTAATGTAGGGTTCAAATCAAAGTGAAATAATTATTAGTTTTTATTATATTTCTTATCTTCAATATAGTCGAACTGAAGACAGTTTTAATAACTAATTAAAAAAACAGAAAAAACAAAAAAACTTATATACCTGTGCTGATATTAAAAACATTTCTTCTGGTATATATTTGACACCAAAACAAACAACTGCGAGAGCCACTCCAGGGAAGATGTAGGAATTATTGCCCTGTCCGGGGTAAAGTTTTCTTCCATTAATTTCAAAAGGTGGGAATGGAGATCCAGATGCAAAAACAGCTCTTCCCTAGAATTAGTAGTATACAATTCAAAGAAGAAGAATATTAAACCCTTAGTAATAACACACTTAGATGCTAAACTAAATTATTACGATTTTTGCTTATTAATTTTAAGCTATAATTTAAAGTAGTAAAGTTAAAAAAAAGATAAATAAATACCTTCCTTTTTAATATTTAATTAACTATTCTATTTAATCGGGTTCTTTAATTAGTTAGTTTTATCCCAAAGATACAGGAATGTTTACATGAAAAAGCAAAATAATTTATTATAAATACAAGAAAATAACTAGAACCGCATTTCGAAGGGAGGAGCTTGTTTAGTGTGCATTGCTGCCTATAGACAAGTGAAGCTTAAATCATAACCAGTTCAGGGCTGCCTCTGTCGTCGTCCTGGCTTGTTGTGTTCTTCTCCAGTGATAGCTTTTGTTAGTAGTGTTTTGTACAGGTTCCGTTTTTCAAGGTCACATCGTCCATCAAATCTTTTATTTGCAATCATAAGAGAATTGCGCAAAAGTGTTTCAAATAAGACCCAATGAGTGCTATTGGCCTCGGCAGTCGATGCACTTAAAATTAACCAAAAAAAAAAAAATAAAAAAAATAAGACCCAATTGGTGGAAGACTATGACAATGCACCTGCACACACAGCCATCTTTGATCAACAGCTTATTGCTAAAATTTGCATTGTTCCACTGCCCTAAGCTCCTTACTCATCTGACCTGGTTCCGTGTGACTTCTTCTTATTCCCAGGCATGAAAAGGGGCATGAAAGGACACTGATTTGAGATCATTCAATAAGTCATGAAAAAAATGAGGGAGGAGCTGTAAACATGACTAAAAAAAAATGTTTCGAACAGTAGAAGCTCCAGAGGGACTAATGAATTAGTATTTTGTAAAGGGTGAAGTTGTTTTGTAAAAAAAAATGAAAATATATATTTTAAAAAATAATTCTGTTATTTTTAGGGTATCCACTCATACATACTTACATATGTATATTAAAAGAACATTTCATAAATAATTAATATTTAAAACCTATTAGTGACAAGGATGATTCATTTCAACATTGAATAAGAATATTCATACCTCAGTGGCCAAGTAAGCTGCTTCAGCTGTACACTCAGCTTTGCTTGTAGGATTGCTGAGAGCGAAAATTACAGGAGTTTTATTATTTTTGCCCATTTCGGTCAAAATTTCAGTAGTAAAAGCACCACCAATTGCAGCAGCACCTAAAAGAGGAATACTTGTAAAAGAGAGCTTACATCAATAAGGATAATATAACTGTAGGTCAATCACACATTTCTATAATACGTATGGCTCTATACTACATATAAATAAATGTTAAAATTATAAAAACTAAATTGTTCATTACAGACACATAAATAAAGGGCTGCTGGCGAAGGTACATTGTGACCACAAGTAAGAGGCTTTCTCATACTAGTTTCATTAATAATAAAAATAATTTTATATAAATTATTTTTTATTTCTTATAAGAATTAATTATTTCTAATATATTATTCTGAATTGTTACATTTTTTCTTTGGGTGTTCAAAATTTGAAGGCAATTCTTCCAAAATAACTTCTTTTATCAGTTCTTCTGATAGCCATTGATAACTGATTTAGTTACGAGTCCATTACGAGTGATTACTCTAATGGTCTAGGCTGGTAAGGATATTGATGTTCATTATCTAAATCCCATTTGCAAACTGTGCTTTTCTCATATTCAAATATTCAATACATCAGAATTCTTGCTTTGTATAATTGTACTCCACCAGAGTTTAAACTATTTACAGAAGCTCTGGGATTTGAACAGCGAAGAACATAAATTCTTAATATTTTGTTTTCTCAGAAAAAAAATATTAATTTTTGCAGGAAAATTATATTAATATTTTTATGTGGCTGTTAAACAAATCATCTTTTGATATCTGATTTGACGTTTTGCATGGAAAAACATAAACCATTAATAGGAAAACATAAACAGGAAAAATAACTATTAATTAAGCCAATTAAAAAAAAAATGCACTAAATGGAAGTAAACAAACTTTTCATACATTAAGCACAATTTTCTTGAAATAAGATCATCTGATCAAAATTTACATGACAAACTATTTAATAGGAAATTGATTGAGCTGGTAAATGGTCACCTTCCTCATACCATGATTTCTCAATCATTTTAAAAATATTTAACAAAGTATATGAAAATCCCACAAGTGCTCATGTCAGTTTACATAGAAACCATTCTTTTTTTACTGCTTTTATCTAAAATGTAACCAAAATTTATAAATCTTAGATTGGATTAACATGGAACATCTGAAAAATTATTCATAAGTTTGTCATTTTTGAGTGTATCATGAATATTACTATTATCCTTTGTTCTGGCATAAAGAGCTTCAACAGGTTCAAAACTTAAATCAATAGACAATCATTTTCTACTTGAGTGACAGTGCCCTAGTAATTCTTTCTCAAGATATCATAAGTTCTATGTTACCTCTGGAAGGATGATACCAAGGAAATAAGTAAATGAGATAGAGAACTTAACACCTTCACTGCGGCATAACGCCGCATGTGCGTCATCACGACCCACCCCGCCTTGGCCACATGTGTGTCATGTTTCTGAAGAAAATTATCCATAATTCCCAATGGGTAAGTTTTTTTTTCACATTAACAAAACAAACGAAATCATAAAATCTAAAAAACATTTTTTGGGTGATTTGGGGTTTAGCCATTCTGTAGTCAATGTGTTAAGCCTAACTAGATAACAGTATCTAACAAATATTTAACTGGAAAAGCTGAGACGAAAAGTTACATTTCACCAATTTCAATTTCAATCTTTTAGAAGATGTTTACAATGTGTGGGACTAAATCTTTTATTTGTGTTTTATTTCTTTTATGTATTTTGTTACTCCAATAGAAACTTTGGATTAAGAGCTATGCCCACTCAGCAACTGATAAGTTTTTTTTCAATTGACGAACAACTTTCCAGGGTCAGATTTGCCTTTTTTTTAGAAAATGTTATTTATCATTAAGAGTAAGCACGCAAGAAGAAACCACATGTTCATATGATATAAATCATAAGTGTTAATTAAAGTAATAAATTAATTTATAAATAGTTATTATTTTCTCACCAATAAGAACAGTTGGTTTTACTGTCTTCACCACTTCTAAGAGAGTTTTGATAGGTGCTCTTGCTTGTGCAAACCGTTCCTTATGCTCATTGATTCCTCCTTCAGGCCTGTCCTTTACAATGAGTCCTTTGGAGTCTACAAGAAAAATCTTTGATAGGGCGTCCTTCTCAGATGTGCCTTCTTTCAACATGGCTTCAACACAAAGCCCAGCAATTCCAAGAGAGGCCTATTAAAGAAAATTGGATCAATCAAAACCTTTAAATAACCAATATTTAAACATATAAAGAGCAGATTATTGACAGTAGAACTTAATAATAATAGATAGCCAGGGGTTTGGTTTGGGTCTCTTTTCAAATAAATATTTATTTGTAATGTTGCATGATATTTTACTATGTCAATGATTCAGCTTGCATTGTAGGATATCTTCAGGGCATAATACATAAATGGGCAAATGTTATGTTTGACCATGACACTTTAAGTAAGGATACTTATGTACATACAATTTTTGGTTCAAACTAAACCTATGTCTTCTGGGCGTTTCCTTTGTCTATTCATCCTATGCACTTCATCAAAAATACAATTTAGCCCAAAAAAATCACCTCTGGCCCTGCATTCCACGAAACAAAACTAATTGCTAATAAGAGATATTGAAAAGAGAATAGCTTCGCACAAAACATCATAACCCCATAACCTCTCCCACCATCATCCCACAAAACTATTCACTTCCCTACAAGTCAAACCTCACAAAGAAAATTCAAAAAAAAGTACAAATTTTCCTATTCTATGACATCCTATGACTCAAACGCACTTGAGATTTGGAGCAACCGACAGAAATTCTTTTCACTTTGATATATTTCCTATACTATCAATAGAAATTGAACACAAAATGTATTCTATCAGAATCCATCCATATTCCCCTCTACTGAAAATCGGTGAACAATGAAGATAAAGAATATCATCTCCTTTACCTACAGTAATATTTTCAGCAGCCTCTAAACACACTGCTCAGCATACCAACCTTCCTATATGTCTTCAATTCAAGCAGTACCTTCAACTTCATCCCATCAGACATATCTATCAAACTCTTGCCCTGACCTAGATGCCCTTCTCCCCTAAGATATCATCTAGACAATTGTTTTATCACCTGCTATATACCAGACCGGCCCAAACCCACAACCGTTTGTCCCATCACAAATCAGATTTCACACTCACTCAGTCTTAATCCCTTGATCTTTTTCTTTGGACCTTTGTCTTAGGCTTCTTCAGGTATCATCCATGACTCCTTTCTCATCGATGCCACCCATTCTAATCTCGCCCACTCTTCTCACAAATTTTCTCCAGGCTACCATCGCTTTTATTATTGTAAATCAGAATAAATAACAACAGTGAAATTGACACGAGAAATGTATTATTTCATTTATGAAATATTAATACATTCCTAGCCAACGGTCATAGCCACGTTGAATGCACAGGTTCCCATTGATCACTGAAGTTAAGCAACGTCGGGCGTGGCCAGTACCTGAATGGGTGACTGACCACGTGCCGTTGGCTTTATAAAAGCGTGGCAACCTGTAGACAGCCAAATTGTTGATACGCCGTTAAACGCAAAAAAAAATAATACATTCCTAAAATCTTCTTTTCCTCAGCCAAGACTGATCTGACCAGGCTACATATATATGTGTGTCTATTTATGGTCCACTGCATAAAAACTATGTATTGGAGAATTTCTTAACTAATTAATTAATGCCTTCAATGAAATATATGTATAGTAATGATTAAATTATTAATAAACAGAGTCCATCAATGCATCAAAAAATGTCATTTGGTTTTTGTTTTCATAGATAAATACTTAAAAAGTATTATTTAAAAAGTCAGAAATGAAATCTCTAAGAGAAGCGACATCTTAGAAGCCACAACAGGAAACGGACAGCATCCTAAGCAGAACTTATTCCCTTTAAGCACCAATTTCTCCTAATAGATTGCTCTATCAAAAATTGCATAAGAACTGGTAATTTTTTTTCGTTTTTAACGGCGCATCAACTAGTTGGCTATTAGCGCCGTTAAAAACGGAAAAAAAAAAAAAAAAAAAAAAGAACTGGTATTGTTGGAAATTTAATAATCTTTTGCATAAATGCTTTGCATTTACTATGGGATCCCAGCTGGTTCTATAAAAGAAGAAATCCGAAAGTCCTCGACTATGATTATAGATCTGGCATAGGAAATGGTGTCACTAAGACCAATTATTTATAAAACGTGTACCTGGAAGTAACAAAAACATGTAAACATCAAACTTTTTTTTTGTGAGAATATCACACAAAAAGTACTGTTCCAGTGGATGGATTCTGCAAGTTAACAAACTTGACCTATCAAATCACACAAAGTATTTTTGTTCCAAATTTCATTGAAATCAGTCCATTATTGAGCCAGCTAAGTGTGTTTCTGCCCTACTGCGTAAACACACTTATAAAAAAAAAAAAAAAAAAAATGGAATAGTCTTTCACTTACTTCTCCAGCTCCTTGGAATAGTATAACATTATCTGAGAGTCGAGTTTTTGTGACTCTCAATGAAGCAAGAAGACCTGCAACAGCTACCGAAGCAGTTCCTTGGATGTCATCATTGAATGTACAATAAGCATTCCTATATTTTTCTAGAAGTCTAAATGCATTAGCATTTCCAAAATCTTCAAACTGAAAAAAAAAATTATTTTTAATGATGTAAAATAATATGATAAAAAATTGAATCTTATAGTTATTAACCCTTTGCATACGAGACCTTTTATGTTCAGGTAAACTAGCAACTCTAACTAGAAAATTAATGTTATTAACTTACTTGAATTCCTATTTTTGTTTTGTTAGTATTTATTTTGTTAATGTGTATTTTTTTTCTCCCTTAACCATTTGTAAATAATTCTATATGTATTGGTTCAAATAAATATTGATTGATTGATTGAACTTACTTGAATAAGAACATTTTGCCCAAATCGCTTTACAGCTGCTTGCATAAATTCTTCAATGAATTCATCGTATTCTGCACCCCTGACTCGTGGCTGCCTGAGTCCAATATAAAATGGATCATCAAGGAGTTTCTGTGGAAAATTACATTACACTCAATAGTAAATATAAAAAGCTTTCATAAAAATAAAATTGACACTGGTGAACTTAGTAATTATTTAAATGAATTCAAATTTAAGGACATTTTTTTCGACAAATTATTTTTTCCAAGATTTGCTTGGGGCATTTTAGATTATTTTTTACTCTTACTAAAAGATTATGCAAAACTATATACTGTTTGTCGTATATGGTATTTTTAAACACATGAGGAAACTTTAGTTCTTCAGATAAATGTATAAAGCATTATGAATAACCTAATGTCCTTAATAACTTCCTCATGCACTCTTCGAAAATTGTTAAGGATTTCACTTATTTTTATATTTCTCTATGATTGACACCAAGAGGCGCTGATGTATTCTGTATCTGCATTCAAAAACTGTTTGACAATTTTACCTCCTAAAAATTGTCATCAACTGGTTTTGACAGAATAAGATATCGCTATCATTTAAAAGGAAAGAGGGCAAACTTCTTTAGTACTCCTCCAAAAAATAAATTGAAATGACATAATTTCAATTAGTCATTTATTTCTTAGTACAAAATTTACTTGTGTGTAGTAAAAACAAAAATTAATCATTCAATTAAGCAAAGGGGATGCCACTTTTTATGTTGGTAATTTTTTTGTATAGTTTCCCTATTAACTCATTGGTTATACAAATAGCCTATTAGCTTAAAAATAATCTTGTTCGGCTTAGGTTGAAAAGTGATTGAATAATTCAAAGTGGTTCAGATTCTGCCTGAAGTGTATTGACAGAGAGGGACTAGTTGAAAGAGGACCCTATGGCACCAGAAATAGAAATATACTCATTCTTGGCGATAAATCGGATAGCCAGGAGCTTCTTTGACAATTAATGCTCCGTAAAGGGGTCAGCTTAGTGTCTCTGTACGTTTTAGCAATCCTAGCAGCCTGCATGCTTGATCCCCGTGGTTATACGCCTAATATCGTGTATAGAGAAGCATTACTGTAATGTAGATTTTTATTTAAATACCCATACAACAGTGTTTATAAGTCACTATCCATGCGGACGAAGTCATGGGCACAGCTAGTCATAAATAAAAATCATAAGCAAAAGTTTAGATTTGTTCTTATACTTTTTTTTTATGCTTTATTTACCTGAGTGTTGGTTCCAGTATCTAATGTAATGGGGAGACACTGAGAAGGAGATATTCCAGCAAGTGCAGTGTAAAGAGCAAGTTTGCCTACAGGAATACCCATACCATAAGCTCCAAGATCTCCAAGACCTAATATTCTTTCTCCATCGGTAACTACAATAGCTCTCACATCTTTAGAAGGCCTGGAAAATAATTATTATGATAATATTAAGATAAGTAATCCCATAAACAAGACTGTAAAATTATAATTAAAGATAATACCAATAAAAGTAATCACTTAACTTAATCATATGACAATTGGCTAAACAAGTTAAAAAGGTTGGGAAGAATTTGATATTGTTTCTCATTAGTTGGGCACAATGCAGGCTAAGTTTTGTCGCAAGAAAACAAAAATAATTCCACAGCCAGTACAGGCAGTAATAACTTGGTTCTGGAGAAAATTCCCATTCTTATCCTAATGGACCTATCTTCTTTATATTCAATATCTCTAAATAAATTATATATATCATATAATATCGGGGATACCGACTATCATATATTAGTCGAAACCGGGGTATAGTTGGATTATAAAACGCCAGAATTGAGAATTCAGTTAGAAGTTGTCACTTATATATTTGAAAAACCTTAGTATTGGAGGATATAATTGTATGTACCATTTTTTAATATTTCATATTTAAAATGGTACATATGATTAAAATTAATTTGAAAACTTGCACTCCACTCGCGGTGAATGTTCTAACTAGACTGGCTAAAATCAGGTGTTCCAGTGCTAAAATTGATCTATCAACCTTAAATATGTAATTTTTCTATCTAGGACAATTTCATTCAATTTAAGAAAGTTGTAATAAGCAATATACTTACCAGTTCTTAATAACATCATAGACATGACCTTTATCGTGAATAGTGATAAAGAGTCCTCTAGGATAGTGGGTAACTCGGCCGTAGTTTTGGCAAGCAAGTCCAACAACTGGAGTGTAGACAATTGGCATGGCATCTTCAATATTATCACTTAAAAACCTGTAGAATAGTTGCTGGTGCCTTGACTGAAAAAAATTTAAATCAATGGGTGATTAAATGATCTAATTAAGTAATTTTGATTAATCTAATAATAATTTATAAATATGTCTTTAATATATGATGTGTGCATTAAACTACACAGGGGTTAAATAGTAGGAAAATTTAAAATTTAATTGTTAAGAAGTAAGAAAAATAATATCATTGTGAATTCATTTTCTATTGTGGAACAAGAACAACAAATATTATCTTTTTGAATTTTGAGAAATGAACCCAAGTTTAATAATTCATTTTTTCTTTTTACAACTCCATCCTTAAAACATAATTTTTGAGCAGAATATTAATCTCAAAAATTATGTTTTTAATACTTAGAGTAGAATTGACTTTTAGGTTAATTTTCTTTTCCTTGAGAGGATCCTGAAAATCAATCTCAATATCGTTTCTAGCAGTAAAACAAAATGTAACAGAGTTGCTATCTGTGGATTTCAAATAAATAAATAAACAATAATAAATTTCTGAATAAAGTATTAATTTTATAAACACTTGACCTCCAAAATCATAGGTATACATTAAAAGAAACAGCCAATAAAAATACTATTGACTTGTTGTTTTAGAATAATTTACAATTTTGCAATAGTAGTCATAAAATAGTTATTTGCTCAAGAAAAATGAAATTTACAGACAGTAATTTTTGAAAAAATATATTATTAAGAATAACTTACAGAAAGATCCATAAGATAAATATATTTGTCCAATGGTTCCTTAATGGAGTCAAAAATGACTTTAACAGCCTTGACCTGTTCATCTTGGGATTTGACTACAGGTGGTAGAAGGCCATGGATTCCAAGAAGTTGTCTCTCTTCAATTGTAAATGCAAGACCCTGAAAAAGAAAGATCAATAGATAGGAATAATTTAAACTCATAAATTATAAGATGAAGGGTTGTTATACATTCAAATATTCTGTCAATTTAATCGCACCTTTTCCTTCAAGAACTCTTAAAATGATTATTGGCAAACATAGGTCAGAAGTATTTTGTTTTATTATTATTTTTTTATTTTATTTTATTTTATTTTATTTTTTTTTTTACGGTGCATCTACATCTAGGTCATTAGCGCCGACAACCAGGGTGCAGCGAGGAATTTTCCCAGCGAGCCCTGAGATGAGAAAATTCCTGCCGGAGGTGGGAATCGAACCCACCATCTCCCGCTTATGAATCCAGTGCGATAGCCACTAGACCACGGGAGACCCCCTTGTTTTATTATTGTTTGTGTTTTACATTCTATTAATATCACAGTCAATATCAGTATCAGGTCATCTGAAGGACACGACCCTCTTCTATACTGGATTGGAACATTGCATTTTTTTAAAACCAAGGCCACACCTCCTTTTGGGAATCAAATTGTCAAAAGACACTTGAGAGAGACATGTTTATGTCGAAAGCGCTGTCACAGTATTCTGCCAGGTGCCACTGATATCTCCACGAGAATCTGGACACAACACATCTGACAATATTTGATGTATTTAATTTGAATCATGAACAGGATGGTCTTAGCTCAAGTGGCACAGCACTTGGCTCATTTAATGGAGGGCTTGAGTAAGATATTCGGCCGCACACCAAATATTTTATCTTCGGACAGGAATTGTGTTTTCCATTACGACCCTGGAAGTTGAGAAATCCTGGTGAGTGATATGTAACCAAAGCGGTAAACCTGAAGGAGATTGTCCTCAACACCGATTTTCTTCAAACTTTGCACTATAACGTATTTTGATGCACTAAACACGAATCCGTTGAAAAAAATTGTTGTTCTCAATCAGGAAAGAAGTTATTTTAAAAAAAAGTTCACTGTTATGAAGGTTAGGGAAGACTGCCTTGGACGACTTTTGGGCCATAGAATTCTTTTCATTTCTGCGAGTTGGATTGACTAGGGGTTTTGATGTTTTCTTGAGCGAGCGGAGCGTAGCGGAGCGAGCGGAAACGCATAGCACGTATGCCCAAAAGCGACAGTTTACGACCAAGTCAGCTACCACAAGGTGAGTCTAAATTTCAATTACACTTCGTCATTAAGGACTATTGCGCAGGCGCGTGTTTACATATAAGCTGTTTACCCCGTCTTTTATAACCTCCATAACAGTGAACTTTAGTGCTTAATAACTTCTTTCCTAGTTGCGAGCAACTTTTTTTTTCAACGGATTCGTGTTTAGTGCATCAAAATACGTTATAATGCAAATTTTGAAGAAAATTTGGTCGTTTGTAACCCGCTAACAGCACCTTTGGTCTTCCCTAACCTTCATCAGTGAACTTTTTTTTTAAATAACTTCTTTCCTGGTTGAGAACAACAATTTTTTTCAACGGATTCGTGTTTAGTGCATCAAAATACGTTATAGTGCAAAGTTTGGAGAAAATCGGTGTTGAGGACAATCTCCTTCAGGTTTACCACCAAAGCTAAATAAAATTCCTGCAGAAAAGTTAAAGGCGAAAATGTCGATAGTATCATTTGCATGTTTAACAACCCGCTCCGCCAATGGCCATAGCCACGTTGAATGCTCCGGTTCCCGTTGATCGCCGAAGTTAAGCAACGTCGGGCATGGCCAGTACCTGAATGGGTCACCGACCACTTGCTGTTGGCATTATAAAAGGGTGTCTACCTGTAGATAGCCCGGCGTTAATAGCCCAATTGCTGACACACCGTTAAACACACACACAAAAAAAGTTCCTTGAAACGAGCGGAAGGCGATAAACAGAGGGAGTGGAGCGCAAAAGAGACTCAGTAGCTTCATGTGCATTATAGCCAAAACATCCCTTTGCTAAGAGATGTCATTCCAGTAGATAGTTAATTACGTTTTAAATCGCTCAAGTGATAGTCATTATATGGAAAACCGCTGAGTTTATTTAGTTTCTGCGAGACGGATTTTTGTATAAACTGTACAAACAATTCAGCTATGAGCATTCAATACTAATAAAGTGAGTAGTAGGAGCTCAGCAACCAACTAACTGTAGATATTCATAATTGTTGTTTGCGCTGTATTTATAAAGGCCTAAATTTGTGAGACTCACATTTGAAACTATTAGAAAGGACCCTTACAAATTTGAAGTAATAGAGTAATATAATTTTTTGTAAAATGGTGAAATTTGGTGTTACTGCAATATTCATCTAAACTTGTGAATGTTTGTTATAAGAAATAATTCTAATTATTCTGCAAACGTTTTATTATGTTGAGGTTGATGTGAAAGGTCATTTAAACGAATTTCCAGCTATCCTCGTTGCAGTGAATTCTGATACCTCCTTGGCAGACATGTTAATAACAGCCTGTCATAAAACTGAACACGTTTAACCTACATTAAATATTATTACTAAACAAAAAGGAGCGGGAAACATTTCAAACTTCCGACAATAATTATTTATATTGAAAGGAAAATGCAAATCGGTAAATAATATTTGAACGTGGCGGGCTCAGGCCTATGGTCTGTGTTATAACAATCATCGGGCAAGGCTGTTATTTCAGGCCAAATGAAAACCGATATGCCAGGCTAGATTATCATTTAAGAGGAAAATGATATGGACAAAGGGCTTATATCATTGAAACTAGATCGTATCTAGTGGACTTGATAATAGAATAGCTCCTTCATAGATCTTCAACCTCTCAATATAAACGCTGACTAAGTTGCAATGCTGACATTAGCTAACATATTGCCTAAATCTCAACAATAACATCCATTTTAAGGTCCAATGGAAATTAATTAGTAATATGTACAGACATAATTAATTAAGGAAACATTAATAAAAACATAATTACGGGATACGGCATTGTTAAAATAGAATTTAGACTCGCAGGAACTGCATCATCATAGCGCGTTTCCACATAGTTTTTATTCCTAGCGTAATTTAGAAAGCTTGTAGTTGAGACAGTTAATATTTCGTTTGTACATTTGGTGAAAAATGTAAAAACCTACTCAAATAACCTAAATCGAGATGTTAGACACCAAAACGCACAGGAAATTGACAATAGCCAGCTTTACGTGGAACTTCGCCCAGACACCACGACTTCCGCTTATTTTTTAGAAATGGCATATAACCACACAAAATAATACGAACACATTTCTCGTTTTGCTGACGAGTTGATTTTACTGCTAAAATCAATAATTAAAATAACAACAGATACAGCCAACGGCCATAGCCACGTTGAATGCACCGGTTCCCATAGAAAAGGGCACCGGTTGGCATTATAGAAAAGGGTGGCAACCTGTAGACAGCCCGGCGTTAATAACCCTAATGTTGATACGCCGTTAAACACACACACAAAACAAAAAAAAAAACAGATACACAGACTAGCGGAAGTATGAAGGATTCACGGAAGTATTGCATAAACGTTTTAGGGGACTTTGCTATTACTGAAATTACACAATCTTCATGGGACTTCAAAGAAAATATCTCAGGAAATCGAGATTACTCACAAATCAGGTGTTCTCATTGCTTCAGTTTGTCAAGATACGGTGCTAATGACAAAGGAAATACTTCTCAGCGTTTTTCCTCTCTCGCAAATTGCTAACTCGCCTTTGACGTCCATGCGAATACGAAAAATGTAGGCTTTTCATTAATCCATGTATTAAAAAAGAAGTCTGATCAAATTGTATAAAAAACCTGAATAAATAATAAAAATTGAATCTCTAATTGTAACATCAACAGCAATAAGTTATACTCTACTCTATACAATATTTAAGATTCCTTTTTGTAAAATGCTTCTATAGTATAAGAAATATTTAGCTTTGTTCGCATGTAGACTTAAAATGCAAATAATCTTGTCGTGTACTCTCAACAAATAATACACGCTAAGCGGGCTATCGAACACTTTTTTCGCGTAATTAAAATGTTAGTTCTTACGAGTTTGCGCCAGCAGGCTTCTGGATAATCTTTTTTTTTTCTTTTTTTTTTTTTTTTTTTTGAAATGTTGAATAAAAACTCGAGGGTACTTGGAAACGACGGATCAAGTTGGCAATACTTACTTAGGCTAAGGCATTTATGCAGAACAAGGCATAAAACTTTATTTGGAGTGGAGGAAGTATATAAAAATAAATAAATATTCAACAGACTCGTGAAGTTTTGTACCTTTCTTATACATTCTTAAATATTTCGGAAACGATTCAGAAATCATGTTATCGAAAGATGATCATTCGAAAGTCTGTTCATAGACTGTGAGCAATATCTCAAGATTTGGACTGCGCAGTCCAGCCTTGAGGAAAGAGCTGAAGTGTACAGTCCATCGAAGTAGAATAAAAAAAAAAACAATAGATTAACTCTACAGTCCAATGAGGCTGGCCAAGAAAAGATGATATGTGTGGAAAAGATGATATTTGCTTCACATAGAGTGGGTCTACTATGACTGGACTGTCCCGGCCTTGGGGTTTATTAACTTATCTTGTGTGTGCTTGACCATTCAGTCTGAACAGATTCGCACTGTATCCTCCTCAAATCCCACTTAACTGAAGTACAGACCGTATAGTTAGTGCGGCATTGATGTAGGTTTTGGTTAAGTGAGGAATAAATTTGAGGGGAAGTAAATATAAATTCAAGTTTCGATTAATTTAATTCATCTTATAAATAAACCAGCAGAACTAATACCAGAAATCATTATTTTAAGTCGAAATTAAACGCAGAATGAGATAATAGACCCATGAAATCAAAATCGGTTTCATTTCAATATATTTCCATATTCTCGATAGAGGATCGATAGGGCGAGACCGTTTTTTCAATTGTAATTTTTCGAAAAGAGCTATAATGTGAGTAATTTGTATATTTTTCCGGTGTAGCGGTTAAGAAAAGCTTCAAAATAATGCCGCATTTATGAAAATTGACGAAGCATTAAAGGAGGTTATGGTGTACCGACTAAAAATAGCCATTGAGAAATAATATAAATAATAATATTTTTGTTATTAGAATTTAGTCGATTAAGTGTTAGACTACCCAGTACCTTGGGGGTCTATGAATTCTACCAAAGTCGCTGTCTCTCTTTCTCCAACTTTAGATAATTCAATATAGTGTTTTGCGGCTGAAGAGCCAATGGGAGCTACAACCTCAATATTGCCTTCTCCAGGCATATTTCCTCTAGTAGAGGAATTCATTTATTTCTTACATTCCTACGCAAACATTTCACGATTTTCATCTTGAAAAATGCTTTATTTTATCCAGAAAAATTGAATGTTCGGTATATTTTCGGGGCGATTCTTGAAAGAAATATGTAAAATACGTTTTAAAAATTTTAATACTTTTTTTTTTTTTTTTTTTCAAGATAACATTATAACTCCAATAATTGTCGTTGACTTCCACGGTCCAATTTACTTAATGTTTTCAAGTTTTATGGACGTAATTGATCACCGTCAATGTGAAAATATCCGACGTTTACACGGACATTCTTCCGGCTTCAAGGTTTCTTATGAGAGAGAAATCATAAAACATTAAATTATAACTGGATTTCTTATATGAAAAATGAACTGCAATAAATAAACAAATAAAAAAAAATAGGAAAAAAAACAGTGGAAGTAGTTATAAACGTGCTTGAGAATGTAGCAACGTACCCTTTAAATACAGGCAAGTTACAACAGTTATTTTCTAAAATTACCAAAAATCTCATACTCTACTATGATAAAAATATAAAACCATGATCTTATGATTGCAAAATAGTTTGTAATTTAAGAAATACAATAATAGGTAAATGAGGAAAATAATAGTATGAAGCCAAGACAGAGGGATCACATTTCGAGGCAAAAAGGAATTGAGTTCAGGAAAGAAAATACCAGTAAGTGACATTCACTATCTGATATACCTGCAAGGACGTACAAAGTGCTTGGTGTTTCCCTATCCCTCACTAAAAAAACCCTTGAGTAATAATGTATACGATATATATATATATATATATATATATATATATATATATATATATATAAACACACACACACACACACACACACACACACACACACACACAAACACACACACACTCAGGGGTGATTTTTGGTACCCTCTGGATAGCATCATGATAGATGACGATTGCAATTCCAACCCAAGAAAAATGCTGTATGTCTGATCAAATGAAGATTTAGAAAAACAATCTTTCTTTGGTCCAAAAGCTATTATTAAGTACAAATTGTGAGCAAAGTACAAGTAAATGTTGGAAATAAAAATTAACCAAAATTAATTTAATGACAATACAAAATGTTTGGAGAGCATTCTCTGCAGAACGGTGCGAATCCCCTCATGAATATTTATCAAGTGTTATGCAAGTGCAAAGGGAAAATTCGTACAGCTGCCCTTTCAAAGAACAATGCCTCGATACAGAACACCCTCTAATAAAGGTAAATTAGTGTGTAAGAACGTCCTCGGGATTTTGAAATCACGGGGAGGCTTCAATTTCGGATGAGAAGATCAAAATGAGACCTGTTATTATTAATCAACCCGCATTTATTGTAACCATAACACAGGCACACAAAAAAAGTGGTATTTTCCAATGACACCATACATATATTCCTATGTATTTCGACACGCTGAATCCGAATCCGGAGTCCGTTTCACTCCAGCACGTCAGGTTTAAGAGCATTTGAAGGTCAAATTTCGTATGAAGTCATTAAAGAAGAAATAACTAGTACTTCCATGGTTTTGAGGGTCACTGAATTCGAATCCGAGGTCTCTTTCAGCACTTCGGCGCAAAATTAATGTCATTTCAAGGACAGATATGTTTATTTTACAAGGAATGAATCTGCAGGCAAAAATTTGTATTTAGTTTTTGCAAATTAGACATATTTTTCCTTGAAATGAACTTGATTTTGTGCCGTTGGGGTCAAACAGACCTCCGATTCGAATTCAGCGACCCTCAAAACCATGGAAGCTCTAGTTATTTCTTCTCTAACGATTTCATACAAAAATTTGACCCTCAAATGCCCTTAAACTTGACATGCTGGAGTGAAACGGACTCCGGATGCGGATTCAACGTGTCGAAATACATAAGAATATACGTATGGTGTCTTTGGATTATTTCAATTTTAACGTCCATTATTATTAACTGAGAATTTTGGGACGGGTTCTCTATAGGTCACCACGCTTTTCTAGGCAGGATAGGGCTGATGCCTTTTCTTTTTTCTAAAGAAACCACCCCATAGTGGGAATCGAACCCACGACCTTTGGCATGGAGTGTTCACGCCTTAACACTCACGGCCACCAGGCCTCCCCATGTATCTTTGGAAAATACCACTTTTTTTTCTGTGCCTGTGTAATCGCAATTATTCTCATTAGAGTTACAATATGTCATATCAAGTCTTCATTTAATTCAAAATTATGAAAAATTAAATTTTATACAATATATAAAATCAGCAATCGGGGAAAAGAATGATCCTTGGGGCTTCCTTATCTTGTTGCAAATAATTCATTAATTTAAGGAAATTATGCCTAATAATAAGAACAGTTGGTTTTCTTTGCATTGATATATCCTAATACATAACAAAAAAAAATGTATAATTTGCACATTCCAAAGAAAAGTGGCTAATGAGGCTACACTTATGAATGAATTTTTGAAAAAATGTCTACAAATCCTCATCGGTCCTATAATAACCTATTCCAACAATTATGGAAAATATTCTTGCTATATTTACATTATTGAAATGATCACAAAGCTACGCGGAGTACACCTCGGCATGTTAAGTTCTATAGTGGTTTTGGGTCCGAGAAATAAGTATGCTAAGAAATCTTAGCCAACGTCCATAGCCACGTTGAATGCACCGGCTCCCGATGATCACCGAAGTTAAGCAACGTCGGGCGGGGCCAGTACCTGAATGGGTGCCCGACCACGTGCTGTTGGCATTTAAGTGGGTGGCAACCTGTAGATAGCCCAGCATTAATAGCCCAACTGTTAAAATGCCGTTAAACACAACAACAAAAATAAAAAATCTTCGCATTTAAGTTTCAATATGCCTTGAATGAGAACCCTTAGCTCTAGTTGGTTATTATTTATATCAAGTTTAAAATGAAGCCTAAATATGTTTGAATTCGTATATCCATCACGTAACGGAGTAAACAAAATCAATGCCATCCTCTACTAGCGTGAATTCTCGTCACAAGGAGACAGAATGACTTCACGGCGTATGTTTAAAGGTGAAGGGACTCCCAAGAACTCGTCATGTTTGGGATATGCTCTGGTCGGCCAACTACTGGACAAGCCTTCTTTCCACAATATCATAAGACGGTGTCCCTATTTTTCGCAATATATTTTTGTGTGGCAGAAGATTAAATTTCAATCAATTCACAACTTTCTTCAATATTCCTTTATTTTATTAAATAAAGGAGCAGTGAAGAGAGTTGTGTATTGATTGAAATTTAATCTTCTGCCATACATAAAAATATCCTTTCGAAAATTTTACATAAACTTTTCCTAACTCACGTTTGAAATATAAGGGGGTGCATACACAAAGCAATGTCACACAACAATTCAAACAAGTGGGGCTATCCAAAATTAAAGTATATCACGATTGGTAAAACGTGTTACGTTTTTTTCATCTGCCATTTAAGTATTAAGTAATACTATTGCCTATTTTAGTAATATCAATGCTTATGGCATTGATATTACTACTGAAATAACTAGTCCTCGGGCTGTGAAGTCATTGTTAATGTTCAGGGTAAAATATTAAGTAATACTAAAACCAGCAAATTATTAAAATGAGTTCACTGTTCTACTTTTCTGCAACTTACTCAGAGCCTTATTCTAATTGCTCCTTTCGACATCCAAGTTTGAGCATTATCGAATAAATTTGCCAGCTTGTCTCTCTCCCCCTCCCCCTTCTCTCTCTCTCTCTCTCTCTCTCTCTCTCTATATATATATATATATATATATATATATATATACATAGTACTCAAAAAATGTCAATTCTTAAGAGTTATTCAACCCATAAGTAGAAAGGCTCTTTCCGCCTCGAGAAGCTGGAGTTAGGAAATTGACCTAGATGGGCAAACCGTGTTCAGCAGCTCATCCAGATATATCAGGCTCACTTTCACTAGTTCCAATCCAATGGAATTTCGCCTTCCTGATGTTGTAGCAAATATAAAAGTATAAATAAGTCATCTCAACAATCCAGAAGGAGCTCCACTGTCAATGCGAGCCAACATAAGCTCTTGGTAAGTTAGAGATAAAATTTGGAAATCGGCATTTAAAAATACATACACATAGAAGTATTCCTGAATCTTGAATGTTGCAGAGTAATATAATGTCAGCTGATGAATGGTGACAAACGTCCAATTAAATAGTATTATCTTGTAAATAGAGAAATTTTCGGAGCTCTCAAAAAGAAGAAGCAATCACCATTCCATTTAATATTGAAGTGTAAAGATATTCAGATAAGCAGCTCGAGAGATGAGTGGAGGCTCCAAGCAGAAGTGATTAATGAGAAAGAGAGCTCATCAAGAATTCAGCAAGTGTCATTCTGAGATCAGGACGTGCAACCAATACTAAACATATAATCCCTTTACACTCTTATCAATGGAAAATTATATCCTTAATTGTCATATACCATAAAGCAGTAATAATTTTGTCAGATGTGTGATTATTAGTATTATCTGAAATAAGCTAGCCCCTAATGAGGTCGATCCGATCACGCGATCCAGAGTTGCCGAACACACACATTTCTTAAATCGGATGTGATAATACCGTTCGTTCAAATTTTGTGTACGAGTACAATATAAATAAATATTTGCCTGTTCTAGTATTCATAAAAGTGGTCTAATATTGAAGAAATGTATCATATAAATACTCCACATAAAGCTAAGGTTCGTTAAACAGCAGAATCCGACAATCGGAACACAGTGTAGATGACTGTTGTAGTTTTGCTCGTAAAGAGCTTTCAGGTACACTTTTAATAAGTACTACCTGTCCCTACATTTTCCCTATCTCCTTTGCCAACATAGGGCATCTTATGAAGGCGAGGAATAATGCATACTTATTAAAAAAATATTAATTAATTAATATATTTCGAATGATAACATTTGGCACCCTTGATAAAAATTAAATCTCAAAAGAGTTCTATCCCCAACATCTAACCAATAAAGCAGACGGGTATCTCCCTCTAGCAGGATGGAAAGGATTGGGCGGTCTCTGAAGCAGGAGTTGCGGTTTGGAAGGCCACCTGAATAGGGTTGATTTCTTAAGTAAGAAGATGAACAATGAGAAAACTAAATAAAAAACGAATAAACAAATAAACGTTAACTAAGAACACAAATTTATCGTCATCATCCTGATGTTCGGCACATCAACACATCTCTTATTTGGGCCTGCTGGTTCAAAGTTGCCCTGTATTGGTGCATCTTGAGTGTCATTTTCCTCTAGTCTCAAATTCAAAGAGTGCCTTCTTAAGAGCTGCGAGTTCTTCCATTCTCGCCAGATGACCAGCTTTTCGCGGTCTCTTAATATGTACAAATCTGGCAGAATAATAGAGCATGATAAAATTAAGTGCTTGATAAATTCTTTCATAACAGATATTAATAGGGGGGTGGGGAATAAGAAAAGTAGCATATTACTTATTCAACAAACCCTAGTATATGGGACGAGCTTTGCCTTACCCCCAATAACCGATGTCGAAACTCCCCCGGGGTTAAAGGAGTGCTTCCAAGTATCTCCCACGCCCTGATAGCTGAAAAAGATACCTTCATGTATCTAGTATAATGCCCGTTGGCTTTCACTCAGCCGAAATATGATAGTCCTTTCACAAATAGATTAATATCTCATAACCATGAGGTCATAACCAAGATAAGTTACAAGTTTTGAAGGAAAATTACTTTAAAAACCCGAAAAGGAGTGGCCCCATCAACAAGGCGCAGTTAACGAGACAGCTGCAATTTACTCTTATCGTTTTAAAACAAATTTTTAATGAAGTTTTATCGCAAACAGCTGCTTAGCTTCGGTTTAGCCATAGCTATATTTAATTTTCAAATAGGTAGCCGAAAAGAAAATTTATCATGCAGTATTATTATATATAAGTAATATTAGTTTTGGGTATACATAAACATAAACTCACTTTAAACTCGAAAGTAAATTATTATTACTTTTAATCTTCAAGCAAAAAAACAAATATCTTCATTAATAAACAAGTTTATATCAATCTACAACTATATGTGTGTGAGCCAGCAAACGTTGTTTTTCCATATGAATTATTTCTAGTGAATATTTTGGTAGTCAAATAAAAAAAAGTCCGACTCGCAGGAACTGCAGCATCTTAGCGCGGTTCCGTTCATGTCCCTAGTGCCATTTGATAAGCTTAGAAAAGAAATAAACTTATTTTTTTATATATCTCGTGAAAATTGTCAAAATCCTCTCGAACATCTCGAATAAAAGTGATATTAAGGCGTCAGGGACACCGACAGTAGCTAACTTTTACAGAGAAGCGGAAATTACAGAATCTGGCTCTCATTCTAAAGCAAAGCTCTATAAATCAATACAAAATATGCCTAATAAAGCCTTTCTAGAGGATACAGAAGCGTGGGCGTATATGAGGGGGGAGGGCTGAGGGGGCTGCAGCCCCTCCCGAAATTTTGAATTGATGATAAAAACTTCTCGTAAAACCCTTAAAAATAAATTAAATAAGATCACTTAGTTCATAAAACATATTTTATTTTACGTGCAATAGCGTTTTAGTTGCCTAAAACTATTCCAAGCTCTAAATATTTAGTATTCCATACCCTGGAAATGGTCTCAGCCCCCCCCCGAAATTGTTTTTATATACGCCCATGTACAGAAGGATCAAGAAGAAGTACACAAGATTGAGTAGAATACCCTGCCTAATATAGCCTATATAGAATAATATGCCGAATAAAACGTATCTAGTAAATACACAAGGACAAATAAAAGTCTTGACGAATAACAAGTCAAAAAAAAAACTTTATTTAACAAAATCCGCCTCCGCCTAGGCTTTGTATTTGTGTCGGCAGATACCTGGGGTATATTTACAGCTCTTGAGGATTAACTCTTAGCAGGTAAATTTCCTGCGGCCCCCTTGGGTTCTACGGGCATTGAACCGCCATATACGCTCATAGTATCTAACCGTTGTGAAGTTTATTTTTTGGATTTAGGACTTAATATACATATGTAGACTAAATCATAGCAAGAAGTAATCCTCCGTCGTCGGTTCTTAACTATGTAGACTCGCTAATGTTATCCAATCTTAGATACATCGTATTTAAAATCCACAGCAAAAACACGACATTTCATCAGAATCCCCTGCTGAATAAAACTTATATAGAATAATATGCAAAATAAAGCCTATCTAGTGGATAAAAATAGAGGAAAAAAGCCGTTCGTGGTGGTAGAAAATCTTAAAAGTATTTCGCTCAGAAATCTCCGAAATATTGTCACTAATTTTACGTATCCTGTTTATAATAAATAAGAAAAACCTAATAACAATAAAAAACTATGGGTAACAGATGAAAATAGGGAATACCAAGAATAATTCAAAAGAACGAAATCAACACCAGTACTGTAATCTAGATATTCATACGGCATCTTCGAATTCTAACAAACAAAATATTGATTCTAATTATACGTATCCTGTTTTATTGACAAATACATTTGACTACTATAAGCAATTAAAAACACTAGGGAATATGCCAAAGAACTCGGAGTAGGAGCCTCGACAGTTTCAAGACATTTGAAGGAAATCGATAAATCCAAAGCTGACATTACTTCAAAGTTTAAGCACTTATTTCTCCGATTGACATAGCCTAATCAAAAATTGTTTCAGAATCTTTTTTGTAGAACATCTAGTAAGCTTTCGCATGGTAACCCTCCGTTTACCTATATTCCTAACCGTCTTCGAGATATTAGGGAATGTATACGAAGTTCCCAAAACATTTCATGTCTGTTAATAAAATATTTTATTCTAATCCTTCCTTAGCTCCAAACGTAACCAAAATTTTAACATATTAGTGTTGATGAAATTCAAACATGCAGAAAATGTTTCAACTGAATCCCATAATTTTAAGTATCAAAATCAAAGACAAAAAGAACAGTTCGAATAAGCGAAATCAATTACTTTAAAGTTTTAAGCACTTATTTCTCCGATTGACATCGCCTAATCAAAACTTTCATTAGAACCTTTTTTGTAGAGCATTTAGTAAGCTTTCTAATGGTATCCATCCGTTTCCCAAAATTCTCAACCTTTTTCGAGATATTAAGGAAAGTATACAAAGTTACCAAAACTTTTTTATGTCTGTTAATAAAATATTTTATTCTAACCCTTCCTTATCTCCAAACGCAACCAAAATTTCAACATATTAGTTTTAATGAAAGTAGAACATGCAGTAAATGTTTCAACTGAATCCCATGACTCTAAGTACCCAAACCAAAAACGGCATTCAAAAATTATTTTTTCAGTTTTCTCGAAAACGGTTAATGCTATCGCATTGAAAATGGTTCCATTCGTTTTCCTGACCCAAGAAGCCTATAAAACGAGTACTTACAAGCTTATGAACTCAAAAACGTAAGCGTTACGATTTTTTTTGCGCGAATTTCGCCCCAAACGCCATCTTCCAGTGGGCGGATTCTGCTGGTTAACGAACTTGACCTTTCAAATTGTACGACAGATTTTTGTACCAAATTTCATCAAAATCGGACCATCAGGGAAGCCAGAAATGAGCGAACAGACAAATATATATATATATAAATAAATATATACATATATATATATATATACAAATTTTAACCACCGTTATTTTCGGTCTCTAGGGGTTCTGAAACGCGAAATTTTCTAGTCGACACTTCCGGATTGTTTCATTGTATCAACCCTATAAGCGGGGTTCCTCCCTATGGGGGAGGGAGGAACCGCGCTAATATATAACTTATTGTAAGTGTGTGAGGATGTGGTCTATGACTGAAAGAGGAAATTAGCGCAACGGCAAATAAAAATGAAACACCAAAGATCGATTTTGTTAATTCGTTGTACATTATTATCTTAACTAATATATTTAAAATTATATCACTATCACTGATTATGAAAATAATAAAAAAACAATATCAATCTATTGCAATTAGTGAAATGGTGTGTACGATATTTGTGGTTAGTCCAGCTTTAGCCAACAAACAAACTGCATGTTTTACCCACGCGAGAACATGCCTCCTACAATTATTCGTCTGGGTTATTTTGAATATTTAGTGGCAGCTTAATGACACCGGTAGACGCCTGACGAGGATAATCGATCAGTTTAGAGGAGTTTTGATACAAACACTGTGACACGAAAATGTTATATATTAGATATATTTATTTATTTATAACATTATTCCTCAATAGCAGAGGGCACATTTGTTTTGAGTTGGAGGTTGAGAGGGGACAAGCTAATTTTTTTCGGGAATATCTAGGGAACAACTCAAATACCAATAATTAAGTTATAGGGTATATAGTTTGATTACGGTTTGACCAAAAACTATAAAATGTTAGAATTTTCATGTTTTCAACATGTAAAAAATTTAACAAAGCGATATCAGGAGACAGTACAACTGACCTCTAACTGCAATGACTTGGCAAAAACCAGACCAGCCGACTATGACAGCTTGGCAATCTCATCACGTTTCCTAAATATTCCTAGAATTCTTCAAATATACAATTGACTTTTGTACTCGTAATGAGCAACTGTTTCAATTATTAATTTTGACAATACGAAGCATGTTTGTAGTACACATTTTTGTATTGACTTATAGAGCCTTCCTTAAGAATGAGAGAGAAGGCGGATTATGGAAGTTGGGTACTGTTAGTTTCCTGTACTTTGTGACGTCTAATCTATCCCTTTTCTTCAAAATGTTCATCCAGTAGGTGTTTAAAGTTTTGACGAAATACTAAAAAAAAATGGTTTATTTCTATTCTATGCTTTACAAATGTCAGTGTAGTCCGCCGCAAACAAAAGAACTAGAAGGGTCTTGGCCGGAGGGGCTGAATGCAGTGCGTGTGCACATTTATTAATTTATTACTGTAATTATAAGACAACAATTATGTTTCAATTCGTTCTCTTTCATCATAAGTTAGGGGAGTTTATATTACGATAGGTTAAGAACTGTAAACAATGCGATGACGTGAGACGGTTAAATCGTTTTTGAGAGGCGTGTGTTCTGGGCATAAAGCCAAGTCGGAGAGCCAGGATTAAACTAGGCTAGATCTCTCCAAATATGAAACAAACTCTTTCACAAGATAAATTGCAGAGAAGAAAAAAACCATCCATTAAGAGCTGCGTAAGAAAAGGAATTATAATAACTATAATGAGACAACTAATAATGCAACAACTATAATCCATTATAATGTAAGAAATATAATGTTGAATTGCCTTTACAAAGGAAAAATTTAATGTCAGAAAACTATTCTAGACAAATCTTTAAATACATTTTTGTTGAGATATGTTCGGATTTTACTGGTTTATAAAAAATGTATTTCTTTTTTCGTCGGATTTAAACATAGTGTTCCCGGTTAGCTTAAAAAGCCCGGCTTGCGTCATCTTAGTGCATTCCCGTCATATTCCTAGCGCCATTAGAAAAGGATTAGAAATAGTTGTTGATAGGTTTTAATCTTTCGTAAAAAATATAAAATAAAATCTCAAAGAGAAGGAAGATTTAAGGCGCCTCCTCAACGTTCGCCCAAGAAAAACACAATTACCAATACGTTTCTCATTTTCTTACCTTGTTTTACTAAAATACTCATTTTCCTGTTAAATACAATAAAAAAAAAACAAAGAAACAAAAAAACAACCAATTAAAAGTTTGTTAAACAGGGACAAAAACTCCGTTCAAAAGAACAAAGCTTCCGAATAGTTACTTTCCACTCATCACGATTGACTAACCGTTTTCGAGATATTTAAGAAAATATACAGATCCCAAAACTTTTAATGTCAATTAATAACTTTTTTTCGAATACATTCTAAACTCCGAATGGAACCAAAATTTAAATATCTTAATTTAGATGAATTTCAAACATTTAAAAAAATATTTCAATTGAATCCAACGATTCTGAGTGCCCAACGCGAAAATTAGATAGAAAAACTATTTTATCCACTTTTACAAATGAATCGATCCATGCAAAAAGGGCTTCAGTCCATTCTTTCCCAACATGAATTCGGATAATATTTTCCTTAATATCTGTGATGGATTCCTTGTCTCTGAAGGTAACTAGACATTTCTATGTTAAAAGGACTTCAGTCTAAAACATAGTGACCATAGAAACATAACCATAACGAATCCATCACTCATATTAACGAAAATATTATACGAAGTCATATTGGGGGAAAATGGACTGAAGCCCTTTTTGCATGGATCGATACAAATATCACGTAGAGCCTACAAAAAGAGTGCCTATAAAAAGCATATCTACTAGAAAACGTATTTTTTTATTAGGTGGAAGGCCATGCATACATAAAACTGACCAACTTCACTTAATATGATTTATTAATAGTTCTATATGTTTCGCGTCCCGTGACGCCTCTTCAGGAGCAACTTAATTAAATATACATAAATGGCCCACGTCCAAACTTTTTTATATATGCATGGCCTTCCGGCTATTTAAATAATATATTGAAAGAAAGGGGTTTATCATTTGAAACCGTAATCCTTACGATTTTTTCAAGCGAATTCCCTCCAAAAACCATGATCTGGTGGACGGATTTTGTTGGTTAACGAACTTGATCTTTGAAATTATACGAAAGCTTTTTGTATCAAATTTCATAAAAATCGGATCATTTTTCAGCTTGCGAGAGAGTGAACAGACATTTATATATTTACATACACACAAATTCGATAATAACAATTTTATTAGGTAAACAGGATAATAGGATTTTTAAAAATATAGCCACTACAAGAAACGGTTGATTGCACTCCCCCAAAACCCAGGGTCAGCACGCACCTGGCCCTAATTTTCTGATAGTTGATCAGTTACGTAGTAATTGTTCAAAATGAGTTCAACGCGAGCAGACCAATTACTTGGAGGAGCTGGAAAAAACCCTTATCAATCAGGGCTTTTGACTCATCAAATATTGCACAAGTTTCCTATGAAATTCGTGAGGTGAATACAGGCTATTAAACACTAACATCAAGACGAACCTCTCACCGAGGAAGTGATCGGAAAGCAAGGGGATCATTACCTACCACCAAGGCCACATATTTCACTGACCCTCCCTTAAAGCAAAGATCTTGACCCAGATTTTCAAGGAACACAGGTTACTCCTCGACAGGTAGTAACAACTTCTTTCAAATCAACACGTCGTCTATTAATAAAACAGTTTATTTTGGAAAATTCAAACAGGGATTTTCTCTTCCATTTCCTTCGTCAATACTGTCCACATGTCAATCACGAATTTAACAAACGTTTGGACCTTTGGACTCTCAGCCATACTATTAAACAAGCGGTATATCAACAAAAGTCTCCGAAATCTTTTTATTAGTTTATCAACCACAATGAGATCTTTTTTGCATAAGTAAAAAGTCCAACTCGCAGGAACGTCGTCATCTTAGCTAGTTTCCGTTCTTTTCTCTAGTGCCTTTAGTACAGGAATAGAAGCAGTCATCATTAGGAATGCTTAGAATCGAAGCAGTTAATTCTTCCGTGAAATATGTAAACATATGTAAAAATGTAAAATGAAATATCAAAGCGAAGCAAGGTCCTAGGCGCCGAAACAGGAAACTGCAAATATCCCATGCATAAAACACTCATAGGTTTAAGTTCTCCAAAAATAAATGTAGTCAATATTTTTGAAAAAACGTTAAATGCCTTTGCGCATGAAATCTTGATGAAAAATCTTATACAACCAACCAAACATTCTTTCTCATTTTAAGTATTGTGAACACAATACTTAATAAAAGAATTTATTTGCAGAACATTCTACAAATACATTAATTTTACCTGCATTATGTCTACCATTTAAGAATTCAAAAATGGACTTTTTAACCAGTGTACATTGTTCTCTTCTGAATCAAATCAAGTACAAACTAACTGGAAGATCATTCCTTTAGACCACCTTCGATTCATAAAGCGGTGCTAACATTATTTTATGGATAATACAAACGCCATTCATATTACACACAAATCAATCCAAGCATTCGGACTTGGGAATAAAAAATGAAATATATTTTCACCGGAAGGACAATTAAATACCTTGATCTGTTGTTTGATTTATTAAAACTGAGTCCTAAAATGAAAAAAAAAAATGAACTGCACGTTCTTGCAGTCTACTTAATGTTTAAAAGGAGCCTTGATGGAATACAGCTGCCGCGCTGCACTAAGGCCATGGGAAAAACCTTAATGGAGTACAACTTGCCTTGGCACGTCTCGGTAATCTATATTTGAGAGGTCTGAGCCTATCACAGCCATTCCCTTGAATCATGATTCATAACTACAAACTTCTCCAAGTTCGATAGAATTAGCACTTGATCGATTGCACAGAATTGGTGGCTGCGCTAACAGTGACGAATCGCTAGAGGAAAATAATTTAGAATTTTCTCGTTATCCCCAATCTAAAAAAGGGTTTCAAAGACAATGTCCGAAATTACATGAAAAGGATTTCCATACATAAACTTGCCTAGTATAAAAGAACGAAGAAAAAACTCGTATCTCCCACTACTTCACGGAACAACTCTGTACGCGGACAGTCTGTAGCGTGATTTATAATAACGCTCCTCTTGGAAGTAAATGCGTCATCGCAAGAACTATAACAAATACAGTGCGTTTTCGTAACAGGATAAAACTGATTGAAGAAGTTTGAGGGAATGTCTCGGTATGTTATACTGATCGGTTGATTCCCTCCCAGCTTGACAGAGGGATCAAGCTCAAGAAAAATAAACCTACAGTTTCTTGAGTACCTATAGAAAAGGTTTTTAGTCTGATAAAAAGATAAGAGTTATTCGTAGGAACTTCAATAAGCTTTCCAAGATTAATAAATACCTTCTCTTCATTTTTCTTCGACCGTTTTCGATTTATTTGAAATAAATGTGCGATATGTCTTAAACTGCTCATCAGTAGATATTAATGAAATCTATTAGGAATCTAAATTCCTGGTTGTCCAAAGGGTTATTTATATATTATTGTCACATTCACGTAATGTTACCAGTTACAAAGGTCCATTAATTATTCCCAATGGGGCAAGATAAAATAACTATACAATCGATTATCGTTCAATAAATTATATTCTGGAGAAATATCCTTGTTATCGCTTTGTTATGTGCCTTCTGTCACACTTGAGAAATCTCAAAACGGCATTGTGTAAAGGTTAAAAATATCTGTCAGTCCCAATCGATCTTCTTAACGATAGCAAACGAATTATGCGTATAATATCTCCAAGAAGATTGAACTAAGGAACCATTTATACACATGGTTTATATGGTATGGTACGGATAACGCCTGTAGCATAAGCTTTTTTTTTTTTTTTTTTTTTTTTTTTTTTTTTTTTTTTTTTTTTTTTTTTTTTTTTTTTTTTTTTTTTTTTACGGCGCATCTACTTCTAGGTCATTAGCGCCGACATCCAGGGTGCAGCGAGGAATTTTCCCAGCGAGCCTTGAGATGAGAAAATTCCTGCCGGAGGTGGGAATCGAACCCACCATCTCCCGCTTATGAATCCAGCGCGCTAGCCACTAGACTACGGGAGACCCCCTGTAGCATAAGTATCACTAAAAGAAATAGATAAGTACAGAAGTTTTAGTTAACCTTGAATATAGACAACGCTCATTGAAAACATTCCAACTAGTTAAATATGCGGAGGACTACTTAAAACCAGACTTGCAATATACTACTACGAGTATTAGAATGTTTCTGTGAAAATAAAACGTCCGTCATCATAGCGCGTTTCCGTCCTGATTCCTAGTGTTAATTGCAAAGCTTAGAATAGAAACAGTTAATGTTATGTTTTAATCCTTTATATAAAAACCGTGTTGTGGTGGAGGGAATCTGTAAATGTAATTGATTCAAATCACACTAACTTTATATATAATAATTTCAATCCATCAAGACGAAAAATGTAATCATTATTAGAAAGTAGAATGTATGATGTAAGAACAACCCATTAAATGTTAAACATTCATAATTTTCCTCACGTATCGTCTAATTAATTTTCCAGACCAGTTTTTTTTAACAAGAAAAGTAAATTAAAGATACTATAATTGATGTCAATATAATTCAATGGAATTCTGTTATAAAAAAAAAATCTTTCTGGCATTTCGAGTAATAAAGATCCTAGTTTGGAACCCGTTTCATTCCTCCAATCAAGGATATTCAAATGTTAGCCTTCTAAAAAGTGACAGTAAGTTCACTTTGAATTCCCGCGGCCACTAAGTGAGAATGTCACACTTCAATTCAACCTACATAGTTATCTATACAGATCTCAGTACTCACCTTGGGGTTTTCTAGGAAAGGTATCACCATTTGATAAAACACTCACTCCCCTAAAAGCTAGTCTGAATCAGAAGATGTTGCTCTCATGAAGCAGGTAAATTTCATCAGTAACCAAAGTTACATCAATCACTTCTAGATCATGAAAATTGTTGCTTTCCTGATGAGGCTCTTATTAAGAAATGTGATAAGGTTTTAAAAAGACAAGAGGTACTATACAAGTCAAATAACTTAAGGATTTCCTTAAACTCGATGTGGGAAATCTTTTTCGTTCCTCTGATATTCTTATTGTAGGATAAACCCACCAAGATAAGAAGGATTTCTATGATGTCGAAAAAATAATTCAGTAAAAAAATATCACAGTTTTCCTATTCAAAGGGACGCTATAGATTGGTGTAACTATTGTCGAAAGCATACACTAATTATGATAATGATAAACATACAACTATGTCATACATTTCCTAAACGTTTTCTTAACACGTTATAAACCGATGACACCATGTTGCCATCGTTTTTTTTTTTTTTTTTTTTTTTTTTTAGGCACTAGGAGGATATTGCACTATTTTAGCACTAACGTCGCTTTTTAATCCACCCGTAGTAGAAGTGTAAAAGTTTGAAACTAACAGGAATTACCGCTTGTGTAAAATTGTGTTCACTGTTCTATAAGGAAAATTTCCATCTATCGGAGCAAAACTCCATTTGTTGGGGGGAAATAGGGTAATTAGTGATAGAATTCAATTAGGCAAATTGCTGCAACTTTAATAATTTTAGAACAGTTATTTGTAAAGGACAGTTTTCTTGCAGAATGTTGCCTTACATTAAAAAAAAAAAGAAATAATTAAGCAGGGCTTGCGAATGAAATCTATGAGACGACAAGGCGAGGTAATTACTACCACCGAAGCAATGAATCACATGAAATCAGAGCATTACGATCCTACCTTCTATAGCAACCAACAGGGTAATAATTTCCACTCGAAGGCCATTTCTAAGTAGGACTAGAACAATACAATCAATCTATTCTATAAGATGAAGTTAAGTGGCGCTTACAGCCATTTTTGGCGTTTGTTTGTGTTTCTGCGTTCGCATAGTGTTTCGTTGCGTGTTGTGCATTACATATGAGGCGTTTCTGACCAGAAGGACGAACTCGCCAAACGCAATTGTAGGGGAAAATGCACGAGTAAATAAAATTTGAAATCGATTAAGACCTGTTCATTCATTTATGAACATCAATTTTTGTACAGAAAAGTTGCACAATCAATGAGGAAAATTAGTAATAATGTTGTAGCATTAAAAATACCGTTTCCAATCAGCAAATATTGTAGAAAGATTCCTAATTCCCCTCTACTCATCAATTATTCCATACACAGGTCTGTGGATTCCAATGACCATTAGAAAATTAACATTAGAAAAAATTCTAGTTTTCGTATGAATTTGCTTAAATAGTATTATTATTAATACATAGGCGGCCCGATGGCCGTGAATTGGAAGGCCTAAGCACTCCGAGCCTAGATTTGTGGGTTCAATTCCCCCTTGGGTTGGTGCTTCATCTTTCGGAAAAAGAAAAGGCATCAGCCCTATCCTGGCTAAAAAGGATGTCAGCCTGTAGATGCCCCGTCCAAAAAATTTGTGTTATATATTTTTTTATTTATTAACATTTTGGGGACTGGTTATAATCCTTCTCTAGCTCTAGGTGAAGGCTTTGCTCTTTTCAAAAGGAAGCCAACCATCCCTAGCAGGAATCGACCCCGCAAACCTCGGTACGACGCACAGTGGGACAGAATCCCGATTCCGTGGCCAAAAATCAAATTATCGAGTTTTATATTTTCGTCTCTATACGTTCAGATCTTGTTTAGGGATAGTCCTAGAACAAAATTCCAGCCCAGACAGGTAGATACCTGCTTTAGGGTAGCCTTGACATCAGTCGAAAGTCAGCCTTTCTTCGGTACGTACGAAACAAGTAGACGAGTCGAGAAATTCTTACCTGTTTTGAAGTGCTGTGAAACTAAATAAACTTATTCAATTGGAATTCGGCAAAATGGAACCACTTTCTGGAGGTATGTAGAATATAAGGTTATGCACAATTATTGCTCATTTAATGTGGGAAATATTTAAATCTGGCGACAAGTAAACATAAAAAGATTTACATTTTTTATCTAAAATCTATTTTCTAATAGAGTTTTAAAAAGTTCTCTGCGAGGTACGGCCTTCTTTCGACAAGGAACCGATAGTGTATAGTCTTAAATATAACATATTAAAAAACTGGCTGCTACAAACTGCAACTTTAGTCGTGAGGCCAATTTTAATAGAGGAACGCGTGGCGGGACATTAACGGGCGTGTGAATGTAATGCATTGGATATTACGTTATAGTGTATTGGTATGTTTTGTATCTATTAAAATAGATTAATGTCTTATAACGGTCATGGAAATTAGTGAATTAACATTAATTAATGGTCCTAATTAAATTTGAATATGATAATTTATTATTTTAAATAAACGCTTTACTTGTTATTTTACTCTCCGTTTTATGACAATTTAAAACTCTCTACGGAGTTAGAACTGTATTTGCGACATGTTTGTAAGACCTAACGGTAGGTTACACCCTTCGACTGCACTGTCGGCTTTCTGCAGTAAAGAAAGGAGTCTTAGCCTTTCTTATACCTGTTGTTTGTTGACCCCGAGGAGACCCTCGTAAAAATGGTTTCACTCAGACTTATTCATTCTTTTTGTCTCGTACAGAAGTTATTTAAATATATTTGCTGTCATTTAGTAGTAATAAATTATTTTAGTACATTTCAAGGTATAACACTGTAAGTGAGAAATCTGAAATATTATTAGGGTTTTAATACATAGTATATAGTTTTGTTAAGTATAAAAATAATTTCTGAGTAATGCCATTGAATTTTGAACATGTTTATATTGGTATTTTACAGAGTCTTCTAAATCTTCAAATCTGGAATTGTCAAGAAAAGATGTTTTCTTTATGAATCGAATATGAGAGACATTTTTAATAGGCTCTTAGTAACTTCAGATCTATTTCAGTCGAGCATCAGGAAATTGCCCCAGAGACCGGCAAAATCCCTACACCAAGAAGCTATACATACATACATAATTGTTAAAACAACCTGAAGTCACCAGACAAGAGACAAGGAACGATTTCGACTTAGATACAAGCGGGTCAACATCAGAATCCAAATCGAATGATTCAAACTTTGATGAATACGACTTACACGATTTTTGTTACTGATAAAATAAATAATCACATAACATATATATGACATGACTTAATTTACCACTTTACCCATATCAAGTTACTCCATAATAAATGCATTTTTTTTTATAATATTAATTTTACAATACTTTTACTGATGTTTTTTGCTGTAATTTAACTCTTGAATCGTAAGCAATCACTTCAAAAACCAAATTAGATGAGATTTCACTTCATATTTTCAATGTAAAAACAGTTTTGGCCGACATTTTGGATCCGCCATTTTGAATTTTGAAAATCTGATCTCAGATTCGTAATCAGCAACCTCGAAAACCCTGGTACAGGTAATTTGAAATTTTGGACACGAAATCGGGATTCTGTCCCACTGTGCGACGTTTTGACGTCATGACACTCTCGGTCAAATTAAACTATTACAGTTTTATTAGAATATTAGGGTAACCCGTCCCATAAAATCTGTGTTATTGATAAATGGATGTTAAAATTAACCAAATATTATTGTGTGTGTGTGTGTTTAACCGGCGTATCAAAATTAGGGATATTAACGCCGGGCTGTCAACAGGTACAGGTACAGTTTCAATCTGTGATATACAATGAACAGGAGGAGATTTAGGGTGTCGAAAGGTTCATAGATAAAACTAAAATAGCTATTATATTAAAACAATATAAAATTCATTTAGATTATATTGTTTATTTTGAGTGGCTTACTGCCTAATTAGTAAAGAGAACTAACTGTTTCGTAAATAGATGCTTCCTGCATAATGTTAATAAGGCTCGTTACGATAAATGCCTAATTGAACCAAGGTAGTCAGGCTGGCTACGAACTTAACTTGTTATTAATGTATTTAAGGTAAAGCATTTAGAGCTAAAAAACAAAGAAATCAATGAGCAAGATAGGAGGTAACTCAAGTTTCTAAAATATCACAATTAAATAAACGTTTATAGGATTTCATGGTTTTTAGTTTTCCGCCCCCTTCCTTAAAAAAATTGCAAACAACAAACTTCACTTTTTCAACAATAAAATTCATTTCTTCTTCCCAATTGTAACTGGTTATTCAATATTAACAGCTCTCGAAACGGATATTTTCGTAGTATATTATATTTGCCATAAAAGAAAAACAAAAAACTAACAGAGGTATTCATCTCATATCTTTTAGCTCAACCTATGAACAACAACGCCTCATTAATCTCAAGTCTAGAAAATTTTTTCGATCGAACTCTCGGAAAATTACCCGGATATAATAAGCTTGCCTAAAGCAAGTCATGCTAGGAAGAGTGAAGAAAGAGCATGAGAAAGGTATATCTAAAACGACTCTTGATTATCTATTAAACAATAATCGTTCAAATGTTGAGTAACAAGAAGGGGACTATAAATAGTTTACAATTTTTAGACTGTAGATATGGTTAATGATCTTAGATAACAACCTTGCGCAACGTCATATTGTTTGCTCTTTCAACAAGGTTATGCGTAAAAAAAAATAATTTTTCAGGAGAGCGATTTTAAAGTTTAAAAGTAGAATGAAATATATTACTTATTAAAGTAACTCCGCAACGTAGGCGATTTGTTCCATGAATGTCTTAAATAAAAGACGACAAAATAATAAAAATGAAGCAACCAACCCCTGTGAAATATGCTTATCAAAAATATTAATGTTTTCATCTTTTTTTAACCTAATACAGAAAATATTTAAAAGTTAAACTGTATTAAAAATACATGTTAATCCTCCGCTTAAACATTTTGCACTGATCCGTATGGACAATAATTGATTATTTTTTGTCTAGTAGAAGGATACTAAGAACACAATTTTAAAAAGATCGTTGTTATGATATGAATTTCGTGCTCAAAATTTCTTGGAGTAAGTCAAAATATGTTGTTATTCGTAATAAAACAATCCAATTTGGATTTAGACATCTCTCTGACGAAGCTAAGGAGTACTTTCTTGATAAAATTCTAAGAACGAAAAATCCACTTAACATGCGCGTAAAACTGTTTTCTGAAGAAATTAAACACTATTTCATTAAACGACGCTGTTTTTCCTACACAGCGTCAGACACTTCTGAAATATTCTACAATGCACACGACACTAACTGATTCTAGCGATTAAATATGAATTTAAAGATATGATATGTTACCGACGAGGACAAACTCGCCAAATGCAATTGCAGAAAAATTGCACGGTTTTTCCTAAGTTGATTTCTCTTACTGTACAAATGCGAACTTCACTAACCACAGCGCGCGCTGTTCATAAACGACGTGAACGATAAAATCAAAGAAAAACAAGAAAAACAACTGGTGAGTTAGCCCTTCTGATCGGGGGTGCCTCTTATGTGACTTGTAAGGATACTCGTTTAAGGCATTCTGAAAATAGTCAAAACTCGAAGTAGCCGATTTTTGGGATATAACGTTGTATAAAATAGTAAGCGTTATATACATAGCCGGCAAAAAATTGAAAATAATTTCGGATAGCGACAAGAACAAAACAAATGCTAAACAGCTGACATATAAGAGTAGATATATTATAGGAAGCCACCGTCGGACTCTATGTCTGGGAGTGATAGTATAGAGCTTGGCCTCGAACCTGCGATCACCTGAGGGAGCATGGGAGGGGTAAGGCCTTCCCTATGTAGTAACGGGGGCTCCGGTCGATAGCAGCCGTGACGTCATCAGCGCATCCCCGACCCCACCATCAGGACTTCGAACTCGAGGAGAAATAAATCGCCCGAACGGAGGGCGCCCGAAAGGGACACAGATGGGTCTATCGTTGACCCTTAACTCAAACAGCCAATTTCCTAACAAGTGAAATTCATTTCAGAAAAGACAAAATATCATCCATTCACACATTACCGGCGACAGTAGTTTTAGGGATTCTGGTATTAAAGAATTGGTGGTCAGAGTCAAACACAAGAAATGGCGGTATAAGTAACAGCACAACCAACCAATATAAGTCCGTAACGCTAGATCTGTATAACTATATAGATACAATCCTCAGTGAGTTGATTAGTTTACGGCCCCATCCTGAAGAGTTTGTTCAATAAATCATATTTATAGATTTGAATTTTAACGTCCACACTTACATGACATAGAATTTTCGGCGGATTTTATTCAGGCTATAACGTTTTTTTAGCCAGGACAGGGCTGATGCCTTGACTTTTTGTTTGCCATCTCCCTTAGTGGAAATCGAATCCACGACGCAGGCGTACGTCTGTCAATGCACACGCCTGAGCCCTCACAATAAATAATATAAATTGTTTTAGTCTTTTCTATTTGTAATGAACAGCTGTTCCTAAGTTAGTAATTAACTTTTTTATTTAATTTTGTTCCTGGAGGAACGGTGGCCGGGGTGCTATGGAGTGAGCACTCAGTGTCAATGGCGGGGTTTCATTCTCACTGTGAAAGTGAAGGCTTTCAAAAAATGAAAAGGCATCAGCGCTAAACTGGTTAGAAAAGAGTTTTCACCTGTAAATAATGTGTCTCAAACATCTGCGTTATATATAATTTAAACGTTAAAATTTAAGTACGTTTTGATTTTGAACGAACCCCAACTTCTAATGGTGGGTTTTCTTTATGAGCTTTTTTTTATATGATCCATATATATATATATATATATATATATATATATATATATATATATATATATATAAATTCTTTTTTATCCTAGGAAGCATGGGGTAATTAAAGCAGTCTTCCTTTATCATACTACTTTATTTATTCGGCCCGACATGTTTCGTGCGTCTTTTCTTCGCACCTCTTCAGGGGCACTTTTTGGTAGGAAGTCCTCTCGTTACCATGTACTCCCTCTGGAGTCCGGCTTAATACTATTATGAGTATTAAGCCGGACTCCAGAGGGAGTACATGGTAACGAGAGGACTTCCTAGCAAGAAGTGCCCCTGAAGAGGTACGAAGAAAAGACGCACGAAACATGTCGGGCTGAATAAATAAAGTAGTATAATAAAGGAAGACTGCTTTAATGACCCCATGCCTCCTAGGATAAAAAATAATTTAGATATTTTGGGTCATCTACAAGAATAAATAATATATATATATATATATATATATATATATATATATATATATATATATATATATATATATATGTATATTGTATATTGAGAGAATTTTCAAGTGTACAAAAAAATTATTTAACTTTTTGCAGAAAATTCAATTATTTTATATAGCTTTTGTAAAAAATGAATATGACGGTTCATTTTTTTTTTTTTTTTTTTTTTTTTTTTTGCGTGATATTCAATTTAAATGCATTTATTATTTACATGAATCATGAAGTAGTTCAAGGAAATAAAGCACATGAGTCGTGTAATACTCAAGGGAATTCCCTTCAAATCTCTAGAGAGTGGAGTTGATTTTCCTCGTGACGATCATCTACCTTCCTTTACACAAAAAATTGCAGAAATTGGATGAAAAATAAATTATTACATGAAAAATGGAATTTAGAAGTCAGTTATAATTAACAAGGCTGACTAACCGACATTTTTCAAGAATATAAGGAGACACCTGTTTAATATTTGCGCAGTAAATTGTCCGTAGAACTCGCCTTAGCAAATTAATCAATAAATGAAACTAGAGTTCTTTTTAACTGAAATTTCATACTTTTTTTTAGAATGATCTTTTTTTGTGAGATATATATTGCAGTATTAACCTGCTATTGAGAAATACATTTTTAAACATTCAGTATTATTAAAGGCTAACAAATAATTCGAGCAAAAATATAGAAGATATAAATAAATGTAGACAATTAATGGGGATTGAAATTATTGCTTAGTGGAGATATGCCAAAAGATTTAGGAGTCCAAATATCCGGTTCCAGAAAAGAAGATAAACATTTGGCTTGGCAAATGATGCAAGTCTCTAAATGATTCACTTTGAGATTTAAAGAGTTCTCAGCACTATAAATGCTAATTTCCCAATGACTCCTTATAAATCTAGACAGACGGTAACTATAACAGGCGGTGCACGTTGCTAAAGCAGGCTACACACGGTCAGGCAGCCCTGTCAGTTAGAACTGAACAGTCCGCCGGAAAGCCGGTCGCCTGAACGTGTATATATTCCGGCCGCCTGAACAGTCTTAATTGACAGACCGGTCTGAATATATACACGTTCAGGCGACCGGCTTTCCGCCGGACTGTTCGGGTCTAACTGACAGGCCTGCCTGAATCGTGTGTAGCCTGCTTAAAGGTGATTTTCAAATGCGACCTTTTAGTGACCAATGTGTTATGACCACCCAATGACATTCTGCACGATTCCAGCGTTAAATCTTGACGATTGCGAATATTAAAGATGTGCATTTCCCTTTCAGCTCATTGTTAAAGCATTACACTCCGTATCTACGGTTGTGAGTTCGATTCATATAGGGAATTATTTAAATAGGCACCGGGTCAATAAAACGACACTACACATTGTAACTATATTCATTTCCTCTCTTTCCTACATGTTTCACACCCTTTTGGTGCCTCTTTTTTTATAAATATTACGGCTTACGAACCTCAACTTAAGGAGGGGAACCGTTCATAGGTTGGCCTACGTCGAGACGAACCAATTCGAAGTGGAGTGTATTCTTTTGAAATCCAAAGAATAATCATTACTATCCTAGCTAGAAAAGGCCAGTAACAAACACTTTCAACTGTATTTGTTCTATGACACTGGAGAGGTCCATACCTTCCTAAGGGTAGCCGCATGGTGAATTGATAGAGGTAGAGGTAGAGTGAAGAGGTAGAGGTAGAGGTAGAGTGAAGAGGTAGAGGTAGAGTTAGAGTGAAGAGGTAGAGGTAGAGGTAGAGGTAGAGGTAGAGGCCTAGATAGAGGGAGGGTCGCATAGTGAAGAGGGTTACCGCGCTGCTTTCCCAGTTTCACATGATTTGAGGGACAGTCTTCAACTATGTTGCAAGAAGAGAGGTTGTTAGGATAGTTTATTTTTTTACAATATTAAGTGACAGTAGTGAAGATAGTGATAACATGTCGACAGCGCGTAAATGGTGGATAATTAATGCACTGCGATAGTTAAATCTTCTTGCATTTCACTACCGTTAATAGTTATACTCAATCCTAAAACACTAATCTCAAATTTTCTAAAGTGAAAATACTACACAAACGACCACAAGTGCAGCAGAGAATGGAGTGGGATAGTAGAGGACTTGAAAGGACCAATCACGGAGAAGCCACGTCATAGACCGCGCTTTAGACCGCTCGAAAAGACAAACAATTCTGTCTTCAAAAGCGGACGGGCGGGACCTCTGGTAGGCCCGCGCGGTTCACCTCTACCTCTACCTCTTCACTATGCGAGCCCCCATTACAAACAATGTGTTTGTGTTACATAGAGGTACCTCTACCTCTACCTCTACCTTTACTTCTTCATTATGCGACTACCCCAAGAGGGTAGAACCTCTAAATAACCTGCCACAAAGAGAGACGGGTTATTTAAAAAAAAAAAACATGCGAAAAAGTGTTATTAAAAAAGGGACATCAAAATTAAAATTTAAAATATATAAAAGAAATATCTTGAATAGCTACATTTGTCTGAGCCTGTTGACAGCAGTCACCAAGGCCAATTGTATCATCCGGCCACAGGATCAGGAGATGCCTCTTGCATCATGCAATCATCACCCCACTATTGTACAGCTCAGATGAAAAAAAACCTTCAAATATATATATTTATATATACATACATACATTCATACATACTTACAGAGTGGATGTTATGACCAGTATATGTTGAACCTTCACCAGCCAAGCAACCCTACTTGTTAACAAGTTATAAATTTGAGAATCTCCTGATTTTTAAATAGCTGTGTGCTTTTAGGACGCCAAACAATCAGTAAGGTGTCTTAAGATGAGATATTTTTAGTCTTGCTTCGTCACTCAACAGCAGTAGGACTGCATCTAGAATATGCTTGCATTCCTTGATAGGAGAAGCATTACAGTATGGGCTCGAATATTTAGTACAGTTGTTCTTCTTAAGGCCGTATAAGGCCTCCTAAAGTATTTAGTCCGATTTTATAAGGCTTGAATGTACATACTTCCTCTCCTGGTTATTTATGAGGAATTAATTCAGTAGTTCAGAAAGAATAAAATTACTATTCTTAGTAAACTTTTCTTTCAACTGAGCTTTACAATAGTGGGGTTATGATTGCATCATGCGAGACACCGTTTTTTTCTTCTTCCTTTTTTAGCGTATCAACCTAACCTTTAAGAATATTAACGCCCAGGATTATAGAGTTAGGCGTTTCATTTTATAAATGTGTTATTGTAAATAACATTTAATAATAATAAACTTTAATGTGATGTATCAATTTCTTTAATTTTAATGTTTAATAATGTTATGTTATTTCATGTTGAAGTTTTAAAACTTATACTTACTGTTATGGTAATACTATATACCAAGTTTCGTCTCGAAAAAGAACTTTAAGCTGCTATCGTGATTAAAAAAATGTTTCAAAAAGTCTTTCATGAGTGCAACCGCTACTTTCCTCCGAAAAATGCTAAAATCAGTAATAAGGAACTAGTTTTGTATTCTTCTGTCTCAGAAAGAAGGGATCGGGAGAGTGTCATTCAATTTCGAACTAATACGGAATTTTGTAAGCAGCCGCAGGAAAATGCATTTCATTTGGATATGCACAATCTAATACAAGTGCATTAGAATTTGGAAGGTAAATACAATACTCCGAAACTGTTGGCAGCAATTTTTATTAAAACGACTTATGATTTAAGTCACAATGGGTAATTTTTGTTATTTTTATTTTAACGTGTATTATTATTAATTATTCATTTTAGGACCCTACCTTGGCTAAAAAAAGGGTTCATCACCCTTTTTTAGCCAAGGTAGGGTTGATTCCTTTCCTTTTTTCTAAAGAAAAGCTAGCACCCCAAAGTGGGATTCGAACCCACGACCCTTGGCACGGAGTGTTAAGAGCTCACGCCTTAACACTCACGGCCGAGCCTCCCGCAATGGGTAAAAATATTAATCTTAAGACAAAAGCGATGGTTTTGAAGTTTTTATGAAGTCAATAAAAATTAAAATATTTCATTTAAAAAGAACTTTACTAAAACGATGTGAAATTCAAAATTGGCTTTAATTTGAGAATGTAGGACAAAAGGCCTGTTAAAAATAATGAATGAGGTGAGGTCAGTCCGTCGATATCACTAAATTATCTATCATGTTTTCTGCTTTAATCACTGCTTTTAGCTGGATTATAATGAAGCAGAAAAGTTTCTTTCAGATCACTTACTCCATACTATTAACTTTTAATAATAATAGTAAAAAAAAAAAAAAAAAAAAAAAAAAAAAAAAAAAAACTACTCAAATATCCATTTAACACCTTAATAGAACGAACTGGGTCAGTTTTTCGATAAAACTTTCATTAACCAGCACGATCACCCACACCAATGGTCAATCAGTGCTTCATAATAGCAGAATAAATAAATAATAAATATTTTCCATGAAAAACACGCACCAGAAAGTTATAGATTTAGAGCTCGTTCTTAATCTTACTAATGAGGGGAGTTACGAAATGAAGTACGTGATCTAAGAGCTAAGGGAAGTTTCTTTCCTTGAATGAATGAAATCATTAAGTGGTTATAATTTCTCACTCCAACTTCAGAACTAACTCTGTTCTCAATAATTTAATTCCCAACATATCAAAATGACAAAGTACTGTTTATTAGCAACTAAAATCAATATTAAACATATAGGTAACAAAAAAAAAACTACTTCGGGGTTTATCTGAGGCAAATATCAATGGTATGTTAATTATATTTGACTTAATAATGTGCCGGAAGGGTTTTTATCCTAGCAACGAAACCAATAATAAATATATATTCTGAAAACAAACAAAATTAAATCTTGGGCAGGGTTTAGCCTTGTTGAGCGTTTGTAGCCCTTTCCGAAGGGCAAAAAATCAGGTAGCACTCATAAAAGAATTTTTCAAACGTTTCCTAAAATCTTCATCAATTCTAGCGACTCTATATCAAAATTAAAATTTATTTCGATTATATCTTTAAACTTATATTTACATACATTTATATATATATATATATATATATATATATATATATATATATATATATATATATGTGTGTGTGTGTAACTTTCCTTCAAAACCACTCGATCGAATTGAAACGGTTTGGTACTCAATCGATGAAAACATTTAATGATATCACTGTTTTGTAATAGTTACCTTTTCAATTTGAATTCTTTGTTTCAGAAGAAATTTAGCAAAACCGCGAACAGTCAAAAAAAGCTCATTTCAGCTATATGAGCAAACATTATATTATGGATATTTGATACCTATTTGAATAAATAAAACCGTTTCCCGACTTTCGCCGATTTTTTCGCTGCAAAAATCTATTTTTGCTTGGTCTTATTATAAGATGAATATTATGCCTTTTCAAGGATTTTAAATATTAAGGCCTCCAAAATTATTTAATTTTTGATTATTTCTTAGAGTTTTGTAAGCTTGTAACTAATAATCCACAAAACAAATATGAACTTTTTAATTCTAAGTTAAAACGTCAAACAAACAACATTTCACAAGAGGTAAATTGATATTTCTTAAAATTTGTAATACTGAATGTTACACAATACCCCAGAAAGTATTTGTAATTGTATTATGTATGTGTAATTATTTACAGTTGAATCACGAAGTAATGATTATACGTACGTGCATATCTAAAATATCGATAACTCTTCAATGAGATAGGTAGAGATTACACTTGGCCTATATCAACATATTGTGAGGCTAAAATCAGGTAAACAAGTGTAATTGGGAATTTCTTAACCATAAAAACACGTATTATGATAAAGTCGGCCAAATAACAATTCTGATATAAATAATTACTATATTAAGAATGCAATGAAATTTATATCACTGATAAAATTTTGATCATTGAAATAAAATGTAATTATATTTAAGATAATAAAAATTTTTAGCGCATTTCAACGCTTCCACAGGAAGCAAGAGGAAACCTGTATATGAGTTTGATCGCATGATGCAACTTGGAGATGCCGATGAGAAATGTACATGTTTCACACCCCATAGGTCACGAAAATAAAAGTTCTAATTTGTATATTTGTATGTATGTATGTTTGAAAAATAATATAAATATATATATATATATATATATATATATATATATATATATATATGTGTGTGTGTGTGTGTGTGAGTGTAGTCAAGATGAAATTTGTACGTTTGTAACCCTTTATGAAAAAGGTTGATACAACTAGTTTCCTTAACTAATTTTCGATTTAAACTATTAATTCAATTGAAAGTTGTTGAACGCCAGACGTTTGGCGTTCATTTAAACTAAGATATTTAAATTTTGGTATCGTTTGGATTTAAGGGAGTACGAGAAATAAATGAAATGGTTTAGGATCTTGGTATATTTTCTTAAATATATGAGAAACGATTCAGAATTCGTAAATGGAAGGTGACCATACGAATCTCTCTCTCTCTCTATATATATATATATATATATATATATATATATATATATATATATATATATATATATATATATATAAACCACGTGTCTGTCTGTTTATTTCTTATACAAATCCACACCGCTAGACCGATTTTGACCAAGCTTGGAATACTGGTAGGTCTTGATACGGAAAGTGTCGTAGGCTAAGTCAAAAACGTCTACCAGCTGTCTGTCTGTATGTTTGTTCCTTATACAAATCCACACCGTTTGACCGATTTTGACCAATCGTGGCACACTGGTAAGTCTTGACACGGGGGAGTCACAGGCTATTAGTATAGGTTAAAACCGTCTAAGACTCACAGTTCGGAGATCACGAGTTCGAAACAATGGACCCAAATAGTTACAGATTTGCGTTATTAGATTTTAATATTAATTATTTGGTTTCTAATTTATTTTTGCTTTTATAGATGCAGAAAGTAGGTGTAGCATAGCACGCCGGGTAACAGCTGTACTTACTAAATCATTTACAAAAAAGGTTCAAGAGTAATTTTCAATGGGATAATGCCAATTGGAGAAATAAGTGCTAAAAACTTCGAAAGAGTTAGATTCGTTACTTCGAACGGTTTTTGTGTTTGATTTTCGAAGTTTTTATTGCTTGATTTTTTTTTTATCAATACTGATTTGCCAGCCAAACAAGATACGTATAACGGGAAACAATTTTTGGTTGTTTGTCATAGATTTTTCCTAGAGCCAGACGAAGAGAGCTATTGCAAGTTAGTGGCACCTAGAATCTAACTTTTCTTCAAGCTTTCATTGGAGTAGATTTTTTAATTGTTTAGAAAAAATTAACTATATTTATTTCAGGTTTTCCAAATGACACTGGGAATAAGAAAGTTATGGAAACGCCCTATGATGGCGCAGTTCTTGGAAATCAGACTTTTATAATATCCATAAATGAACTCGACAAAAAGAAAATATTGCCTTCCAATTAAATGGAATAAATAAAATGTTAAATTCATTTGTACTAAATGGATAATAAAAATGTTTTACTATCACACACGATCCGACTGCCTACAACAGTAGAACACTGACGAAATGACTTGACTTATGTCAAGGGTCATGGTATCAACTGCGAGAAACAAATTAGAATTACAAATACACGGGATACGCAACCTCAGCACTGATCGCAAGCTTTTCTGTACGTGTATCCATCTTGTCCAATTCTGATTGTACTTGTTTGCACAAAACATGTATGTGCCTTTATTTTATGTAATTTATAGTGAGGTAATTATAATAAATAAGGAATTTGAATAGGAAGAATAGTTTACAAATGATGAATACCAACTACAGATTTTAACTTAAAAAAAAAAAAAAAATAGTTTCATTGCATTAACGCCTTGGGTGCCATGGGACTAGAAATTACTGGAATATTCTTTTATGTTGCTCAAAAATGGCGGATTGAGTTGAACATTTTTTTAGACATTATACATTCACCCAAACAACAAAAATTTGTTTTACGTGAGAATAGTGTCTTAATTTATTTTCCCCTGTGCATCGAGTGCCGGAGCAATAAGCACCGAATATTGTCTTAAATATCATGTCAAGTGTAAGGTACTAATTTGAAAGCTAGCTAAAGTTTCTACAATAACCGTTCTTACGCAATTTTCAAGAGAGCAATTTCATTCAAAGAAACTCGGGCTTATAATTCTTATGTGACGGTTTCTTTTATTTGAACGTTTTTTTTTTATCTCTGTTTGCCTCATTTTAATTGGCTCTTGTTTTTTAATAACTATTGCCACTGAAATGATATTTTCAGTGAAATACGTTAGGCCTCTCGTCCACTGGAACCGAAAAGCTGCGAACTGCGAAGCAACGAATACGGGCGAACGCCGTTCGTCCGAATGCCTCTCGTCCATTGCCTCAGGATTCGTCCGAATTCGCAGTAAACTTGATGGGTCGTCGAAAAGGTTTTTCTCATGATTCTGATGAAAAATGTTTCGCTTTGGAATATCGCCTTTGATTCATCGACGGCTCCGACGACATCAACAAAGACGGGAAATGTGGGCGAATCACATTAATGCCAAAAGAAACGAGTTCGGTGAATTTTTCCATTAAATGGAATATTTAATGAGAAAATATTTGAAGATATTTCCAAAAATTTTGTGCAATGATCTTCAAATAGACAATGACCATCAGTTTTCCTATTTTCGAATGAGAAAGGATACATTTCGATACATACTTGACAACATTTATTCTAAAATATTCTGTTTCCCGTTGGTCCCACAGATATTTCCTGTCAAAAGCACTTTTAAAATGATCGTATTACAGGATATGGAGAGAAAACATTTCCGCTGGCAGTTTTCTGCGCACTGTGGCACTTAAAATCTCAATTTTCTTCTAGATAAAGCAGGACTTTACATTAATAACAACATTTTGATTGTATTTATTCCAAGCTTCCCAAATGAAACCAGAGATAAGAACGTTATGGAAATACGCAGTTCCTACGAGTCTGACATTTTTGGGTTTTTTGAGTCAAGTACTTTTCCAACTTCAGGACTAATTACTATTGAACGAACTACAACAATAGAGATAAGAATTTTATTAATTCAATATAGTTACTTGCCAGTTACTATTATTCAGTGTAAGTGCTCTGAGTCATTCCTACATTTATAATTTTTAACGCAGATCTATTGACAGACAATGAATTTATTCGACAATATTCCTCTAAAATAGTCAAGTCGTTCCTGAGATCTACGGGAACATCTGCAACTATTATTACGCCACCTGTAACCAAGAGCTTGAGAATGTCGTTGTATCTGTTTATACCTAAACCTTTAAAATATTTTTATATCCTAAAGGATACAGGCAAAAAGGAAAGATAAACAAAGTTCAGCTGAAAGTCTAAAAGAATGTTTTTTTTACGCGTATCCTTCCATCCCATAGGGGGAGTGCCAGCTTATGAAATGACTCGACGGCACAATTCGGAGACTATAACAAGACATGTAAACTGTTCTTTGTTTTGGGAGGTACTGTGAATGAAGGACGATGAGCATTTGATTGAACTCCAAAAGTCTTACAGTTTGAACTAGGGAATTCTCGTGACTGAAATCGTTTGGAGCAACCTGTTCAACAGATTAAGCTGCGTTAAAGTCGGGCAAACATTACGACTTCGAATAGCGAATTGATGGGTGATTGCCTATGAGAGAAAGATTGATCCAACCGAAAAACCCTGAGCGTACGATAGCTGATAGCTGCCTGAGGGGGTCCAATTAAAGAATAGAACCATTGATAATTGCCCGGGGAGTGCCTTAGACATCAAACAGGTATTACACCTTTCTAGATAAGCAGCGGGATAAATAGCACTTTATTACTGGCAGCCTTTAGCATAAATCTCCGCTTCATATCTGGGTCATTTGTGAGTCATTGAGAGGTCAGCCTTCGGTGGAGGAGATCCGAGATCTAGTCCCGGCCAGACAGCAGGTCTACACGTCGGCAATATACGACTCACTATCCCCTCCAGTTAATCATCTTTTATCATTTATCTTTAGCCGATTATATTTCCTTATGATTGCTTGTACAAAGATAGGCGTGTTTATAATGTACAGAACTAGAAGAGGTAAAACTCTACCATTATCTCTAAGAACATGAATGGATTCTGTTTTTTTTTTCCCCCAGCAGTTCGTAGAATGTTTTGACTTTTGTTTCCATGCTTCACACATTATTATAGCTATATTATAATATAATTATAAATTACATCCTCCAGCCATAAGTCTTCAAGGTGTTCCATACATTAATTTTAAAGAAAAAATGTAGGTTAACCTGTGACCAATGGCTTCTTAAGGCTAATAGTTATGCCAAGACCGTATAAAAATTAAATTAATGAAACTTTGATTTCTTGAGGAAATCGACTAAACGAAACAGAAAAAAAAAGTAAAATCCTTTGAGAGGAGATCGTTGACCGTTGATGATGCAAGGTAGGGATTGTCGGGGTTCGGTCACTGCTACTTAATAAAACTACATTTTATCATAAAAATGGTTTTATTGTGCCGACGTTGAAAAGTAAAATCCGGGTTATTTGCTCAGGGTAAAGTGAATAAAGCGGCTGGACCAGAGCGCGTGAAATTACACAGGATGAATTATTTATTTATTTTTTAACGGCGCATCAATATCTAGGCTACACAGGATAAAAAGCCAAAAATAGCAAATATTGAAATTAATATTCTTTTTTTTTTTGCGGCAATGTCACTTTTTAATCCATTTTTAGAGATAACAAAACTAAAAAGGCTCCTAAGTAGTGAGCATCTTTATTATTATTTATCGCGTTTAAGCATTAACATATTTTTAGATGGGATATCAATTTTCTCAAGAAAGTTGTGAGACCTATATAGGTATATTTGGTTTAAAAAATTATAAAACAGTTAATAGTGTCGAGGACGAAAGATTGCATTTTTCGCAAACTGTTATGGACAGGCAAGGAGAGGAAAGTTCAATATTATCTATCAAAAATAGAGTAAATCTGAAATGCATCAAATATTTTAAACAAGAATGGTTAATTATGTGAAACTAGTACGAGCATGTTCCTTTTTTCTTTTTTTTTATTTCATTTTACTTGTCCATGCTAATGAGTTGCATTTCGACTGAAGTTGAGTGAGTAAACATTCTCTTATTCTAACTTGAAAACCATAGAAATGAATATAAGGTGCCAATAATAAAGTGATAAAATTTGCTTCAAAATCATAAAAATCAAACCCACCCAATAAACGCTGAAGAATTCAAGAAACGAGTATGTAACAATGGATGTGTTAATTGTTTTCTCCCTTAGCTAAAAGGCGTTATAACATATTTTTTCTATGTTTGTAGCGTCCTTTGCGTTTTCAAATTATTGTCAATTGTCAATTCTATAAATTTGAATGGGTTAGATTCTGCATAATACGTATGAGATATGGAAGAACGTTAATAAGGACTCAATGCATCATTATGTGTATTAAGAAGGATTAACGGAGCATCACATGGCTACACCGCTGCAGTCAATGCTCAGATTATCATCAAAACATTCCGTTAACAATGCCGTAACGTATTAATGATGCCGCCAAAGAAGCATTATACCAACAAGTAACCCAGACAGATACAGAAAAAGTCGGACTCGCAGGAACTGCGTCGTCATAGCGTTACATCATATCGTTCATATCATATACTCGTGGCGTTTGTAAAAGAATAGAAGCAGCTAATGGTAGGTTTTGATCTTTCGTGAAAAATATAAAATAAAATCTCAAAGACAAGTATTATAAGATTTTACGCGCCACAACGAGGAACTGATTGTATCCTAAGCGGAAATTACTCCATCCTCTTTCTCAAAGTTCGATTTTGGACCTATAACAATGTTACTAAATTTTCTTACCTCATTTTACTAAAATTATCATTTTACTGTCAAACTCAACTTAAAAATTTAGATAAACAGAGACAAAAAAAAACCGTTGAAAAGAACAAAACTATCAATTTAGAAGTTTTAAGTACTTATTTCTCCGATTGACATCGCCCCATAGAAAATTACATATGAATCTTTTTTGTAGAGAATTTAGTAAGTTTTTGAATGGCCACATAAAAAAGCCTTATTAACGAGTGCCTACAAGCATATAGACTAAAAACGCACGCATTACGATTTGATCCGCGCGAATTTCGTCCCAAGAACCAAGTACCAGTGTATGGATTCTGCTGGTTAACGAACTTGACCTTTCAAATTAGGCGAAACAATTTTGTACCAAATTTTATAAAAATATACTTATAATATTTCGACTTAAGCATGCCTCAATTATTGCTTGAGTTGTTCCGAAGTTATCCTCGGAATAAAGTGGCTTGCTCCCTCTCATGCATGTATATATATATATATATATATATATATATATATATATATATATATATATATATATATATATGTATCTAGCTACGCTTTTACAGATGCGTCGAGGACTATTATTAATCGCGTTATAGTAGAGGTTTTATTTCTAATTCTTTGAATACTTAAAAATGACAGAAGCAGTGATGCAACACGAATAGTAGACATAGAGAGGATATTTTTCTAATTATAATCAACGATAACATCAAAGGTCTATTGTATTTAAATAGTTTGAATAGATAGGTCGTCACAATGACGTTTAGATCAAGATTTGTAACATTATCATTGAGAGATCAAATATTCTTGTATAGCTGTATCTTATCTGATGCAGAGAGGGAAAAATAGAATTCTGGGAGAAATGCATTAATATTTTATTAAAATTAAAAAAAATGGAATGAAAAGCCAGGCTCAAGTCGAATTATTGCCAGCATTTCTTAAATAATTAGGGACTCTAAAAAATTACAATTTTATATTAATTCATCGACCCCATGGAAACCATCGTACTGCTTATTGTTTCCCTAATTATTTAATAGTTTAATACTACTGTATTATTCTTAAAAAATAAAATCTAAATTAAAAATGCTGGAATAAGTTTCCGGTTTGTAATTACTTCTAATCAGAAATGTTATATAAATGTAATCTCCCTTAAAACCTATACGCTTATGTTTACCTTTAGAAACAACAAAACAAACATGCATATGTTGTGTAAGCTTTCGAAAAACTAAGAAAGGATCATTGAAGTAGATAGATACTTACATCACTAATATAAAGTAGTGTTATATTCCTGTTTATTACTCACCTGAAACAAATAAAAAAAATTGCATTAATTTATTTTACTATTAGAACAAGATTAATGACAAACTACAATCTATGCTAATATGTATATCCTGTCAAATAATTTTATTTTACTATTTATTTATTATTATTTTACGAGCTTCGCAACAATGGCGACTTGCTCTTTTTTTTTTTTTTTTTTATTTTACTAAAGAAATTTAGAAAACCACTTTTATTTCAGCACTAATTTACATGAAAGTTAAGATGTTGGAATTACATTCAGTGTTGGGTTTTCAGTTTGATTATAATTTTAGTAAATTATGTATATTTTATATTGCTTAAATTAAATATATTTGAAATTTAAAACGATTGGCAATAATTCAATGAATAACTGCAGACGAACTATCTACTATATTCAAATATTATTTGAATTTTTTCCTTCTACAAAGGCTTCTTATGAAAGGTCAATTTTTAATATTTGCTCTATGTATATAGGCGACTGAAAACTGCTAAGTAATCGGAATTCTTAATTCATTTACAATTATCCCAGAATATACACTCATAAAATTTCAAACTTCTGACACACCAATCATTCAAAAAGTACTATACTTCAGGCGACGAACGGCCTTCCCAACCACTTATATCAAAAACAAACAAAACTTGGTACTTTCCAGCCCCAGCAGTTCTTTTCTGCTATGAGCCTAGTGCCAAAATAAAAAAATGAAAGATGCTTTAGCCGCTCACTTTTAGCATGTTTCTGGTTACTCATTCCAAACGTGGGCAAACAGAACGCAGGCCCAGAAACTTTTAGGCAGTCAGCTTGCCTATCCAGTACATACAGGAAGCGAGCAATCAAAACACTTGTGGAAGTGAGAAGCAAAAGGCATTGAAGTGACAAGAATCTGAGCACTAAATGAACAGAAAGCGAGTAGAACATGACAAATAGGCCGGAAATGGACCGGAAACTGGGTGCAAGCAAAAAGAGTAACATGGAAATGTGCAGATCGGAATTGGACCTGGGTGTACAGACTGGAAGTGAACGCTTCTTTGGTCTCAAAATTTTGAACCACTTTCGCTTAAAGTTTTCGGACACTTTGGTCCTGACTTGTGCATGATCAATGCTAATATCCGAGATCCTATATCTTCATTCAACAGGTTCATCGCTGAGGCCATGATAGTAACCACTTTTCACTCATCATATTCCACAGTATTGAGATCCCGGCGTTTGAAAGACACACTTTACAGGAAACTGCACGGGGAGTAGACTTAACGTCAAATGCCCCAACTTCTGGCGACCTTGTCTCACATTCCAAAAAATCACTTATTTTAATCTGGAAAGTGGAAATTTCGATAAATGTAGGTGTAAATGGGATCCTTGAAGGGTTTTTACTACTTTAGGCTACTCTATGTGCGGTTTGCGCAATCGCTTCGTAGGACGCGTCACTTAGTGACGGCTTGCTAAAGTATTTCGCAACGTCATTCCTAGCCTTGCTCAATCTCTTTCCCCTTTTAAAGGAAATAATAAGATCCATCATTTGGCTCATGCTCGTTAAGTCAAATTGGGAATCAAAACTAAGGCGTTAAATTCACTGTTAATTTAAATCTGACTGAATCAAGCTATGATAAAACTCTTACTAATCGTCAAGAATAAACACGCATTCATAACAAAATCACATGAAAATTCTACTTATGACCGTAACAATTCATAGCGACAGTGTTTATTGTCCATTTTTTCCAACACTTAGTCTCTTTAGCTGCGTACTGTCTATTGATCAATCAAAATTTTGAAGATCAGAAGGAAAAACACTTTCTTCTAAGAAATGGTAATTAACTGGAAATTATTCGCCGAATAAGTAATTTTGAAACAAAGTTTCACTCTAGGAAAGAGTTTTACAAATGTGTTTCTCAGCGTTTTATCTTGTTTTACAGAAATATTCGTTATAATGAGTATTTCAGTAACATTCCACTGGGAAAATATCAAAAATTCGAAGTGCCGGGCCTCGTCGGAATAATTTGACTTCCTTCAGGACTTCAAGAGATCCATAATTTGTCGAAAAAACCTATCTAGAAGCCCATTATCGTATTTGTATATATCCTAAATGCAGACAAATCTAGACCCATTGCGGCTAAGCGCAATATGATGAAAAGTAATAATTTAAAACATAGGTTAGGCATAGTCGGCATTTGTGTGACGTCCCAAATCGAATTAATATAGGCAGAAACGTACCTAAAAATGAGATCTTGTAAGAACGAAGAAGATAATGCCTCTCGGGTTATCATCTCTCACGAAGCTGTGGCGTTATTAAGTGTTATAAGTGTAATTAAGACTGTGAAGAGAAAACAACATTGCACATTAAAAACTATAATAGCTCAAAATAAGCATTTAATTGGGAGTGTTTCATATAAAGATTGGATTCATTTCTTCCACATGTGGGATGGATCCTTGAAGTACGGCAGAACTTTCACAATGCGTGAACATAAATCACGTCTCAAGATCGTGACTTTCAATTACAGAACAAAAATCATGCATATAGCTTCATGAGTCGATCACTCGTTTTCCACCGAGTACAAGGACACTTGTAATGGTACAGGGATTTGGTTCATTCGAATCGGGTCAGTTATCGTATAAACACGTATTCAAGTCAATATTTCTTTAGCAAATTAATAAATTTTCAAATGCAGACCTCTTTTCGCCCATCCACAAGAATAAAGAATGAAAAGACACCAAAGATATGACGTAAGGGGGTTTCCCTCGCTGTGTCAGAGGAAGGACGTTACCCTCGTGAAAGCTGACGATAGAACAGGATTTACTTATCTCCACAGACATTTGTGCCAATTCTCCCAAATCACAGATTATGCCAAATGAGTCTCCAAATCTATGAGGTCAAATTTAGTTACATACAACCGTATAGAGACTTAGTATGTTGTTCCTTTAATGATGTTTTGTATGTAACATTAAAGTTGTTAAAGAAAGATTTATTTTTTAAAATAATTTTGAATGAAATGATTTCAAATTCAAATTAGTTGTTCCATTTTGCTCACTTGCGGTTCAGTGGGAAGATAATATTTACACCAGAATTGATATAAAGGGTCCGCCAATGAAACTTTATAGGTAATTAAATAAAGTAATTGTTTGTTGAAAAAAGCGATTGACAGAACAAGAAATGACACCGGTTCGTGTAATTTTTCGTAACGGGAATATCCCGTTGTCCCCTCGTTCGCCCGATTTAACTGCATGCGACTTCATTTGTATGGGGATACCTCAAAACCAAGGTGAATCAAGCTGATCCACATATGATCAGTCAAGGTCTGAAGGAACGAATTGTGGACGACATAGCTGTAATCTCTGTCAACATCCTGCGTTGGATGTGATGCTAAACTTCCACACCAGGCTCCAGAATCCCTTAACTGCAATGCATGACATTTGGCAGGCTTAGTGTTCAGAAAATAATATTTTTTATATTAGAAAGTATTAATATTTTTTCTTTTCAACAAAAAATTTTATTTTATTTAATCATCCCGGATCATTGGCGGATCCTGTATTAATGTATATAATTCATGTAGTTGAATGCTTAACATCCTTACTGGGATAAATTTCGAATGCCTCGTTCGCCCAACTCATAATTAAATCTCTCATTCACACTCTCTGCAAACCTCTTTACTACTACTACGTTACTCTCTATAATAAAGAAATTTCCATCTGCTCCATAATTTTTCGTGTGAATCTTTCAGTTCATTTAATATTTTTATTAACTTTATACACTATAAAGTAATTATGGTTGTATAAGAAAAAGAGCTTACGACCTCTTGAAGACATTATTACGTCTTCCACAGACTTTGAATACAATGCCTTTACAACGTGATTCGTCCTTGTAGATGAATTATGGAATAAACGATCTGACATCAAACTGACATCAGTTCAATCCGCTGCCGAAGGCAAGCGATACGGCTAATTGCTTCGCCCTTGAAACTATAGTCAAAAGCTATTGGAAAGGAATATGAATAAGAAAGAAAACTTGGCATACTTCAATACCCAAACACGCTTTAGAAAGTGATCTAATATAATTTTTTCAATAACAAATCATTGGAAAAGTACAGCACTAATTAAAAAAAAAAATGCAAAAGAAGAGTCCGTAATGAATCAGCAGTAAAAAGCGAGCATATTCCTCAGCAAAGCACTGCTTTCATGTAAATTACAAAACTAATCCAAGTAAATTACAAGAGTACTACTACTCATTTTTCAGAATACATTTTTTCAAGCCAAAATGTACATTTTCTCTAGCCACTTTTCGTGGTAGGAAAATTAAATTCACGCCTATAAGGTGTTCATTAATATTTGAATTTTGGGGGTTGCAGGTAAGTACTCGTAATACATCAATATTGTTGATTAACAATCTCGTATTTTTTTTTTTCGAGTTCGATGAAGATTCGAAGATATTGTTTTCAATAAACATTTCCAAAACTATAATCAAACAATGTTGCATGACGTCAGTCAAATAAGTAGTACTCAAGCAATAAAAGACAAACATCTCTCAGTTAGATAACTCCAAATCAACACTTATATTCTTTTTTCTCTCGGAACTACTGAATTGATTCAAACCCTGTATACTCGGAGTAAATACTATTACTTTAGGAGTGGCCTCGTATGACCTTAAGAAGAAAAACTGTACTAAATATTTGAGTCCCTACTGTAATGCTTCTTCTATCAAGGAATGCAGGCATAATCTAGACGGAGTCCTACTGTTGTTAAGGTGACGAAGCAAGACTAAAAATATCTTATCTTAAGACAACTTGTTGATTGTTTGGCGACCAAAAAGCACAAAGGCATTTAAAAATCAGGAGATTCTCAAATTTAAAGCGTGTTAACAATTGGGGTTGTTTGGCTGGTGAAGGTTCATCTTACCGAATTAGGATGAAGAAGATGTATGTATGTGCGTGTGCGTGCGTGCTTGTGTGTGTGTGCTATATGTTTACGTGAAACAACCGTAGCGATTACGGTTTTGGGCTCATAGGTAATTTAAACCGCGGCGAGATTGACCGTTCCGGGAAAAAATTAGAATTGTCTGGAATATTCGGTTTGGATACTTCAAAGACAGCTGATTGAATTGATAAGGTTGTTTGTTACGTTTGCTATTGAGAAAGAATTATTTATATATATATATATATATATATATATATATATATATATATATATATATATATATATATATATATATATATATAGCAGCAGTTATGACATTTTCTTAAATAGGTCGAAAGTGGTTGGGAAATCATGAAATTGGAAGGTGCCCATTGAAAAACTTCGATACTGATCTTAACCGGGGAAATTCATGCTTAATCAGTTTTTAATTGTTTTGTTTTTTAAATGATTTAACAGTCAAATGAATGTTGCTACGAAACAAGGTATTTAAATGAAAACATGTTTGGAATACTGGATAGGAGTTCCTTATATAGTTTACGCAATTCAATGTATTTGTAATACAATTTTCCTTAAGAATAAGCGGAAGTCGAGTAGGCGGAGTTAGTAATTTCCGCTTTCTGTCGCCTAAAATCAGGCCTTTCTTCGAGATGTTATCGAGAATATCAAAACAAATTATTATTTTGTTCTATTCAAAGTCTAGTTAATATATATACGAAGCCTCAGCAGTCGGTACACATCAACAAGAAACATTAACTGTTCCTATCAAAGCTTTCCAAATGTCCCTAGGGATAAGAACAGAACAGATGAAGCAGTTCGTACGAGTCGGACATTTTACAAATCGAGTTGAGCAAATCATCGGAATTTATTAAATAATTCCTTTTAATTTTTAAGCTGCTTGATTTGTGAACAATCACGATTTTGGAGACAGTGTTTGTCAGAAGATATGAGAAAAACCTCTTCAAAAACGCCATTAAATTTAATCAACGGTGACCACATATCTCAACAATACTCGGATCCTTCATCCCCCAGAGGCCCAGGTCATACAATAACAGAATAATACGTCATATACAACAATACCTAATTGGTATATTCATGGATTCGCCACCTTTAAGAACTATGAAAGCGTGTCACAAGCGACGTGTGTAAGTGAATGTTGCGCACAGGAAAAGGGGTTTCCTAAGATCCGCACCAATTTCAGTGAATACACGAGTTTACTCAACACAAGAAAATACATATAATTTTTCTTGATCCAAACTACACACACGAGTTCATTAAATTATAGTAAAGTAGAAATCCGCCATTAAAAAACTCTCGTTAATAACGTAACAATTCAAATGGAAAGCCATTTGTATTATAAAAGCTTCAAAGCTCTTCCGCGAACTATAATAATAATAACTAATACACTTTTTATGAATAATAAAAAAAAATAATTAAAAATTTATTTATTTCATATAATAGTCCTTATTGTTTTAAAGCATGAAGGACATATGATTCACATCCCAAATAGCAGCGAAGACATCGCATACAAATGCGCAAAATGTCGAATGTGAAAATCACTATTTTCCAGAGTGAAAAAAAACTTTTATTCATTCCTTTGCTTTTGGTTAGTCAAATAGTCGGCAGATTCGACCTTTTGACAGTGGTTACTTTCCCCTTTAACTGAATGGACTTGGATTCGCCGTCCATCAGTCCAACAGCTATCAATATAGAGTGAAAATGAAAAATACGTTTTTTCACATTCCATACTTTGCATTTGTATCGACGATATTTATTTGTATTAACAAATAAAGGTAAAGAAACTCGTTCAAAATTTTGTTATGGAAATGATTGTGGAAAAAAAAAATCCAAAAATGTACACGCTCATGATGACTTGAGCGAACAGTATTGTCGTGACATATGCGTTCTAAAACCTGGAAATCTCACCGGATTGTGACATCAGGACGATGTCAAAAGCGGATTTTCTACTAATAGATGTACGAGGAAACGCGGTAAAATGTAATACTACTGCCACTTATAGATTGCCCTGCTGCCTTGAGTTCCTATCACATTCATAACTCAAGTCGCTACATAACTGCTATGAACCTAAATAGCTTGTTAAAAATAAATAATTTATTTCAAATTCGGGAAAAATATCTCATTATTATTTTTTCATTGCCAAAAGGGATGGATAAGTACAATGCAATTGCTTTTGATTCTAACTCGGCTGTGAAAATGATAAGTATGGAAGTACTGCAATTATGTATGGACCTAAAATAATCCGCTGTGCTCTGGTAGTGTGCATAAAAATTTGGCGTTCAGAATTTAGTACGAAATAAATAAATAAACAATAAAGCATAAATAGGCAATGACAACGGCCATAGCCACGTTGATTACGCCGGTCCCCGTGGTTTGCAGAGTTTACCAACGCCGGGCGTGGACAGTACTCAAGTGGGTAACCGTCAACGTGCTGTTAGCTTTGTAGAAGGGTGGCATAGATAGCCCGGCGCTAACAGCCAGATGTTGAAACGCCGAAAAAACTAAATTACTAAATAAATAAAACAAGCCGTTGCTTAACTTCGGTGATCTACGGGAACCGGTGTATTCAACGTGGCTATGGCCGTTGGCTACTAATTATTATTATAATAATTTCAAGTTTGGAACAGCCTACATAAATACCTCCCACACGTTGCGCAATCCTTGAGCATATTATGTTGTTTTAATAATGTTGTTTCCATTTCCTATTGAATAATGAATAAGAAAACGAGGACAAGTCTGTATGAAAAGACCGACACTCGATGTAGACCTGCGAACAAGGACATGGACGAAATCTAAATGCATTTAACCTAGTTAATAGGGAGTAAGTGAAAGGTAGCCTAGTACTGCAGGGCAAGGAATCAACCTCCCACATGACAATGATGGACGTTCCGACTTACATCGGACCTCGTTGCCCTTGGACGATTTATAGGAGAAAGAAACTTAAACTGGTCAAATTCTACTAAGTTAGCTATTACAAGGTTAGCTAAAGGGACAACCTTGCAAATAAATGAAACATGACAAAAGCCGAAGGAAAACCAATACACATAATGTTTGTCCTTTAAAAAAAAAGAAGTCTATTACGCTTGAGCTCCTTAACTGCAACATGCGCAGTGTACTCGGAATTTCAGAAGACAATTATTACTTGTTGAAATTTTCCAAAGTAAAGCCCTAGAAAGAATTGAAACCACGACTATATCGACGACCAAGAGCTCATATCAGCACTCACGTCCAAGATGCCGCATGAAATCAATTATGACAACATAGATTGAATAATAATTATTAATGAACCTATTTTTTTACAAGGCAAATTTCTCATTAGGAATGATAAACGCTCGGCATTCTATCTCCCGAGTTTCGTTGCAAGGAAATAACAACGATTTGATTTGGTTCTGGAGTAAACCCCCATTCCAAATGGTATAATAATAGTAGTAATTTCAGACTGAATGACGAAACTAGATTAGCTAATTTTCAGAGCGCACTGAGTTTTGAACTCAGGCTTTCCACTATATTCTTTGACTATTCTGCCACTTTCGTGTATATGTATATGTATATATATATATATATATATATATATATATACGAAAAACTTCGTCGGATGGAGAACAATAATACAATAAAAATGTAGTCTGGATAGGAATTCCCAGGTAAACCTCATACTACTAATGTGTGTGATTTTGCTCATTTTCTTAGCTTATCTCAATAGTTCTGGGTATACCGTAAAAAATCGTAGAACACTAAGATTATATTAATAATTATTAAACCCCCAATACTGCTAGCCACATTTTGCTGATTCACAAACTTTTGCTGTGCGAAAGTTGTATCCTGAGACTAGTTGCGAGAGCGATTGATGTGTCCGTTGAGTTTCGTGGCAAAAGAACCAAAATTGCGGGACCTACTGTAAAATGGGGTCAAATTAGTTCAGTGTGGTGAAATTGGAGGAAGGATATCTTCATTTAACGTATACCAAAGGTCGAATTTTGCCCAAAGAGTGCGAACAGATGAATATATATACCAATATATTTGACTGTTCGCTCTCACCCAAATATATATGTATGTATATATATATATATAAATATATATATATATATATATATATATATATATATATATATATATTTCGATGAGAGCGAATATATAGGACCACACAGTATTAATGTGACTCAATTTTTTGAACAGACATATATAATATACAATATATAATGCATGTGTGTGTGTTCATTTGCGCTCATAAAATCGTACTTCTTAAATAGAAAAAGTAGCTTAAAGAGGATCCTGAAATATAGTATCAACCACACGCACATTTATATATGCGATGGGGTATATACATCTATTTTATGAATATGTAGAGAGAAACACTAAATTAAAATTGAAAAAACGCTAATCTCAAAAGAACTAATGATAAATTGGTCAAGTAAATGAAATATTAGTATACAGAAATAAAATGTATTATATAAAACATACCACAACAATATCACACATATTGAAGACTGAAAACTATGGGACCGGAGACAGTAGCTCGCTAGAAAGCTCGGATAAAACTGATCATGAATATAGTTTGAAATAACTTCTTTAACTTCTAACTTCATGTGGTCAACCCGTGTTTACGGACGTGATTCATCACGTGATCCTAGCGAGGCCTTAGCATCATCAGACGATCCATGCTCGCAAGAGACTATTGCAATAACCTTTATCAATCGTTTCGGCCAACCTCCCAACGTGCAAACACTGCCCTAGGTCGACCAATGTTATCAATATATTATCGTTAGAGAATGACGTAAGAAAATATTATATTTAGTACTATTTTGAGAGATTGGGAGGGAGAGGAGTGCATCATACAGACACAATCAACTAATAGATCACCTAATTTTTTTGTGTTTGTCCATGTGTATATATATATATATATATATATATATATATATATATATATATGTGTGTGTGTGTGTGCGTTTTGTAACAGTGCACGAGGCCCAATAGGGACTACTGTAGACGTATCGGTTTCATGATCATAAGTAACACTAGGAGATAGAAAATGAATTTAATGTTGGGTGGGTCTAGGGACGGTCTGGGACACAGAATGCAACCCTCTAAACATAACACTAGAAGATAAAATCTTTATTGCGCGCCCGGATTTTGTTTTCAAGTCCTCCAGCTTATTAGTCGAGTGTTCTACCAATGAGCTAACCTCGTCCCTGTATACAGGGTGTCACGGATAAATGTATCAATCTTTCAGGTGGTTATAGTAGACCTCAAGTGCAACAAGAAAGTTATAAAGTATGGGTTGATTCCCAACAGAAACAGAGTAAATTCAAATTTCGTATTTATTCCATCATGGTTTCTTATGTGATTACTGAAAACCCGTTTATGATAAATAAAATCCAGTCAAACCATCGTAAATTTTATGAAATATCATTTGAGAAATGCCTCTGGATTATTACATTTTTTTTAGTTATCAAAAGGTATGTAACTCTTAATAGCCAAGCAACCGTCAACTTCCTTATTTGATAATTAAAGTTTATTAAACGGATAAGTTTTGTTGAAAGTAGATGAGTTTTAAACCTCCAGGGGACAGGATAAAAAATTCCCGAAAACAACTATTTTTTAGAATAATCTGAATGTGGTTTATGAAACCTCCCTGGAACCCCATTAAAATTAACATAGTAACATTACAAACCTGTTGGTTTCTCAATGGAAATTTCATCCACATTACTACGGTTTGATTGGATTTTATTTACGACCAAAGGTTTTTCAAAAATTACTACTTATTCATAATAAAACACGATTGTAGTAGAAAAATTTTAAATTTTAATTTACTCTGTTTTTGTTGGGAATTGAACCATACTTTATATGAACATCTTTCTTGCACTTGAGGTCTACTAAAACCTCCTGAAAGGTTGATACTTTTATCCTTTACACCCTGTGTGTATGTGTGTGTGTGTGTGTGTGTGTGTGTGTGTGTGTGTGTGTGTGTGTGTGTGTGTGTGTGTGTGTGTGTGTGTGTGTGTGTGTGTGTGTGTGTGTGTGTGTGTGTGTGTGTGTGTGTGTGTGTGTGTGTGTGTGTGTGTGTGTATGTATATATATATATATATATATATATACATATATATATATATATATATATATATATACATATATATATATATATACATATATATATATATATAGGACCCAGAGAGGCAGATACAGTACGTATCTGATTTTTGACTGTTAGGAACACTAGGAGTTTGTTTACTGGATGTGTTTCCAACATCAACCTTTTCGACAGTTGTACATTCAAGTACACGTTCGTCGGTTGATTGCTTCTATTTTTATGACATGTCTAACTCAGTTTAACTCAGTTTTAACTTTTTTAACTAACTCAGTTTTAACTTTTTTTACTTTTTTAAATAAACGTTTATCATTAAACTGTCAAATTAATGTATCTTGTTTTTTGAAAAACCACCATGATTTTTATTTTTTCATTGTCGTGGTAGTTGTGCCACCTCGAGTAAGCTATGTGAATTTAGAGGATGGTGCTGAGACGGTTGAAAAGCCTCCAAGTACTACTAAAATGTTCTGTGAAGCTGATCGCCTAGCTCTATTGGAAGTTTTTCACACATTGGTATGTAGGAAAGTTGAGGAAATGAGAGTATTGTCTACAGCTGTGCTAAATAACCAGAATTCAAACATACCGACAATATACACATTAATTCAATACTGCATATAAGTGGGGCTTTGGATTTGCACAGAAGCAGGAATTTCACATATATTGTTCAGGAGACACCGTCTGGCTGCTAAATTCATTTGTGTAATATATGCAACTCCTGATCATCCATACATACATGCAGCCTTCACATGATTATTTCAATTTAAACTGGATCTCATTAGTAGCATCAATTTTGCTGCATTGTATGCTCTATCAGCAGCTTTATACTATGCAACGCTAGTACCTAAAGAGCAGCTTGGAGTTCTATACTGATACCCAGTCTTCTACATTGACACCATGAGTAGTAATTTTTCTCATCTCAGGGCACGTTGAGAAAGTTCCTTGCCGCATCAAGGATGTCTCCGCTAAAGGCCGAGTTGTCGATGCGCGGTAAAAAAAAAAAATAATAATTTAAAACGACAAACCGACTACTCCGAGATCCGAGTGAGGAACATTTTAATGATATTAAAAAGTTATTATCTTGTAAATGTAGAACATTCTGGCACACTAATTGTGAAGATGCGTTATATATTAAAGGAGAAAACTCTTATGGGCAAGGTAAATTACCTCAACAATAAGATATCCAGTCACCTAAGACATCGAGATCGCAAAATAACGCGTAACGCAGATTTTTCGGGGTGTTGTTCGGGACCACCCCAGTAGTGTGTACCCAATTTGTCAGCTTCGAAAGATCTGTGCTAACTGCGCAACAATCGAAAAACATTAAAATTTTTGGACATTTTTTTGTTTTTTTGCTTATACGTCCTAAACCGTGCATCTTACAACAATTTGTAGTCTTTTTAAAAGTAGATAAAATTTAAAAACTTGTGGTGCTAAAACAAACTTTTTAAGTAGAATAACTTCCGAGATACAGTTCTTCAAAGTTTGGCTACTTTTCCCAAAAAGTTCAAAATTTAACTATCATGCGTGTTTGGAGGGATATCTAGGCCGGAATAATTATCTTACAAAATACTCTTGAGAATAAAAGTTATAGTAAATTTTATTAGCTTCAAATGAAGCGCAATTCGAAGTCTATAGGCCCTGTGGATGACTAGTTATCTTTAAAAAGTCCGACTCGCAGGAACTGCATAATCTTAGCGCGGTTCCGTTCTTATCTCTAGACTCATTTAAAATGATTAAAATAGAAGCTGTTATTATTTTGGGTCCACATTTCTAGAAAGCATGAAGATTAGATAGTTAGCCGTCGAGGTGATAAGTAAAGATGAAATGGCTGGGATTCGGCTAAAGAAACCTCAATAAGATTTTTGTTAAAAAATCTATATTTAGGACGTTTTGGCTACTCATTGGTAGCCTTCGTCAGCAATGAAAGTGCCGGGAGGCAGAGGAGGACCAACGTTGACAGTTCCATCTTTACTTTCAAGAAAGGTCTTATTTACGATCTTACCTGGATCCAGCCACGATCTTACCTTACCCATCCAGGGTATCCAGCCCTAGGAAGGACCCCGCTAGGCATTTGAAAAGCTATCTTGGAAATCCATATCTCTAAGATTAAATTGTTTTTCTTATTTTTCTTAACCTGATTTATTATCAAATACATTATCCAACTACAAGCAGTTAAAAAATAACAAGGAATAAAAACAGACAAAAAGAACAGTTCGAATAAGCGAAATCAATTACTTTAAAGTTTTAAGCACTTATTTCTCCGATTGACATCGTCTAATCAAAACTTTCATTAGGACCTTTTTTTTAGAGAATTTAGTAACCTTTCTAATGGTATTCTTCCGTTTACCAAGATTCTCAACCTTTTTCGAGATATTAAGGAAAGTATACAAAGTTACCAAAACTTTTTATGTCTGTTAATAAAATATTTTATTCTGACCCTTCCTTAACTCCAAACGTAACATAAATTTCAACATAGTAGTTTTAATGAAAGTAGAACATGCAGAAAATTTTTCAACTGAATCCCATGATTCTAAGTACCTAAACCAAAAACGGTATTCAAAAACTATTTTTCCAATTTTCTCGAAAACGGTTAAAGCTATCGCCTTGAAAATGGTTTCATTCGTTTTTCTAGCCCAAGAAGCCTATAAAACGAGTACTTACAAGCTTATGAACTCAAAAACGTAAGCGTTACGATTTTTTCTGCGCGAATTTCGCCCCAAACGCCATCTTCCAGTGGGCGGATTTTGCTGGTTAACGAACTTGACCTTTCAAATTGGACGACGGATTTTTGTACCAAATTTCATCAAAATCGGACCATCAGGGAAGCCAGAAATGAGCGAACAGACAAATATATATATATATATATATATATATATATATATATATATATATAAATATATACATATATATATATATATATACAAATTTGAACCACCGTTATTTTCGGTCTCTAGGGGTTCTGAAACGCGAAATTTTTTGGTCGGCACTTCCGGATTGTTTCATTGTATCAACCTTATAAGCGGGGTTCCTCCCTATGGGGGAGGGAGGAACCGCGCTAAAACCAAACAACGTCCTTGTTGGGACTGGCTGAGCCAGGCAAATAGCACGAACCATTAGAGCACGTTTCAAACATTTTTCTGTTTCAAACGTTTTATTACTTTTTGAGTGGACTGGGGGTTTGAGGTGGGGGTAGATGGGGGGGGAGGTATGTGGTAGGGGTGAAATGGGGGGGGGTCAAAAACCCCACCATAACAGCTATTGGAATTCTTCCGGTTATTAAAATAATACTATACTTATCAAAATTTACATAAAAATTTCTTTAAAAAGAATAGTAGGTACTGAATTGAAGTTGAAGATGTGAAAATGAAAACGTTTCCAAAATTCAAATTTATGTAGTTTTTATTTAATAAGGAAAAATAAAAAAAACTTCAGGTTTATATTAATTGCAAATAATGCAGTCTATAGTCCCAGTGGGTGACTAGTTATATTTAAAAACCAAAGAACGTCCTTCTTGGGACTGGCTGAGCTTTGTGAATAGTATGTGGTAGTGGTAAAATGGGGGGGGGGGGTCAAACATATCGAACAGTGGTATCATTAATTGCAACAGGACACTCAATAAGATTGGGGTACTACTGTCAATGTAATTTATGTAATACTTTAAATTTATTTTTTCAACTCTTTATATCTTTAACCCTTCATTACTTGGATTGTCTCATATTGACCCGAATGTATTTGAGTATTGGATCTTTGCCCTTTAATTATTTCTAATTGCCTGCCACTTCCATTGTTATCTCCTAGCATTTTGTCGACAATGGAGTTTGTCCAAGATATCGAGAAATCCTAGGGTGAAAAAAATAAACCAGCTATGATTACTTTTTACAATTCTACTAAAGGAAGAATAGCCTCCAATGACCAAATGTGTGCAAAATATAATGATGGGCGGCGCACCAAGAGATGGGGTTAGGCTACATTTTTTCATTTGAACAATCTCAGCGCTAGAAACGCATGTGTTGTTTACAAAAACATCACTGGATTCTGGAAAGGAGATGGGAAGAAGAGCTTTTCGAAAGTCTTAGGTCATCAGTTAGTCAAAAAGTTATCTCTTGGTCGCAAATTCTTTTTCTAACTAGACCTCTAAACCAATAGATTAAGATATGTATGGTCAAGTAAAGATGAAGCAGGAGAATGAAGCAGAAAGAAAACGAAGAGGTATAGTTTTTGTCCTTCCACTAAAGACAATAAATATTCTTCATTTTGTGACACATGTGGCAAATGTGTGTGCAAGGAACATTGTTCACAATTGTTGTACGCCTTAAGTTTTTTTGATTTAAAGCTCTTCCTTATTAAATAAAAACTACATAAATTTGAATTTTGTAAACGTTCTCATTTTCACATCTTCAACTTCAATTCAGTACTATTCTTTTTAAAGAAATTTTTATGTAAATTTCGATAAGTATAGTATTACTTTAATAACAGAAAGAATTGAGGAGCTTAGTATCAAAGTTGGACAACTCCACTTTTGCTTTTTTTACAGGAGAGGCAAAAAACCATATCTACTATATTGATGTCAGTATCATGGTGATTTTTTTATATGTTATTCTTATAGGCCTCAGAAACATTATTTCAAAGGCACTACAAAATTATATAAGTATTAAGGCCGTAATTACACTTTAAATAGTGGAGTTGTCCATGTTTGAAACCAAGTCATGGAGTTGTCTGTTTTTGAAACCAAAGGGAGCCATTTGAAAATTGAACCTATCCTCTTTTGAAACCAAACAAATATGAATTTGGTATGCTCGAGGGTGTTTTAATATAATGTAATTATGTCTAATGTATTAAATCAAAATTATATAGTTAAAAATTACATGAAAAATGTTATTTAAATACAGTTTGACAAAACTGAAATGAAACTAAATTATCCTTATTTTATTAAGTTTAGGAAAAAAGTGGTACTTAGCTATCCTCTTCGCACAGTTTTACCTATAACTACATGTATTGAAGTGGCTGTGCTATAATTTTCATCGCCGTACTCAACCATACCTGTGCACAGCTAATAAAATAAAGTTATCAATTAGCGATGCGATTATTTTATGAAAAACGTAGTAACCATTATTATTTCCTGCAGAGAGTAGTTGAAAAGTTTTTAATAGCAAATAACTGAACATTAACGATGAGATCTATTTAATATCTAGTGTGAAACTGTCAATATTTATTTGTTATACACGAAAATTTAAAAAAAGAGGAATATGTCGAGAACAGTTACCAGTACCACATTAGCTGTTAATTTATTCACCTGAGGTCTTGAAAATATATTTGGAAGGATACATAGCTCTACCACTTGAGTAAAGTATGAATATTTTAAATTAAATACAGGCTGTTTTTCACGGTTGTTGTTATATAAAGCCCGTTTATTAATAAAATAATTATTCTATAGAATTGGTAGTGGTCTCATTCGACTCGGCACAAAAGAAATTCTTCAAAAATCATTCCTAAATCAGAAAGATTCAAGTACCTAGAGGTTTTGTCCCAAAATCCGGCATTCGGAACCACAGTGTGCCGCATAACAGCTAGTTATTAATAAGAATTATCGCCAAATGCACTTATTACAAGTAACTATAAACATTCAGCCATGATGGATTCGCAATGCATGTTGGGAGCAGATTGCATGAATGCAAGCTTCTCATTGGCTACTGATGGAGTTGCCATTTTTTGAAACCAAACTATGTTGGAATTGTCCATATTTTGATTCTGAACGGTTGAAATAAACGCTATTTTACCTATTTTCTGTCCTTTTTTAATGAAAAACAGTTGTAAAATCGAATGCAGCATAGAAATCCACTTAAGAATCGACCAAAATCTCAAAACTGAAAAAAATGGAGTTGTCCAACTTTGATACCAAGCTCCTCAATTCCAATAACTATTAGTTTATTATAATTATTTTTTTAAATTACATAGCCAAAATAAATTAAAATATGGGTCACAGGGGACCCGACGCCTCTAGTTATGGTTGGGTTTTTGACCCCCCCCCCCATTTCACCACTACCACATACCTCCCCCCATGTAACCCCACCTTAAACCCCCAGTCCACTCAAAAAGTAATAAAACATAGAGAAAAATGTTTGAAACGTGCTGTAATGGTTCTTGCTATTCGCCAGGCTCAGTCAGTCCCAAGGACGTTGTTTGGTTTTAAAAGATAACTAGTCACCCACTGGGCCTATAGACTTCCAATTGCGCTTCAATTGAAACTAATAAAATTTACTATAACTTTCATTCCCAGGAGCATTTTGTAAGATGATTATTCCGGCCTAGATATCCCTCCAAACACGCCTGATAGTTAAATTTTGCACTTTTGGGGAAAAGTAGCCAAACTTTGAAGAACTGTATCTCGGAAGTTATTCTACCTAAAAAGTTTGATTTAGCACCACAAGTTTTATCTACTTTTGAAAAGCAAAGAATACAAATTGTTATACGATGCGCGGTTTAGGAACTATAAGCAAAAAACAAACAAATGTCCAAAAATTTTAATGTTTTTCGACTATTGCTCAGTTAGCACAGGCCTTAGTTGACTAGACTATATATGCTCAAACACGCCAACAGTCAAGAACTCATAATTAAAACCGTGTCCACAAACTCATAATTAAAAACGTGTCCACATACTAGTGGCTTTCTTTGTTTAAAAGCTGCCACCTCTTACTCTACATAAAGCCCACACACGAAGGGAATCTTATTTATGGATGTGGAATGCTTAAATGAATTAAACAATTTTATGTGGAGTAGAGGATAATGATTTATACAAAGCGTAACGTTACGCTTTTCTCTAATTTTCTATTTATACCATAAGTACGGGAAGACATTCTTATGTGGGATTTTCTATTATCAGGTGACATTTGAAGTAGTGATATTATCAAATTACATATATCACTTATCTTATTTCGAGTTGATTTGGTTTATCACTAGAATGGATCCTAATACAAAACATGATGAAATCTATCGGCTAAGGACGTGATAAAGCAAAGGATTGTCCAGGGAAAGCGGAAGCTAGCGACAAGCACCAAATGATACGAGATCAGAACACACTTTAAAGCTAGGTTTACACGGGCGAGAAAACTTGCGACAGTACTTGCGCAAGGTCTGTCCCGTCGTGTAAACACGTAGATACAATTTTACCCGACACTTGAACGCAAGTTGTCCCGCGAGCTCTCGCGCGAGTCACTGTCGCAAGTTGTTGCGGGAGACAGCTCAAAATCCGTTTACATTGTGACACCGTTTGATGCAATTTCAACTCGCACTAACAGCTCTTTCCAAGTCAATTTTCAGTTTCTTTGCTGCCGAGAAGACGTCAAAGTCCGGCTCGCAGGAACTGCGTCATCTTAGCGCGGTCCCTAGTGTCACTTGGAAAGCTTCGAATAGAAACAGTACGGTAGGTACGTGAGCGATGGCAAGGGTACTTTTACCTGGAAAAATGACCCCGGCGTTCTCAATGTTCGCTCAAGGAAAACAAAATTTTACAGATAAATTTAATTTTAAGAACTCGACTACAACCAATTAAAAAGAGAGTTAAACAACGACAAAAACCCGCTCAAAAGATCAAAACAAACATGTTTGAAGTTAGAAGCAGTTATTTCTCCGATTGACATCGCCAAATCAAAACTTATTCAGAACCTTCTTTTGTAGAAAATTTAGCAAGTTTTCGAATGGTAACCTTCTGCTTACCACGATTTCCCAACCGTTTTCGAGATATTAAGGAAAATATACGAAGTTCCCAAAACTTTTCATGTCTTTTAATAAAATATTTTATTCTTATCCTTCTTTAACTTCGAACGTTATCAAAATTTAAATATTTTAGTTTGGATGAATTTCAAACATGCAGAAAATATTTCAACTGACTCCCATGATCCTAAGTACCCTAACCAAAAACATTATTCAACAATTATTTTTCTAATTTTCTCGGAAACAGATATCGCCTTAAAAATGGTTTAATAAGTGGACGATCCTGACCTTTCAAATTAGACGAAAGATTTTCTTACCAAAATTTATCGAAATTGGACCATTTCTGAGGCTGTGAGAGAGCGACCAGACAAAACACACACACACACACACACATATCGTCGATACAAATGCCAAGTATCGAATGTGAAAAATCGCATTTTTGATTATCAATCTCTACTGATTGCTGTTGGACTGGTATGTGGCAAACTCTCGAATCTACGTTCACTCAGTGAAAGAGGAGAGTAACATCTGTCAAAAGGTCGAATCTGCCGACAATTCGACTGTCTAAAAGCAATGTAATGAATAAAAGTTTTTTCACTCTCTAAAGTGGTGATTTTCACATTCGATACTTTGCATGTGTACCGACGATATATATATATATATATATATATATATATATATATATATATATATATATATATATATAAACATATAATTTTCTAGTCGACACTTTCGGATTGTCTCATGGGCGGGGTTCCTCCCTATGCAGAGTGGAAGGAACTGCGCTGAAATGCTGCCGCTTTTGTAATAATAGTAGATTTACTATACATTTTTGCCCTTAAGCACAAGTAAACAACAACAAACTATACATTGTTGCACCTAAAATCCAAGAACGTTTACGATTTTACGAATTACCATTACTGAACTCTTTGACTCAACCTAACGTCCGGATAGGTGATTAGAGAGTAGAAAAATGTTTCTTTGGGCAAAACATAAACGATATTACACTTATTAACGATATTATATTTAACGTTGTTACGTTAACATAAGTCTACAAGAAGTTACTTCTTAGGACAAGAATTCAATATTGCAGTGTATTTCTCTGATATCTTTATATCATCTCATCAATAATTGATTTTGGGGATTTTCTATTAAGTTCTTAAATCGATGTCGGTTAGTTTAACCACTTTATTCAACGAAGTGGCGTAAAGTAACCGCATTGACGAAAGTGCAGCTCCTGCATGACGGACCTTTCGTTGACCGTTGTTTATATTTCAAATAACTTTGGCATTTGTGTTAACTATATCGCCTCGAGGTTTGTATCATCCGATTGTAGCGATCTTCAGCTTACCCTCAGGAGAATAGTAATTTTATATGCAAAACAACCGAAAAGAATATTTTTTTTTTTCTCTTTCAATGGCATTTTCGAAAATTGTAGGTCAAATTCGAAATTTTGAATAAAATATGATACAATGAAAGGATGATCAGCAAGGACACGATGATGTGTCAAAATCATAATTACATTAGAGTTCTCTGGAGGAGTTGGCCATGAATGTTAATTCGAAATCTTGTAATAAAAACGTGCTTTCATGTAACATGCCTTCCATGGATAAGAAATAATCACTAATTGATGGGATGATTAATAAAAAAAACATTATACTAATTAGAAACCGCTTCAATGTGCCGCGAATATTACTTTAATTACAGGAAAGAACCCAAATGACTTTACATAAATATTTGTGTGTAAGAGACTGTCGGAGGTTTGGTGATAGTATGTGCACTTATGTGTGATATGGTCTATAAAAGATAAATGTCATTTGTACTTAAGATAAGAAAGATATACATGTGTATACTTTTTCGTCTATTTCTTCTTATTTTTACTTTAAATAGCTAAAATGGCAATTATTTAGAATGTTCGTAGAAGAATTTATTTCTCAATCATATTGAGAAGCCCATATTAACGTTCTTTCACTGAATTTGGTGAATATTAAACATTATATATTTTTCCTACCGGACATAGGATGTCTAAGCGAGACTCGAATCGTTATTTCATATTATAAATTATTTATTTCGGTAAACATTTGATAATTCAAATCGAAAGAGTTGTTACCATCTCGTACACTTCGTAAAATCCTCTCTAAGTTCATAGCGGAGGCTACATCGTAATATCTCATTGTAGGTTTTCTGCAATAAGTAGCTCATTTTAAACTAGATAATTATCCAACAAGTAATCAGGGCCTGGAGACAGGATCTTGCAAAAACTGTTGTAATCATGAGCTTCCTTCTTACTGAATGACGACTAACATCCGGACTTTCTTTTTTCCTTTAAGGATGGGCGCCTTGTACTCCTAATAGCTTAAGCCGTAACAAGAGCTTAATAAATCGGGCCTCTCCGTGGTCCGGTGGCTAGCATGTCGGGATTCTCACAGAGAGATGCGGGGTAAGAGTCTCGATGGTGGGAGGCATTTTTCCAGCGATAAACTCGCTGTAAAACCTCCCTGCACAATAGATGTAAATAAACTATGGCAACCTAGAGATATTCCGGCGTTAGAATTATGGCCTACAAGATGATATTTTCTTTGCTACCTCATATTACATGGGCGAGGTTAGCTCAGTGGTAGAGCACTGGATTAATGAACTGGAGGACCCAGGTTCAAAACCCGAGCGCGGACTGAAGATTTTTGTCTTCTAGTGTGGTCGTTCGAGGGTTGGATTTGGGGTCCGAGATCGTCCCTAGGCTCATTCATCTTTTAATTAATTAATGGGTGCTTGAAAAGGGAAAGATCAGGCGATCGGAGCATAGTACTGGTCATACTATATCCCTATTGTGCCCTGTTGAATCAGATATCTACTACCGTAGCTCCTTGTGGCCTGTTTACGGGACTGATTTTTTTCTCATATTACAATATTAATATGTTTCAAGTGCTAATGACCTCACCAGTCGACGCACCGTAAATAATAATTTATTTATTTAAATTTTAACATAAACTTATACATAATACCGATTTTCAGGACGGGATATCTACATGTTACCACCCGGAAATAATAATTATATTGTTACAATTTCTTATATAATTTATTTTTAATTCCATGATGGGCACCATAGACTAAATTAATGCGTGAATACTATTTGAATGATTCTACAACTATATAGTAAAAAATAATATAACTAACATGAATGATGATCAAAGTATCACTCAGGCATCTAAAAATACTGAACAAAGGTAAAATCTAATGCTGAGGATGAAGACATTCGAAAAATAATTTTATTTTACTTTTTCTTACACCCATTCGTATAGGGTTCTGGATTTTTAATAATTATCCTTCATAGTTTCAACAAAAAAAAAAAAAAAAAACCCACCTCAACAATTAAAAGAAATTATAACAACTTTTCTAAAAGGAAGATGTGGCAACTGCTCTGACTACACTCAAATTTCCGGAGGATACGCGAAGATGTAATTTCCTCGTCTTTGCCCTACTCATCGGATGTTTTGTTGGTAAATGACTCAACATTCCATGAACATCCATATTACAGTGACAACCCAAAGAACTTTTCGGAATTATATATATCCATTAATATAATATGAGCGTTATGAACACATGAAACAGGAGTTTGTAATTTCTGGTTGCATCTTTGGCAGCTAGACCAGATATAAGAGAACAGAGTAAACAACATTATAGAACATCTCATACAAGGAGCAGGAGAGTGATACTAATTTTATAGGTTTTTTAATTTTTTAGGTTGACTTCTATAATTTCTTAAATTACTTAAATTTTTTTTTTACAAAAAAAAAAATACTTTGACATAAATCGAAAAATATATTTTATCATGAGTGATTTTATTAACCTAATATGTAAATATTTCATGAACTATATTTACTTATTCAAAAGAAAAAGAAAAAAAAGAAAAAAAAAGATGAAAATAATAAAGAATGAGTTTCATAAGCGGGAGATGGTGGGTTCGATCCTTGTTTCATAGCAACATTCATTTGACTGTTAAATGCATTTAAAAAAAAAAAGTCCGACTCGCAGGAGCTGCATCATCTTAGCGCGGTTCCATTCATATCCCTAGTGTCATTTTGTATACTTAGAATAGAAACAGTTATTACTTTGTTTAGATCATTCTTAATGAAAACACATATTCCAAAGAAAAGCAAGATTGTCGGCAAGGCACAAGAAACTATTCTAAGCGAAAATTTCCGCCGAAAAAAAAAATTGAAAATTTAAGCGCCGTCCCAAGTTTCTCTCTACGAAGAATCTACTACGAATTTATTTCTAATTGACTTAACTTGCTTTACTAACATATCCATTTTAGTGTTAAATGCAATTAAAAACACTAAACTACTCATTTTACTGTTAAATGCAATTAAAGAAAATAAAATTGTACAAGAAAATGGGAAAGTATTATTATGTTATTTTTTAATGTATTACGCCACGTTCAACCTCAAAATATAATTATATTTCTACTATAGCATTTGGCTTTATGACTTCCTACAGCAGGAACTGCGTCATTTTAAGACGTATCCATTCTCATCCATATTGTCATTTCGAAAGTTTAAAATAGAACTAATCTTTTTTTTTTTTATTATTATTATTTCATCAAAACTGTTAACACCCACAGGTTAGAAGCGGAAATTCCTCAATCTAAAGCAAGACTTTCAAAGTCAATTCAAAATACAAACACGCTTCTCAATTACTTGTCATGTTTTATTGAAAAAAAAAAATGCAATCAAAATAACAGCAAGATATTAAAAACTAAGGCAAACCGAGAAAAAAAAAACAATTAAGAACAAAGGTAAACAGAGATAAAAAAAATCTCTTTCTCTTGGCAAGCTATATTTCTAACAATGAATTGTTTTTCTTATTTTACTTAATCTGTTTTATTGTCAAATACATTATCCAACTATAAGCAATTAAAAAAAACAAAAAAAAAAAACAAGGAATAAAAATATGCAAAAAGAACCGTTCGAATAAACGAAATCAATTACTTCAAAGTTTAAGCACTTATTTATCCGATTGACATCGCTTATTCAAAACTTTCTTTAGAACCTTTTTTGTAGACCATTTAGTAAGATTTCGAATGGTAACCTTTCGCTTCCCAAGATTGTCAACGGTTTTCGAGATACTAACGAAAGTATAAAAGGTTACCAAAACTTTTCTTGTCTGTTAATAAAATATTTTATTCTAATCCTTCCTTTGCTCCAAACGTAACCAAAATTTCAACATATTAGTGTTGATAAAATTCGAACATGCCGAAAATGTTTCAACTGAATCCCATAATTCTAAATACCAAAATCAAAGACAAAGAGAACAGTTCGAATAAGCGAAATCAATTACTTTAAAGTTTTAAGCACTTATTTCTCTGATTGACATCGCCTAATCAAAACTTTCATCAGAACCATTTTTGTAGAGCATTTAGTGAGCTTTCTAATTGTCATCTTCCGTTTCCCAAGATTCTCAACCTTTTTCGAGGTATTAAGGAAAGTATACAAAGTTACCAAAACTTTTTATGTCTGTTAATAAAATATTTTATTCTAACCCTTCCTAAACTCCAAACGTAACAAAAATTTCAACATATTAGTTTTAATGAAAGTAGAACATGCAGAAAATGTTTCAACTGAATCCCATGATTCTAAGTACCCAAACCAAAAACGGTATTCAAAAACTATTTTTCCAATTTTCTCGAAAACGGTTAAAGATATCGCCTTGAAAATCGTTTTCCTAGCCCAAGAAGCCTATAAAACGAGTACTTACAAGCGTATGGACTCAAAAACGTAAGCGTTACGATTTTTTTTGTGCGAATTTCGCCCCTAACGCCATCTTCCAGTAGGCGGATTCTGCTGGTTAACGAACTTGACCTTTTAAATTGGACGACGGATTTTTGTACCAAATTTCATCACAATCGGACCATTAGGGAAGCCAGAAATGAGCGAACAGACAAATATATATATATAAATATATATATATATATATATATATATATATATATATATAAATATATATATATATATATATATATATATATATAAATATATATATATATATATATATATATATATATACAAATTTGAACCACCGTTATTTTCGGTCTCTAGGGGTTCTGAAACGCGAAATTTTCTAGTCGGCACTTCCGGATTGTTTCATTGTATCAACCTTATAAGCGCGGTTCCTCCCTATGGGGGAGGGAGGAACCGCGCTAAAACAAAACATTAAAAATTGAGAAAAATAGATTAAGCATGAATATCCCCAATTAAGATCAGTATCGAAGTTTTTCAATGGCCACTTTCCACATTTCATGATTTCCCAACCATTTTCGACCTATTTAAGAAAATTTCAAAACTGTGTCCGCGCGTGTGTGTGTGTGTCCGTGCGTGCGTGTGTGTGTGTGTGTGTGTGTGTGTGTGTGTGTGTGTGTGTGTGTGTGTGTGTGTGTGTGTGTGTGTGTGTGTGTGAAAAAATAAAATAAAATAAAGAATGAGGGACCCGATGGGAGAGAGGCTGCCGCGCCCGCATTTCACCCAAGGAGTTGTGGTGCGAGTCCAGCTTATAGCAGGCTTAATTTTTACGGCGATGGACACGCTCAACAATTCCCTGGTCCACCATTGATATTTACTACAGATGGCAACAGATGTAACATAAAAGTGATTGAAGACGCCAGTGACGACTGTCTCTAGCGAAATTACTGACGGACCTAAAAGCCACAACAACAAGATATTTTTAATAACGCATTTTTACTGCTGTTAGGACAGTCCCTGTCTATGTGAGAGATGGTTTTAGAAATTTGGTACTTATATTTTCAATTGTAAATAAACTATTTTATTTGTTTATATAATTTTATTTTGTTTTATTTAGGGCTTGTTCGATTCCCACTATGGGGTGGTGGCTTTTCTTTAGAAAAAAGATACGGCATCAGCCCTATCCTGGCTAGAATAGGGTGGTAACCCACAGATAACCCGTCCTAAAAGTCTTAGTTAATAATAATGGACGTTAAAATTTAAATAACATTATTTAGGGCTTATCTGCATCTAGGTGACTAGCGCCGAGAACATTATATAAGTATAAATTTTATTTATCTATAATAATATCTTTATATTTATGTCTTTCAAAGTATAAATATCAATTCAAGGTAGGCATCAAATATGTCTAAATTTGACTTAATACATTTATGTATAGGCTCCCCCAGTCCATGCTGCTCAGTATTAAAAATAAATTATTTGCGAATATATATTAATTGAGTTTTTCAAAATCATTGTGTTTTTAGCTTTAAAATGGTCGCCTTCCAGTAATCGCGAATTCTAAACCTTTTCGAGCTATTACGTAATATGGACTGCTTATGAATTTACCTTAATTTTAAATATGTACCACCTATATATATATGCATACAATATGAACGACTACCTTATCGGAACAGTCATTCAACAAATGTTGTCCAAGAGGAAAAATAAAACACGCAAAAAAGGAAAAATAATTATTATTATGGGGGGTGGGGTCTCTCAGATAACTGGGGAATATTTTTACTGGGGAATAGTTCCAACCAGTAAAAAAAATATTTTTATTTTTAGAAATATTTTCTTTATTTATTGATTATGGGCATTAAGAAATTTCCTTACGGCCATAGCCGTGTCGAGTAGAACTGCTTGCTGGGATAATATTAAGTGTTCCTCTGACAATTTTAGATATTTGGTGGCACTGACTGTAGTATTCGATATCAAACCATTGCTCGAAATAATAACTGCATTAACTCTAGCGGAATCTAATTTATAGAGATCTTTTAACTCAATGGCCAAGTCTCGATATTTTCGCAGCTTTTCGGCATATCCTTTTCGAATATTCTCATCAACAGAATATTCTCATCTATTACTATTATTATTATTATTGAATTTTAACGTCCATTTATTATTAACTACGAATTTTAGGAGGGGTTATCAATAGGTTATCACCCTCTTCTAGCCAGGATAGGGCTGATGCCTTTTCATTTTTCTAAAGAAAAGCCACAACCCCTAGTGGGAATCGAACCCACTACCCTTTGGCACGGACTTAAGTGCTCATGCCTTAATAATTATAAAACTTTTTAACACAGGTAGAAAACATAGATACATTTTAAATTTAATTAAGATGGACCAAAAAAAAAATTCAATAACAGAAGGCCCGTTGAACATGAGTATTGAAGTGGAATTTTTCAAGTCCTGAGTCTGAAGAATTCCACCACCTACAATGACTAAGTCAGAAATGGAGTTCGAATACTGCTTAGTATCCGAACTGCTTAGTAACGGTGAGATTCGAAATTTAGAATTTAGTCAGAAGATGACAGGAAATTTTCCTCCTTAAATTTAAAGTTTGTTTTATGTTCCAAGCCCGTCATTATCACAAAAGGAATAAAAAAATAAAGCAGGAATTGCTGATTAACTTTTAACACCAACGTTGTCTTCTGATTATATAGAAATATATCACGAGGGATACAAAAAAAAACCGTGTAATTAAATAATTGTTTATTTATTTTATTTTAAGGGCTTGTATCTATGCTGATGAGCTCTAATTTAATAAATCTATTGATACTTTTAGCACAATCCTAACAGTTTCCTGAAATAAAAAGAAGTACTCAACAATTGAGGACTTTTTGTTACGAGCGTCTTAACGGCTACTGAATGAAGTTACGACAGTGTTACATTGAAAGGAGCATTACAAAACACACAAGAATCCATCGAACAAAGAATAAAAATACAGAAGAATAAAATCATGAAAGCAGGAAATATTAATTGGATAGTATAACTTGAGATTTTTACCTACGACCTAAGGTGTGCGCATTCCGTGCCGCGTTCAATTCCTGTTAAGGGCTTTCTTTCGAAAAATTAAAACGCATCATTCCTATCATGGCTAGAAAATAGTTGTAACCTGTAGATAACATGTCCCAAAAATGTTTATGCATAATTAAGCGATACAATTTATATAAATAAATAATTTTAGATTTATTACTGTCGTACTGATTTTCTAACTCGTTAATTATTACAAAACAAGGAAAATTATAAGATATTGCGGTACTATAAACTTCACCAATTTATTTTTATTTGGAAAAAAATAACTCCGGACCACAATGAGAAATATAGATATACGGACTGTTTCAATTTAAAATTGACGAGGACAAACTTACTGTTGACTTTATAATGAAACTGACATTATGATTTCTTTATTACTATAACAACTAAAATAAACATACATTTAATGTTTTTTCCCCTCTGCTCTGAAAATCATTTTAAGTTAAAAAAAATACTACAAGCAACGACCAAGAAACATTTAAAGAAAAAATGGAAAGCAATTAGAACAAGAAAAAAACCTCTTAAGGAAGGTACAATGTAATCTGTAATAAGTAGATAATGAAGCCAAAGCCCGCCTCCCCCACCTTAAAAATAAATTAAATAAGATCACTTAGTTCAGAAAAATATTTCTTTTTAGGTGCAATTGCGTTTTAGTTGGCTAACTATTCCAAGTTCTGGATTGTTAGTATTCCATAGACGCCAAACGCTGCCAAATTAATTCCTATATAAGCCCCGGTTTTGTTTTTTTCGCGTAAAATGAACAATTCATCGTCCACTGGTTAATTTCAAGAGAAAAAAGCTTAGGTATACAGTGTTATGTTTTGTTTTTTTTTTGTTTTACATCAAGCACAAAAAAATGACTTATTTCTCGTCCTAATGTAATAAAAATCGTATTAAGCATGTAAACGTAATTTTCTGAATTCAACGTAGACATTACTGAATTTTAAATACTTTATGAACTACGAAATTTCATATTTATTTTTGAAAACTTTTCAATTAATCTGAAAAGTCTTCTTCAACTATTTTAAGTGATCAGTTTAACTCAGTATCAGGTTGACACGCCTTAAATTCAACCAAAATAACTCAGTATCAATGTACCAGTCAGTTTCTTTACAGATGTTTGCACTTTGTCAAGTTGAATCAACTTTTTCTCTCTTTTCATTAGATTTGAATGAAAAGAATGCCTTTAAGTATATCTCTGGAGATTTTTAGAAACCTTTAATACAGCAGTAAAGGGTTACAGTCTAAAATACAGTAGTATTCTGAGATTTTTTCCCAGTTAACCTAAAACTGATAATAATTTGATAATAATATATATTGATATTATGATGATGATAATAATAATAATAACAATTTGATAGAGAGGAAAGCAAAAAAAACTTGGTCTTTAATGTCTTTCACTCTCGTAGGAGTAAAAGACGCGGTGCAAGGAAATTTCCAAAATTACAAGTATAACAATCAAACATATCGTTTTGTTGGGCTGGTGGTGACAATGTGTACCTAAATTAATATTTTAGTAGATTCTTTAATAATTAATATTTTGTTTCCAGTTGTATTCCTCCGTATCTTTTATTGATTACAGGTGAAGACTAGAAAACAACCAAGGTGGAGGCTGGGCTGAATGATCAATTTTGAAGCCCTAAATAAAGAAATAAATAAATAGCCTGAAACTGAAATTTAAAGTACAAGTAGATTACGAGTATTAATGGATTTATGATTTTTACTATTTATGTCGGCTAGTCTAGCCGAATCCCGACCATCCCTAGACTTTGTATTATTCTTCTGAATTTTCAAGGTTTTATAGATTCTTAGTATTTATTTTTTTATTTTAATTTTAACGTCCATTATTATTAACTAAGAATTTTAGGACGGGTTATCTATAGGTTACCACCCTTTTCTAGCCAGGATAGGGCTGATGCCTTTTCTTTTTTCTAAAGAAAAGCCACCACCCCATAGTGGGGATCGAACCTACGATCTTTGGCACTTAGGTATTTTGTAATATTCTTATGAATGAAGCACAGTCGTAACTTCTTTCTTCGCTGTTTAGACGCTTGCATCGACTAGTTTAAAAGCTTACAAAAACTGCATATCCTTTGAGAGATACGGCTTTATATTACATTTTTTTTTTGGAAGTCATCTCAAAGTGTGACATAACACCTCACAGCAATGAGAGAGGACTTTGGTTGACTGTTTTTTTTCCCCCCTTAGAGTGACAACATAAGTTGAAATCTGCTTGTTACAGTAGAAATATGTTACATACACATTAGTACAGTAGAAATATGTTACATACAGAAACGTTTGAATATTATGCCATTTTTGTTTGACGTTTCATTTTTTTTTTTAAATTGTTTTTCTTGGACTATATACTGTACAATGGCAGTTTTTATAAAGCAAGGTTCCTTCGTGTTCTTTAGTTCTAATATGTCGTGTTAATAGAATGCTAAATATGCATTGCGTCAATAATAAATTACTGTAACTTAAAAAATATATACATGATTGAATTATTTAATCAATACACAAACACAATTTATAATAGATAAATACAATGACAATTCGTATAACCTAATTTTTTCACAAACTAAAACCACACATTAATTCAAAATTACCTTATTTACAGAAGTGTCGAGGATCCTGTCGAGTCCGCTGAGGGAACCTGGTTGAGAGGACATGATAGGTCTAAGAGGTGCTGGCTTGGACTGCTGAGCTCTCGCCATGTCGCTGGGATCACTCTGAATACAAGTACACTCGGCTTTCTTCGGCTGTCCTCGGGTCTGCTCGCACTTCCGATCAGGTGGACTAAGCAAGTGCACCAAAGCTGAAGTAATTCCTAGGTCCACCCGAAACAAATTTACTAATCTCATATCACTCCATAAAAGAACATTTTATTGCAACAACAAAAGTCATGGCTTACATATGTATGCATATCATGAATATGTAAGCTCTTTTCACATTTATAACCTACATCAGAAATAATTTGCAGCTAAAACTTTAAACCCATGTTATTCATATATTTTTAAATGAAAATAAAGCATGATAAGATATGTATACAATCACGACTCTGAATACTACATGAGAAGCGAAGTTTGAGAGGACGAAAAGAGATTGATTTTGTACTAAAAAATGATTTAAGTTTAGAGGCTTTTACAGAAATAAAGATCAGTTAAAAAGCATAATACATTTTAAACCTTACCTACCGTATTGACCAATTAATGCATCGCCTGGAAAAGTGCACAAATAAACGCAACATTTTTCAAGCTAAGTTTACTAAAAGAGGGGTTATATTTCTGGGAGCTAACAGTGGTACCACCTTTGCAATAATGTATTACAATTCACTACATAAACCCAACCCCACCCTAAATACAAAAACTATTGGACTAGTAAAATATCTAATAAAATCACAGAAGCCAATTAAAAAATAGCGGTTGATTTAAGTCAGAACGTATTCAGTTATTCAAATATGAATCTTAAAATCATATTATATTTATACGAGACATTTTTTTTTAATCTAGTCTTCAAACGAATTTGATATATTTTATTTTCATCGTGAAAACATCAATATCCCCCCTTCTTAGTTTGCTTATAAAATATTCATAGGGTGTTTATTGTTTAAGTATTTTATCAGTTAAAAATAAAGAAATTCGTAATACTACTAAAAATGTATGGATGCCAAATTAATAGATTTGATTAGATAAAAACTTCGCATTGATTTAGCTCCATGGAGGAGGTAGTAGTATATAATACATTTAAAACAAACTCCAGTTTTCTAATTATTACATTACTCCAAACACAAATGTTTCAAAATATTTCAGAAGCATATCATAGATTATATTTATGTATCTAAATTTGTAACGTCCTTTTAAAATTATTACAGATTTCCAGGAAGGGTAATCTACAGATTACTACCCTTTTGTTTCACGGGCGTATATAAGGGGGGCCTGAGGGGGCTGCAGACCCCCCCCGAAATTATGTTTTCTTGAGAACATTTCTTATAAAAAAAAAAAAAAAAAAAAAAAAAAAAAAAAAAAAAAAAACTATAACAACAAAAAATGTAAAAAATGTCTTCTACATTTACCCTGGTCTACTAGGTGTCCAGTGGACCTTAAAACCCACCAATTACACCTAAATATTTCCTATTCCCCAAATGCCTAGGTCCTCCCAGCCCCCCCCTCCCGAAATTATTTTCCATTATTATTTTTTTGTGACTGATATAATTTTTTCGCGCGAATTTTGCCGAAAAAACAGTGGTCCGGTAGGAGGATTCTGCCCGATAACGAACCTGAACTTTTGTTTGATTTTATTTTTTATTTTATTTGCTTGAAAAGCTTCGCAACACAGGTGATCTGATCAAAGAAAATTAATAATAAAAATAATAAGGAAATACTTTCAAATTTACATTCATAATTAACATTGATTGTTCATATGTATAAATATATATATATATATATATATATATATATATATATATATATATATATATATATATATATATATATATATATATATACATAAAAATAACTTTTGTTTGAGACAAAGTATTTTGGTCCCAAATCTTCTACTATATATTTGTCAAATACCACTCACTCACTGACCTATCATCGCCCAACCATTCGACAAAAAAATTTTGCATGGACACTCCCTTTGGGATGTAAACACTCGCTAAAAAAGGTTTTTTGATATTCAAATTTTTAAAAGGGTTTGAAGTTTTAGTTTTAAAGACAGCAAGCTCGCGTAGGCAGAATGCGTTGCTAGGACGATAACGGAACAGCTGTGACAGTACTGCATCTATTTCATAGTATTATTTTTAATTGTGGTTAATTTCAACTATGATGACAGTCCTTGTATTACTAGAAATAAACTGACCCTCACAGAGTTTACGCTATGAGGTACAAAAGCACCATTTTAATTACGGCTCATTTCAACTCGCCCCCAAGGAGTTTACGCTGTACCTGGTGATGGTACGATCCGAGGTAATAATATCCCGAACCCTTGCACAGCCTCTTCACCCATCAGCATGCCCAGGCACTACACTTCTTGTAAATGCTCGCAAATATAATTGGTGTTTCAAAATGATATCTAAGAAACATAAAGTTTTAAATTTTAACGCACATTTATTAGTGACAGCGAAATTTAACCTGTATTCGTAACACTGCTGTTACTGGTAACCTCATGGGAGTATATAGGAAATAATTACGGGGGAGGGGCTGGGAGCATTTCCGGTGTATGAAATACTAACAATCTAGAACTTGCAATAGTTAGCCAACTAAGAAACTATTACACCAACAAAAAGAATACTTTTTCTGAACTAAGTGATCTTATTTAATCTGTTGTTTTTTTTAGGGTTCTATGACACATTTTTACCAATGAAGTCAAAATTTCAGGGGGGGGAGCTGCAGCCCACTCAGTCCCCCTCCTTATATACGCCCATGGGTAACCTATAGATAACGGGTTATCTATAGGTTACCTACTGGTCCGGAGTGCCCTAGTGTCAAAGAACATTATACTTTGTTTACTTATCAGTTGATGTATAACATATAGTATGACGGGAACCGTGCTATAATAAATTGTAAAAAATTATATAGTAGCATTAATTTTGATGATACATTATTTAGCGCAATAAAAAAAACTACTTATCTGCCGTGAAGAAGCACGGGCATTCAGCTAGTTTAACCATAAAAAATATACATGGGTGTATATATTAAGGGGTATATTTATAAAAAAAAAATGGTTCAAGTGTATGTATAGGTATATATAAAATAGAAATTTGAACAACCAATTTTTTCGTGACCTATGAGTTATAAAATGCCTACATTTTTCGCCAGCACTTCCAAGTTTCGAATGATTTAAAAAAAAAATAAATAAAATAAAAAATAGATAAATAAAACTTAAAAGTTGAGTTTTGAATTTTCTGAGTCTTCCTTGACAAGAACTCGCGTGACCAACGAGGTCAGAAGAAAACCTCGAGACCCTGATTTTACCAAGGTTACAGCTATCTTATTGAGAGGGGTCTCGTCCAATAAAATGCTTATTTTTGCTTTCACTGAATGTTCTTCATTATTTAGATTTATTTAGATTTCAGCGTCCTCTTGGCCTAATATACCCCTACACATATGTATATAAAACCAGTTTTGAGCTTTTCGTTTATTTCCTGAAATATTTCGAAAATGGTTGGTAAATCGTTGTAAGCTTTCCTACAAAAACGGTTCTCGTGACATTTTTGGTAGAGCCCTCTCATTTGGAGAAATTGGTGCTTAAAATTCGAGTTTCGTTTAGTTCCTTTGATTTGGTTTTGTCTCTGTTTGATTCAGTTTTAATTGGTTCTTGTTTTTAACGCCAATTAGTAGTGCAATTATATTCTTCGTAAAACATAATAAGTAAATGAGAAGCATGTCTATATTCCCTGTTGTTAGTAATGGAGGTCACCTTTAGAATGAGCGGTAGTCAAGGTGGTGGAGTGAGTAATTTACGCTTAGAGTTGGCTGTTAGGTAGAAGAACCTTATGGAAACGCCCTGAGCAGGGCCACCACATCTCAGAGCCGGCCAGGGACCAGATCACGGGCCCCCACTTCTCAAAGCCAGAATGAAAATTCTAGTACTTTGCTATAGGACTTTGGGCATTTTAAAATTATTTTCATCTTCAGTTTTGAGCAAAATGAGAATAAAAGCCGACAATCGGTGCTGCAAAGGTCACTTTCGGTACTTTTTTTCCAATTAGCGAGGATCGGCCCGGGCCCCCACGGTGCTCGGGCCCGGGACAACTGTACCCGGTTGTCCCCCCCCCCCCATGTGGTGGCCCTGGCCCTGAGATGACGTTTTTTTTTTTTTATCTTGTGGCCGATTTGGTTTTGTTTATTCGAATATCACTTGGAAGGCCGATGGCCGCAGGTGCTAAAGCGTGAGCAGTCCGTGCTAGCGAGAGATGACGACATTTCATAAGCCATAAGGGTGGGTTTACACTAGCTAGTTATTGTAGGATATTTATATCGGAGAGAAATTGCGACTAATGAAAACCCATGTAAAATGTATGTCTGCAATAAATTGCTCATGGTAGCAATTTATTGCAGACATACATTTTACATGGGTTTTCAGTAGTCGCAATTTCTATCCGATATAAATATCCTGCAATAACTAGCAAGTGTAATCCCACCCTAAGTCACGAAAGAATTGGTTATTCACATTTCAATTTTTATGTAGATACAGTGCATATGTATATAAGTATATTTGTCTGTTCGTGCTATCGTCGATTCCTTGTACTTCTAAATCCTTTCTCAATGAGCACCTACAAAAGATTGGTAAGTCCACAAAAAAGTTACAGCCATCTGGATAGATTGTATACTAAAAATACTAAAATACTTTCGTGAACGAATAAGTGTCTCCTTTAAGGACATTCCAAAGAAAAGTAGGTACGTAACAATATTAACCGTTTTATTTTCTAATTGTATATTGGAAGACCTACTACTTGTATAGAACGACAGGGCGGGGCTCTGACTAAGGGTGTGAGAGGCTAAAAAGCGAGGTCAGGGAAAGGGGCTTACCTTACTGACTTGCATCATGAATGCAATTAGAGATGGGGTGTGACAGACAGTTTTCCTATCAGCTACTAAAAAAATCACAATCATTTTGCACAACTTGATGCTATCACCAAAAAGGAACGTTCTGGCTGCTAATCATTGTATCAATCCACATTCAAGTAGTGATTGCCCATATATTAAGTGGGCGAGAGGTTCGCCATAATTTTTACTTTGCTATCCACCTTGATCCTCCCAGTCATCACTAAACTAACATCATTGAAGAAAATTGATTTCTTACTCACAATATATAGACTCCAGAAAGTACAGCAAATATTTCAGTTTGGAAATGACAAGTCTAAAATTATTGTAAGATTAGTGTTGCACAAACAATAATAATATGAGTTAAAATAAATTGAGGAAATGCCAACAATTTTTTTTTTGTGTGTGCTAAACGGTGTATCAAGGATTGGGCTATTAACGCCGACCTACAATTATTAAGTATTACAGATGAGAAAGCAGAATTATTAAGTATTCCAGATGAGAAAGCAGATGCTACCAAAAACATACCTTACCGAGTGAAGAGAGACTTTTGAAGTTGGGTATTTTACTAAATTTGAAAGAGGATTTTATTGCAGGCCAACTTGAGAGCTGAAGCCTGTGTGAAAGGCTATGACAAGACAATCGGAAATTTGGCAGTATTTGTTTCCTTTTTTTTTTTTTTTTATTATAGCACTTTCCTCCGAAGGAAAGTAGCTATTGAGGTTGCACTCATGACGGAATTTTTGGAAAATTTCTTAGAATCTTTATCTACATATATATATATATATATATATATATATATATATATATATATATATATATATATCCATATTTAGTTATATATGTGTCCGTTAACACGATACAGGCCAGAGTGTTTGTTTTTTCGCCATGAAACTTGGTATGTAGTATTCTTCCACCAAACGGTAGAACAAGTTCGCTAACCAACAAAATCGGTCCATGTAAAGGGGGGTTTACTCCGGAGCCAAAGTAGTTATTTGTTATGGTCAACTGAAGAGAAAAATTTGTTATAAAAATAAACTAAATCGGTTGAATAGAAGGCAGGGTTTACTCAGGACAGAAATTACTAATTTCCTTATACCGGTCGTAATTTATGTTGTATTGTAACGAAACTCTTTTTACGTCCTGGGTATCTAATAAGAAAGAAGTGATATGAAAATGAACTAAATCAGTCTATCTGAAGAGGGGGAGGTGATACTTTGTACTATGTTTGAATTGAATTCTTCCGCCAAACGTAGGTTCGCGAAACTCATCAAGATCAATAGATCAAAATGTGAAGCTTTGTGTATTTAGTACGTAGTGTAGAAAACTCTGAAAAAGTGTGCATACACAAAACTCTGAAAGAAAATTATTAGAAAATTAATAATTGAAACAGCTGCTCATAAAAAATGCAAAAGAGTAGAACAATTTATGTTTTTATTTATCTTTATAGGTTATTTACAGCAAAATAATCAGTAATGCAGTCTACACTACCCAAATTCTGAGGAAAGTGCTTAGTTATGCAGCTCCTGCATGACGGACTTTTTTTTTTCTTAAAGCGTACCAACCTTTTAGGATATTAAGGCCACAGATGTAAGATAAAGTTGGGAATTTCATTTTATAAATGTATGCTTGTAATAACTGTTATTAAGCCTTTATGTGATAAATTATTGTCTTCAAAATGATATATTATTGAATCTTTGAATTTTTAAGCTTATGTTACTTAATTTGTATATTAGCAGTTAATTTAACTACATTGAGCAATGATTTCTGTTTGTTGCACATAGCCAGGTTTTGGTTTACTTACACCCCGGGGTGTTTGTTTTCTTTGCTTTAACAAAAAGCCAAACCTGATTTTCGTTTAGAAAATAAAAATCAAGAAAGATCATCAAGGGAGACCAAAAATCTTCACTCTTCAGAGAACCAAAATCATTGACAAAGGTATGTATAAAAAAAATAAAAAATGGTACAGTAAACGAAAAGATTTATGGTAGGTGTACCTAACAAAGAAATTGAATGTAGGTATTGATTGTTAAACGTGTTTACAAAATGGTATTTTTGTTAGAGAAAGTAATTTACATTTTTTGAAGTATTTCACACAGAGAATGCCGTTCTAGCTGTTGGAGATAAGGAGGAAAATTGTACAGAGTGATTTTGATAACATTCAGCTGATTCACTTTAATATGTCTGGTGACCTCCAAAGATTTTGTCTCATCTAGAGAAAGAATGCTCTGAACGTATGTTTTTAGAAGGTTTCCTTTCTATTTATATTTAATAAGATTATTCCGATTGAATGAATTATAAAAACAAGAGTCTTAGTAACACCAGTGTACTGTATTCTGCCACAATAAAAATGCCTACCAGAAAATGATTGGCCATATATTAAAAAAATATCAATTTATGTCTGCTAGGGTTCTGCCGCTCAACGTTTAGAATGATTATATTGGCCTGTCATAAATTGCATATACCAGGAAATCAGATAACAAATAATTCCAAACATTATGGTCTTTGGGCTGTGACCGTGTCTTCACTATATTCACCGTTTTGCCAGTTATACTGCCCCAGAGTTTCGATCTATGCGCTTGTTTTTTTAGGTATAAATCACAACTGGGCCATTAACACTGGGCTATCTACTAGTACGTTACTACTCTTTTATAATGCCAATAGCATGGGGACAGTCACCCATTCAGGAACTGGTCACACTCGATGTTGCTTAACTTTGGTGACCAATAGAAACCAGTGTATTCAATGTGGCTCTATGCTCTTTTTTATACATTACTTTCTACGTAATGGGGGGCGAGGTTAGCTCAGTGGTAGAGCACTGGACTAATAAGTTAGAGGACCTGAGTTCAAATCCCGAGCAAGCACTAAAGATTTTTTCTTCTTGTGTCTTCGTTCATGGGTTGAATTCGGCCTCCCTGACCGTCCCTAGGCCAACCCAGCCTTTAATTAATTTAATAATGGGTACCTTGAGTGCTAATGACTCTAGCAGTTGAAGCAGCCAAGGGGAAAATCAGGCGGCCGGAGCATAGTACTGACCAGACTATCTCCCTAGTGTGCCATATGGTCATGAATCAGATACCTCTATAGTATATGCCTCTCAGGGCCCTCGTGGCCTGTTACGGGACTGATTTTTTTTTTTCTATGTAATAATTTTTTTGTGTTTGAAAAAGGAAAATAAGTACAATGCTGCATTGCATTTCTAGCAAAATATTTCGAAACCATTCTCAGAAACAAAAGGAAGGAAAGATCAAAAGAACTACAGAGAAGGGTGAGATACACCCCAATAAATGAAGGTCATTGCTCAAGACGTAGTAAAAAGAACACCTAAATGGTGAAACGGGTAACTATTAGTTCCTTTAAAATCCCCTATATAGACCCAAGTACAAGTACTGAACTTGTGTACAACCTATCTGCACTTGAGGCTATAACTCGTGATATAGCGAGAACTGCAGGACAAGTCAATGGTGCTAATGACCTCAGCAGTAGATGCACCAAAAAATAAAAAATAAATAAATAAAAAAAACAAAAAAAAAAACATAACAAGTCAATAGCACCAGGGGAACAGCTGCTTTCGACTTAAGAAGTCATCCACACCCAGGGCACTCCCTCCCTCGACTTTTACAGCAGTCAACCATACTCTAAGGGTTAAAAGGTTATTTTTCTCTTGAGAATATAAATTATTCAGTATTTTACATTGCTAAGAATGATTTTTAATAGTGTAACATCAGAAAAAAAAAACAAACAAAAAATTCAGATGAAACAACCAAAAATAAACCTGCACAATAAAAAGGTTTACAATAAATAAATGTCTTGTTATCATACTGATGAATTAATAATGATGTTCAATGTTTTTGTGAGAACTACCAAAATGAGTCTAAAACAATAATCATTACATGAGGATAAAAAAGCAGTCACAACAATTTGGCAACATTTTTTAAATAAACAGAGTAAAAATAATGAAAGTATATTCCTAAAAATAATTAGGAGTGGTAAAAATTAAATAACATAAAATGCTTCAATATAATTTAAAAATAGTAGGTACTTTATGGTAAACAGATCATGTAAAGACTGTACAAATTATAAACAGGTCCCTTAATTAATAAAATCGTTAACATAAAAATAAATCATATTTATAGTATTTACAATAAATATTTATATATTTATACGTATTTTACATGAACTAATTAAACAATTGTCGATACGATACTCTTTTTACAGCAGTAACAGGTTTGGGATATAACCCATTTCCTACGAGAATATTCCTTTTTTTTTTTTTTTTTTCATTTATAAGAATATTCTCTATCTTAACTGAAGACCATATTTTTCGAATCACATTTAATGACTTAGATTAAAATCCCTATCACACATTTTTTGGATTCTAAAAAAGGATGTTTTTAGCATCCAGACTTGCAGGAGTAGCTTTTACTCCCCAGCAACTTCCACTATTAACATCTTTACAAAAATAATATCGAGAACGATGCACATATATCACAATCGTAGAAACTGCTGCAAGATGTCTGTGTTGCAGAGGATATATGTCAGCGATACAGACGAGCAAACTCTTTCAATATTGTTGTCAAAGCTTTGGAATTTTCAACACTAAAAGAAGAAAAGAAAAATCCAATAAGTGTTAAGTAATAATAATATTTTTTTATATATTAGCTCCACAAATCTGCCTCATTATAACGCATTGTATTAAACTTCTAGTCCCATATAAACACTCCCTATCACCATTCACATATGTCTAGGTAAATGTTAGAGTATTCCCTAAAAATTAAAAAATATTTTTAGCTGAGAGGAACTGAAGGAAATATTAAACTTAATTAAGTAACACAAATGTAGCTTTGAACCAACTGTAACTGTATGTTTCCAGTTTCTCCATGATCTCAAGAATTTCTAATGATGCACCTTAAATGGCCCAATTAAGGCTTCATTTCACCTGCGATTTTCATTTTATTCCCAAAACTATTGAAAAATTCAAAGTGAAATATATAATTAAAATCTATATATATATTATAATTTCTCAAGGGTTTTTTTTTTGTCAGTACACCATAACGTCTTTTAATACTTCATCAATTTTCATAAATGGGGTATTTTAAAGCTTTTCATAACTGCTACAGTTATGAAAATGTACAAAATATACAAATTACTCACATTTTAGTTGTTTTTCGAAAAATTACAAAAAAATTAAATTAAAAAAAGCAATTTTTTGGTCACCCGCCCTCGACCTATCGATCTTAATCACTACACAGGAAAAATATACAAATTACTCACATTTTAGTTGTTTTTCAAAAAATTACAATTGAAAAAGAAAACGTTTTTTTTTTTTAAAATCTTGCCCTCGTCCTATCAATCCTCTCAAGAGAATATCGAGATATATCAAAATGAAACAGATTTTGATTTCTTGCATCTATTATCTTATTTTGCATTTAATTTTGACTTTAAATATTGATTTAAGGTATGCAATCTGTTGATTTATTTATGAGTTAAATTAATCAAAACTTAAGTTTATATTTACATCCCCAAACTGCTAGAAGTCATTTGTTTATACTTAGTCCATGATGAACAACTTACTTTGCCTCTGCTCCCTACAACTCAACGATAAACAAACCCGGCGATCAAATCAGGTTATTCACTTTAAAAAAATTATACACATAAAACTATACTAAATCATGGCTGTTCTCAACTCAAAAAATTTGAATTGCTCAATGACTGAATTTATATTAAAAATTATTTAAAAAATGCCCCAATTTTTTATACCATTTTTATTACCTACTTATTATATAGCTCAATAGGCGTAAACAAGAATATTTTCAAGAAAAAGAGTACCCCCACATTTCCCAGCGGTAAAAAGGAAAACGAATATAATGGTGATGTTCAAACATACATGTATGTGTGTTGTGTTTGTGTCTGTATATGTATATGTGTGTGTGTGTGTGTATATATATATATATATATATATATATATATATATATATACAGACTCACACACACAGTAAAAATTGGTATCATAAATTGGTCTTCTTGAAAAATGTGCAACATATCATGTCAAGGCTTCCAGATCAATCCAACTGGTCTATGCCCGAAGCAGCCCCACCCCTTACTGATAAAGAGAAAAGGGCAAATATGCACTTCAAGTATTCTTTTGCTAATTCTTCATTCAGTATCCAAGCCCATACTAATTGCAAGTTGATGGATATAAAAACAAGAATTAAACCCAAAATATTAATCCCTCTTTCCCTCCTACCTTAATACTTCAATGTACAGCAACATTAACGGGTTAATTAAATATTAGTAAATGATTTTTTAAAATTAACCTTAGGACGGTTCTGTGAAACTCTTCCAACTGTTTGGGTGTAGCTGTTACTCCACCACCACTATTTTGAGTAGGCATCCTCTTGAGGGCTTCTTCGACCCATTGACTGACAACCTGAATAAAAGAAAAAAACAATATTGAGATAGATTGATAAATATACTAACAAGTTTACTTTGCTTTAGCTTTACAGCCATATCCAAAGCCATATTCATAACCCTCGTAAAAAAAAAAATGGAAAAAAAAATACATTTTTCTTAGAATTTTCGGATATATTTTCAGACAGCTCTAAACCAGTTGAGAAATTGTAGTAAATGTCAATCATCTGTTTGAAGTATTCCTACAAATAAAATTCTTAAGCGATTTTTGATAGTGCTCCCATTCAGAGAAATTGGTGCTTAAATATAGTAATTTCTGCTTACGATAATATCAATTTCCTGTTCTGGCACCTAAGATCTTGCTTCAGATTTTATTTTACATTTTTACATGTGTATAAATTTTCAAAAAATATTAGGACAAAACATTAACTGTTTCTATTCAAAGCTATTCAAATGCCAGTAGGGCTAAGAACGAAAATGCACTAGGATGACACAGTTCCTGTGACTGACTTTTTATTGATTGTTCTAGTTTTATATTCCTTTTAGTAGCAAATGAGTTTGTCAAAATTAAAAAGGTACAATGAGTTTGCATTGTTTGATATTTTGTCATAAAGGTTTCTTGAGAACACAGGCAGAAGTTGAATAGGATAGGAGATTGCGTCACTTCTGCTTCAAGTTGGCTTCTGTCATTTGTTGAGCATTGTGTCCATCTAGGTGACTATAATTTGCTTTTCTTGGATATTTCATTGCAGAAGGTGTTTAATTTAGTTTAAAAGTAAAATTAGTTTATTGATGTATATTTGTAACTTTTGTGTAAATGTAGCAGACAATTTGTAAAACAAAATATTAACTATTCCCATTTCAAGCTTTCCAAATCTGTCCACGAATAAGGATTATATGGAAGCGCACTAAGATGAGACAGTTTCTACGAGTCAAGCTTTTTTTTTTTTTTTTTTTTTCACTGAGGTTTATTCAATGTCATTGGTTTTTCCTATTGTCATCAGCACATATAATGCTTGTTTAATGCATTTTCTTCTTCTTTCAGCAGAATTCCTCAGGTGAGGAGACTACCACACCCAAGGAATGAGACGACTCACACCACAAACAGAAAACATGGAAGGAGCACCAGCAAAAATCAAGCATTCTTTACATTTTTTGTTAATTTACAACAAATTTCCTGCTGAATTAGTATTAATGTATACTATTGTAAATATTTTATATAGTTTTTGTGCTCTTCTAATAAATAACATTAAAAGTAGTTTTTTCAAAATATTTCTAGTTATGCAAGAAAACTCATAATTCATATAAAAATAAGTATTTTAATACATACACATGTATACATGTATTTATATATATATATATATATATATATATATATATATATATTATTATTATTATTATTATTATATATACAGGGTGTATCCCAAGTTAATGGCAATATTCAAGGGGGTAAAGCTAGACAGACATCCGTGAAATAAAAGAAGACGTAGATGCATGGAATAGGACACTCAAGACTGATGCATGGCTATCTTATGGCAAAGGAACCACCAACGATATGTCAGTACTGAGGAGTACATCTAACCGTAAAACATATCCTCACCGAATGCAGGGGCTACATAAAAGAAAGAGAACAGTTAGATTTGCCCACTGACCTAAGGGAACTTCTGGGAAATAACTAAAATCACTTAACTAAATTATTTGCTTTCCTAGAAAGAACTAAGTTAATCGGACATATTTAATTTATAAATATTTGTGTGTATGTATGTATGTGTGTATATATATATATATATATATATATACGGGGGCGAGGTTAGCTCAGTGGTAGAGCACTGGACTAATAAGCTGGAGGCCTGAGTTCAAATCCCGAGCAAGCACTAAAGATTTTTTCTTCTAGTGTCTTCGTTCATGGGTTGAATTCGGCCTCCCTGACCGTCCCTAGGCCAACCCAGCCTTTAATTAATTTAATTAATAATGGGTACCTTGGGTGCTAATGACTCTAGCAGTCGAAGCGGCCAAGGGGAAAATCAGGCGGTCGGAGCATAGTACTGACCACACTATCTCCCTAGTGTGCCGTATGGTCATGAATCAGATACCTCTATAGTATCTGCCCCTCAGGGCCCTCGTGGCCTGTTACGGGACTGATTTTTTATATATATATATATATATATATATATATATATATATATATATATATATATATATATATGTTTCAATCTCCTCCTATCTATCTTCAATCTATATCGATCTTCTCAATCTATCTTCAAGTAGCACTTTCGGTCAATATCACTTTCTTTCCTCAATAGTCATATCATATCAATATATATATATATATATATATCAATAGTCATATTGGAATTATATGCCAATTGAAATATATAAGATCAAACGAGTCTTCTAACTGAGACATCCATGACCCATGTGGTTGACATATGTCTAAAAACACAAATTAAAAAAAAAAAAAAAAAAAAAAAGAAAAGAAAAAGCTAGACAGAAAATGTAGTTCAACACCACCAACCAAACATTTCTATCTCACTCCGTTCTAGACATATGCCGTTCTCAAGGTTCTTTAGATAAACCCGTGTTTTTGTAGTACAACTCCAATTTTCTCTGTTTGTACACATTTGCTTTCAACTTTTCATTACATTTTTGAAATCAGCATTAAATTTGCTTTAAGGCTAATGCACATCCAATGTTCACAAGTATCTAATTCAAATAGCAATATCAATTCAAAAAGTAGAAATTAATAAAAGCTTACGGTTAACAACAACTTTTCGGCAGCTTGATGGGTTTTTTCAAAATGTAGTGGTTTTCGAAACTTTGCTAACTAGACGCTTTTATTAATTTCTACTTTTTGAATTGATATTGTGGTTTGAATGAGATACTGGTAAACATTGGATGTCCATTAGCCTTAAAGCAAATTTAATTCCGATTTCAAAAATGTAATGAGACATTGAAAACCAATGTGTAAAAACAGAGAAAATTGGAGTTGGGCTACAAAAAACAAATTTGTTTCTAAAGAACCTTTAGAGTGGCATATGTCTGGAATGGAATCAGATAGAAATGTGTGCTTGGTGGAATTGAACTACATTTTTTGTCTAGTTTCACCCCCTGGAGTATTGTCATTAACTAGCAATATACCATCTATATAGGCTATACTTATAGTTTACCTGTCTATCCATTAAAATCAACTCCATAATAACATCAGCAACATCTGATAACATATAACTATGAAGATAGAATACAGAAGCATGAATAAGGTTGTTAATCAACTCTTGTCCTCGTTCCTCCATTATATTCCGCACCAGTCTTTTCCTCATCAGAAAGTCTTCTTGCTCCTTTTATAGATAAGTATGAATAAAATTAATATGAAAAAAATTATTAAGTATGTTCATTAATATTTTAATAAGAATTAGGTTCTTTTAAAATACCTCATTAGATCTACCCGCATGAATAAAGTCACAAAAGAATTTCATAACAGAAGCATTTGCATCCCGATGGTCAAGAGCTATTGATAAAAGTGCACACTGAAGGATTGAACTGAGCGCAGGTGCAGTAATAAATGGAACAGGAGCTCGTTGAAGAAACCTAAAATTATAGATTATTGCTCATAACACAATGAATTTTATTTATAATAGAAAATAGCCCAGATTTAACATTTCTGTTAAACAAATTCTTATCAAATACTCGAAATAGATTGTTCATTAATTAACAAGTTTTTATTTAGGTTATGCAACTTTGAAAAACGTGAGTTTTTAGAATACTTATATAATTTTATAAATAAATATATATATATATACACGCGCACGCGCACGCACGCACGCACGCACGCACGCACACACACACACACACACACACACACACACACACACACACACACACACACACACACACATATCTGTTAAGTAGGATTGATGAAGATTTGAAGACATTTTCCAAATATTCTTTCAATAGCTACATACTTTCGAAAAGTACTAATATTGTGGTTGAAAATATATTGAAATAAAAAATTGTTAAAACAGTTGAAACAAAATAAATGTATTGGATAATGTAGCCTCAAGATAAATCTTATTATCTTAAGAATGTTCTCATCCAAAATTTTGTTGTAGGAGAGTTGTATCAGTGACTAAATTACTACTTAATAATTAGCCACCTTCTTATTCTCCATTCCAAAATATATTTTTTTATGATCACATTTAAATGTCAGTTAGATTTATTCTGAACTATACTCTGGGACTTAATCAATCTCAAGAAACACATTCTTGACTTCTGGAAAAAGCAGTATTTTGGAGACATCATTGCAGTTTTATTGAATTACAAGTTCTTGCTTTGCAAAGAATATAATAGAGTGAATCAAGAGCCAAATAATCTGGGAATCAATAAACAACATATTTTAACTTACATTTACATCTCACAAAGACAAAATTTAGGTCATAAAAATAAATAATAGAATTCCAGCATGCATGGAGGCTGTCTGATAGCCAGAATAAATTATTTTAAATCAAAGATAATAGAGAATAGCACACTAGATGAGATTAGAATGTTTATTACTTTGTAGTTGGTAACAGCTTTATTCAGTCCTCAGATACATTTTATTTTTAAGTAACATAGGGTGCGGTAGCCTTGCACACTAGGTTATTTAAATATCGTTACGGAAACGTTTCGGCCAATGATACAGATTGACATGACATTTTCAATCTGTATCATTGTGCATTATTTCTTATTTATTATATCATAATCTTTAGATATTGTTTTTATAGATCATGTCCTTGTTTAAGTTCATGTAATTTAGTCTGAATTAGGAGGAAATCTCTTTTTTGGATTACAAGGTTTATGTCATGTTTTGAGTCTGCTTCTTTAATGGAGGACTGAACGTAAAGAAGCAGACACCTATGCTGCACAATTATTCAGATTCAAAATGGCTTATAGCCGAAACGTTTCTGTAACAAATTTTAAATAAAGTAGTGTGCGGCATACTGCACCCTATGTAACTTGAAAATAAAATATATCTGAGGACTGAATAAAGCTGTTATCAACTACCTACATATATAACAGGGTGTCTAGTACTTTTGTGAAAGCCAATTTCGGGACTTTTTGATTTGAAAAGCAAATTTTATGCTCATTAAAAAGAAAATGATTTCAATCAAAATGAAAAAGCCTTAACTATTGGCTTAAAATTGGCTCTGTGTATAGAATATCAATATTTAAGTCTGTATATATTTAAAAAATGAATTATTGATTTGTAAATGCATATAAAACAGCGACAATTACGAATGCGCCGAAGTACCAGGATTACGTAACACTCCGGTAAAAACTGACATTTCATGACTTGGTTTCAAAATTCATGACTTTTTCGTGATTTTCGTGCCCTATTTTCAATTTCATGACATTTTCATGACTTTTGTGATTTTTTCGTGCAGTAGACACCCTGTATAAACTTTGTTTTTATAGCGACTAATGAATTGTTGTAAAGATAATTAATCATCAATTTCAAAGGACACAATTATGTAAACTTTTTAAAATTGTATTATCAGTAATTAAAACTGAATATTCATTAAAGTCATTCCTTGGGAATTTTCAAGTATTAAAAAAAAATATATTATCCCAACAAACCACAGCTGTCCCAGGTATTGTATATTACATATATATATATATATATATATATATATATATATATATATATATATGTTATGATAATAATTAACAGAAATTACTTGGGGCCAAATTTGTTAAACAAAGAGCAATATAAAAAAAGAAATAAAATTTAATTAAAATATAAAACATACCTTGCACACAGCCTAAAAAGATCATCCACTGTGTCTGGGTGGGATTTAAGGCCTGCCTCACCCTCAAGAAGGGCAAACGTTGGGAGAATGAATGCTTGGAGCATATCAAGGAGACCCTGAATACAGGAAGGTTCGGAAGCATATTCGTCAACAAGAATTGATCCAAGATATAGAAAACAACTATGCTTGTTTAGAGAATATAATGTTACTATCTGAAAAGAAATAACAATATATATAAAGTAATGCAGTGATCACGAGATTATATTAAGGTAAAAATACAATAACAATTACAATAATAATAATGTTCGCTGTTGCTTGGTGCTTTACGATTCTACCTTCCCGAGTAAGAGTATACTGCACACACAATACACTTACACTGACAAAAGGTGATCAATAGTACACCCTCCAGGACCTCCTTCCTGGGTGCTATACCTGGCAGTAGATATAAAATGCACTACTCACACAAAGTGGTGAAATAAAAGCCTATTCTAGACATGCACGAATCTGGAGTGAGGTGTGCTCCAGAGGGAAAAATTTCCAGACCTTGACATAGGAAGCAGTCCAAGTGCTGTTCCGGTGCCATAAGATTAAGGATGTTTAATAAATATACAATCAAGGACTGGCTTGTGCTTGGAGGAGAGTGATCTTTTTCCCGATCTTGTCAGAAATTGACCAAGAAATACACAAAAGTGTATGAGATAGACTGGACAAATGCTTAGTGCAGTAATGCGAGAGTATTATTGAGTCTACCGGAAACCCAGAAAACCAGTCCCCATAATAATATTAATTAAATTTGTATTCAATTTTTGAGAATATAAATTATTGGCATCCAAATCTAGGCTGTAGAGGGGAGAAAATTCTTGAATCCAATTCTTCTTCAATTTCCTGAGGCCACACTTTTTCTCTTCACAGTTAAACAAATATTGAGATCTTACTTAAGTTCTTATGATCGAATATTCTTCTATTATTCCATGAGATTGTGGCCGTCATATGTTGATTGTGTGGTATTTGATTTGAGAGGAGAAATATCTCAAGGTTTTCTCCATTTTATCATCTTTCTTTTGCAAAGGGAAGTTACTCTGCACTGCAGAGAAAGCATTCCTTTTTTTGGGGAGCTAAATAATTTTAGGAATCCGTTTAATACTCACCTCAAATAATCTTTTATTATGTTCAGAAATTCAATTTTGAATGACCATTGCTTCTATTTCCTATGTTTTTTTTTAAGCCAATGTGATTATTTTTTTTTTTTTTTTTTGTTATCGGTCTCAATGATCAATTGCACTGGGTGCCCCTTTCAAAACACTCTTAACACCTTTTAAGCTATGCCCAATTAAAATAATTTTGTCCACTCTTTTAATGACAAATAGGAGAGAACAGACTTGTTATTAAGCCGTAAATTATCTATAGTAACATTAATATATTTACAACTAAATAATATATTTAGAATATTCAGAATAATTAAAGCTCAAGTAAGTGATGCATGCACGTATTCATAATTTTAGCTTGAAAAGCTATTTTTTTAATAATTTATTATGTTATTAATAAGATTTCTAATTATTTTTACCTGCTCAACAAGGGGCTCTAGAAGAGGCGCTGACTGTTTTCCAACACAACGAACTGCAAACCTGATACATCTGCAGCACCTTTCCATAATATGAGTATTTTCTTGATATTTTGTACAGGCAGATGAGAGAACGGGCCAAATCTAATGACAAAAGAAAATGGAAATGCCATTACATCAAAATCATAATACCTTTCATGAATACATTAATTTTTCTTAAATAAATAGTTTCATAGAAACGAAGTATCGCATTGATTTGTTTAAAATAAGATTGTAGTCAATATAGAATACATCAATTGAAAATAATTACCTCAGTTATAACTGGTTGACAAGGATGAATCTCACCATTTTGAACTTGAGGATTGACATGCCTAAATATTACTGCAAGCCGATCCATCCAAACTGCAGGATCAGTCTTAGTTCCTTTCACAACTTTCACATCATTCTGCAAAAAAGAATGATATTTATAATAAAATTTAATGATATGGTATTTTTAGCCATTGGGTAAGCAGGGGAGTGATAGAGGGTGGTAAAGAAGCATCTGGTAACTAAATATTTTTCTTGATCATCTTCCAACCCAAAAGAAAGCATACACGAGTTCTGCATCCCTCCAGGGCACCTGTAGATTGTTTTTTCCTGGGCTAGGATTACAACTTAAAATTACCATGCTCAATCAAAAATGTATTATTTTGGTGTAAGCCATTGGCATGCATTTGTTGCAACTGTATAGCACTTGACCCTGCTTATAGTTCTTGGTCGCTGCAAGGATAGTACTCGAGTATCCCTGTGTGTTGCCTCGAGACCTATAGGAGTTTTTTTTTTCTTCTTCTTCTTCTTTTTCTCTTCGAAACCTATGGTTTTGCCACTTCAAATTTGAATATAATAAGGCCAATAGGGGTCTCCCGTGGTCTAGTGGCTAGCGCGCTAGATTCATAAGCGGGAGATGGTGGGTTCGATCCCCACCGGCGCCAGAAATTTTCTCATCTCAGGGCTCGCTGAGAAAATTCCTGGTTGCACCCTGGATCTCGGGGCTAATGGCCAAGAATTATGTCGATGCGCCATTAAAAAAAAAATAAATAAAAATAAAAAATAAGGCCAATAATGTAAAACTTCAAATTAGTCCCACAGAAGGAAAGAAACATACAAGTCAAGAAATGAAAGAGGATGGATATGTCTTGCACGGGGCACTTCCTCATTAGTTTCAGGACATGGGTGCATCAATAACTGATTATATTATTGAAACATTGCACAGAAAAGCCTATTACCCTGGAATGAGATTACGCTGGTGAGATTTCAATTTAGAACGACAACCATTAGACACTAGATTTACCAGACCAGTCATTTTGACTGGTCATGCAATATCAATTCAAAATTCCTACTACCTATAACATTTGCTTTCCTAAATGATGTTATGACTTTTCTGGCTATAAAAGAGAATACATTTAATGAACTTAATGTTACTTTATATATATATAAGTAACAAATATATTTTTTGTTCTTGACATTTATTAGTGTTAATCTTAATGTCATCTTAACCCTTCAGATGCCCTGAACATATATATATGCGAGTGTGAAAAGCAGTGCCTCCACCACTCTAGATGCATATATTTGGTCTCGGATTGGCACAATGAGATGCATTCGTGGTATGAGAGGCTTTCGCAACGATCAATTGTCTCATAGTTTTTCATATTCCTTCCCTCCAAAAACAGTCGAAGGGGCATACAAAGAGAGGTTCCTTGCCTATTCCATTGTTACTAAAACGTTATTTTAACTGTTTTGGAGGATCAGGAGTGCAGAGGGCCACGATCTTATCTCACAATTGATGGGCTCAGTGCAAAGGTGACTAACCCACAATTAGAACAAACTGAGACAATTAAGGTTAAAGTTTAGAGGAGTTTGGAAAAAATTGGTTTTGGTGACAGAAACGATTTTAATTGGTCTTTATTCATTAGATACACAAAATTCGTATGAATATACCATAATAATAAAAAGTTTATTGTTAGACATGATAATGAAAAACAAAAAGTATAGTCATGTTTGGCTCTTACATGAATAAAAAAACACGTACACTTAAACAATAGTGGTCACATATCCGGAGATTAATAATTAATGAAAATTATTTTTCTTTAGATTTCTATGATTATGTATCGATAATTTAACAATACAATGATTTCCAGATTAGGTGAGTTCTGTAATATGTGGGACAGGAACAGTGCAATCTTAATATTGCGGTTTTGTCCTCCACAAGCGTGCTTCATGAACATTCCTTGATGGTTCATAGACAGGCATGGGCGTATATAGAAAATAATTTCGGGAGGGGCTGGGAAAATTTTGGGGGGGGGGCTGAGACCATTTCCGCGGTATGGAATACTAAAAATTAAGAGCTTGGAATAGTTTTAGGCAACTAAAACGCGTAAAATAAAATATTTTTTATGAACTAAGTGATCTTATTTAATTTATTTTTAAGGGTTTTACGAAAAGTTTTTACCATCAAATCAAAATTCCGGGGGGGGGGGAGCTGCAACCCCCTCAGCCCCCCTTACATACGCCCATGTAGACAGGAACTTCCACAGAGCCATCAGAAGCTTCAACTATATCACTCATGTTGCTGCTTACCATTAACAAAGCCATACCTAGTGTGGGTTGGTCAAGTCTGCATCTCACATGATTTAGCTTTGCAGTAAGTTCCAAAACAAACTAACAGAAATCAGTACTAATCAATGAGGTGTAAAGGCTGGTCATTTCTATCAATTATAAAACTTAAAATTCTCTATCAGGAAAAGTGAATAACTCAAATTTGTTAAAAATGTGGGTTAGTCACCTTTGGCACTGAGCCCTTCAATTATGGTGTAGCAGACCTAGCTCACTCTTCACATCTTTAGAGATGCTCATATCGCATGGCCGTCATTGGTTAAAAGGCTATGACTTACAAAATCAATAATAAATTCAGGCACAAGGCTTTTGCAGAGAATGTCTTTGATTTTTAGATAATACAATTGTAAATATGATGTTGAAATTTGATAATTCACAAGTAGTTAGTTATTATTAGGGAACGGATGTTCACGTAAAATAAAATCCAAAATATGTACACATATATTTAATGACTTATAACGAAATATCTAATAAAAAATTGAAAATATTTAGTAAACAAATACCTAAAACACTATAAACATATTGAAAAATAAAGCATAAATAAAAATTGTGAGCTCATTATAAAAGGGGGAAAAAAGAAGATGAAAATTTTTACAGATGAACATTAATTTGAAAAATTGTTTGCAACAATCTTAACATGCATTTTTAAATCATCAAACATGAAACGACGTGATGTCAGTATATTTTTGAAGTGACTGAATGATCTTTCAACATCTACTGAAGTGACTGGTGTGTATTTTAAGGCTGCAATCTCCATGGGATTCAACTCAACTGTTTAACGTCTACTTGCTGTTTTGCCACTGTGGATGTCACCAATAATCTGGATATCTTTCAACCCAGAGTTTTTTTCTACACAGTCTTTTAACTTCCTTTTTAATTTATCCCCAGTATCTCCTTCTAAAACCTTTTTATTTTCTCTATTACTCCCTGAATGATTCCAATGCTGTCCATTAACTGTCTCTAGTCTTGATATAGTATATATACAGACACCTTTGCTTCTTTGAATTAGAAAAGATACAGTGACCTAGTCTCAATTGGTGAAGTATTATTTTCTTTGTCAGTTTTCTCTTTCTTTCTTCAATTACAAAATAAAAATAATATCAAAATATGTAGAAAAAAAATGTATTTATGGTAGAATATGTAAAATTATGGAGTTTTAACAAAATATGTAATATAAAAAACTGTTTAAATGCTTTTAAATCACTTAAAACGTGTAGAATAACATCAACACTTACGATTTACAAATCAGAAAAAAATATGTAAATAGAATAACATCTGTTCCTTAGTTATTATCCTCTATAACAAGAAATTATGGAAAGAAAGTAAGGGAAATATATAAAATTATAGACATTACTACAAATAAAGTTAGTGATTCCCTTATTGCAGGACTCATTTGCATTGTTTGGCCTGTGCAATATATGAAGAAGTCGTTTCAGGCAGAAGAATTATTAATCAGTAAGAATTTACTTTTGGGCCTTTTAAGACTTAAGAAAATCCCAATTGACCCCAAAATTAAAAATATAAATTTCATAGAACTCCTTGTGTAATGATTAACAGGAGGAATAAGATATTATAGTCCGAGAGCCAGTAACCGCACGATTCATGAAGTGTTTTATGCACCTTGAAATTTTCCTGGACATACCTTGGAACACCAGGTACTGCGCATAGGGGAAAGGTACAAAAAATATTTCCTAAAAATAGAGTTTTATTCAGAAGCCAACTATCTTTAATGTAAAATTAAGACAATTTTACAACGAATAATAAATATGGCAGACACTTTTAAGGGGTATAACACGTAAAAAAAAAAAACTTACTTGTTTTTATTCTAATATTAAATGAGAGTTTTATTCGCGCTACCATTAAAACCAGAACAACTGTACAAGATCATGTGAGCAAGAACCAATGAGAGCACAGAAAACAACCAACACTGTGCGCTCTTCTCATGCACTCTTAAGGTTACGCGCAGTGTATTACAGTCTATCATAGGCAACATTTATTTTTATGTTTCCTGATAATTAAACCCCACAAAAGTGTCTGCCCTTTTGTAATTATTTTCAAATATTATTGAAGATGCTGTTTAAATTGCAGCATGAATAAAGCACTTCATTTAATATTAAAAATAAAAACTAGGTACTTTGGTTTTTTTTTTTTTTTTTTTTTATTTACATTTTAACCCCTTTAAAAGTGCCTGCCTTATTTATTATTAATTTTAAAATTGCCTTAATTTGAAATTTTGTTCTTTAATAATTGTTGGCTTCTGAATAAAACACTATTTTTGGGCAATATTGTTTTACACCTTTGGGTCATTCCATGTCAAATCAACAAGGGTCACAACCCGACCTTCTTGGATTTTAATAAAATTTGGTAGGTTGGTTACTCTAACAAAAAATAACCAAAAACAATTTTTTTTTTTAAATTATCTCTTTCCGTTTTTTTAGTATTAATTTTCAAAGTATTAAAAAACCGCCTTTTTTTGGTCAACTGGAAAATGTTAATTCCTTGATAGATTGAGTTCTATTTTAGCTAGAACAGTCAGCATAGTCTCATTGTTTAGCTTATTAAATGGACTTTAATTTGATATACAACAAGACCAACTTATTACAAATTTTACATTTCAAAAAAAATTTCGAAAACTTGTACGTAACGGTTTTCGAAAAACTGTACTTTTAGAATTCTGAAAAAAATATATTTGAATCTTCAGTTCATTGACTACATATGCTGTTAGTTTCATTATGGGATGGGAACGGGATCATTTTATAACATAATTTTGACTTTATAATTGTCACTGCGTAGTTGGTAAAAATATGGTGAGTGATGGATATTTTTATTGTAAATTCAGCAATAAGCATCCCTGATCACAATTTGAATTTTTTCAGACAGAACTAAAATTAAAGGGGAGATTTGAAAAAAATAAAAAAAAAAAAAAAAAATACCGGAACCCAGAAATTGCACCCTTTCATTCCTTTAACTAGGAAAAAAATTAAGACTAAACATTACTCGAACTTCAATAAAAGTGAAGTTGAACTGGTAGGTAACTGATTTAGACACAGATACAGTAGCCTTTAATGAAAACAAAATATGTGGTAGTTTTATTGCCTCAACAAAAATGAGGAGATGGATGAAATAAAATTTAATATCCAACATGTCTCAATTATTACAAATTTCATTTCAAAAAATGTTTTACATAATTTTAGACTACAAATGATGCTTGTTTTATTATGGGATGCCAATGGAAAAAAAAGAAAAAAAAAAAGACCATTTATAACATTAAATAAACGGTCATATCCATTTTCTGCTATTGTGTGTAACTGTGTAATTTGTTGAGTACACATGCCAGCTACCACTGGTTGTCATTTTCGCAGGCAATAAAACCACCACATATTTTTTCATTGTAGGCTACTGGATCAGGGCCTAAATCAGTTAAAATTATGTTGTAAAATGTTCCCATAATGAAACTAACAGCATATGTAGTCAATGAACTGAAGATTCAAATATATTTTTTTTCAGAATTCTAAAAGTACAGTTTTTCGAAAACCGTTACGTACAAGTTTTCGAAATTTTTTTTGAAATGTAAAATTTGTAATAAGTTGGTCTTGTTGTATATCAAATTAAAGTCCATTTAATAAGCTAAACAATGAGACTATGCTGACTGTTCTAGCTAAAATAGAACTCAATCTATCAAGGAATTAACATTTTCCAGTTGACCAAAAAAAGGCGGTTTTTTAATACTTTGAAAATTAATACTAAAAATACGGAAAGAGATAATTTTTTTAAAAAAATTGTACCATTCAAGGAGTTGTTAGAGCTATTAGGATTCAAAATTTCAAAAAAATCTAAGAGGGTCGGGTTGTAAACAGTACTTTCATTGGTTGAATTGACATGGAATGGCCCCTTTCTCCTATGCGCAGTACCTGGTGTTCCAAGGTATGTCCAGGAAACACATACTTACCTTCTTATCTACCCAAGAGATACATTATAGCAGAATTTCAGGGTCACACTTCATGAAAAGTGTGACCCGACTCCGACTATTAATTAAAAAAAATAAATGCAATAGATGTGAGTATACCTCAATCAAATGACAAAGGGGTTTGACCTGAAGAAGACATACATCACGAATAGCTTGCTGTATTTGGTTTGGTTGTATTTCACTCAAAATAACAGCCACTCCTGAAACAGGTAGTAATTTCAATATTATTTGGATACAGATCCATATGAATATAATTTCATACTCAGTGGTAAGTGATATGAAAGACATTGGGTTCCCTGAAGATTTGTGTTGAAAACAAAGGCTTTTTTAAATGTTTCTCAAACTTAATCTTTTCAGGGTTGTGAGCTGATATATCAGCTTAGCAGAAGCTGTTGCCTTGTGGACTGTTAGCTGATACATCAGCAAGGCCTTTTCAGCATTTGAAGACAGTAAGCTGATTTTTCAGGTTTATTACTTCAGCCATATGATGGTTTTTCACAGGATATATACTAGGTTTTTTTCCTTGCCTCTAGAGTTCAATGGAATATACTTTCCCATACAGCTTATGGCTAGCTTAAACAAGCTAAGTACTTATCATTAGTAAGTCTGATGGTGAATATTATTCTTCATTAGATTAAGATTTTGAAGAAAATGTTTCCCTGATAGACCTGGACTGATCAGGTAAGTTTATTTCCAAGCAAATTTTGACGTCAAAAGAATTCAATTAGGTAATTTTCCAAAGAAAATGAAATTGTCAGGAAAAACATATGCATAAAATTGTTCATATCTTTGAAATGTTATTTTACATCATACATTTTTAATGTCAATGTTTGTACTTAAAGAAAGTACAGACTTAAAAAAAATACTAATCAAAGTAATGAATGAATAAATTAATTACCTTTCAAGAGCCCAACAGCGGCATCGTTTGACAAGTTAAATTTATCAAGAGATTGTAAAATCTGAAGAAGACCACTAAAACGAGCAGCCATATGACCTTTACAGGCTGTACAAATACTTTGTAGACAATTAGCAGCACCATTTGCCAACTGAGGTTGTTGAAGGCAGAAAAGCACCATATTTAAAACAGGTTCTGAAATATAATTTGCCCTGTTAATAGTGTGTGTATTTATGTGGACAAAAAATGTATTAAGATGAAAAATATAGGTGACAAAGTCAAAACATAAATCGATTTGCATTTGAAGATGCGAATAGATAGAAGGAACATAAATCACTCTAATACAAACACCAAAAAGAATTTCTACATAATAGAAACAATTAATGTACCATATCATGAATGGCAATGTACTGTGAAAAAATAAAATTAATGCTTTAAATGTAAAAAAAATAAATAAATAAAAAAAAAAATAAATAAATAAAAAAAATAAATAAAAAAAAATAAAAAAAAATAAAAATAAAAAAAAAATCAATATAACTCTTCACAATCTCATCTAATATATAAATTTCATATTTGTCCAGCAAAATTTTAAACCTCAAAAATTAAATTTCCTTTTAAAATTTGGATGCTCTCTACACATGCCAGATCTATGTATGTGTAGGGAATGAACGTTAATGGTTTAAACCCAAATCATTACCTACTATTTCATGGTCAGAACCTGAATATCTCAGACAAATAAATTTCTTATTCAGAGTGAATACACAATTATCATCAATAGTCATGAAAGTAAAAAGTTACAGTATATTTAATTTAAATTTTAATGACCATTTGTTATTTACAACAAATTTAAGGGTTATCTAAAGGTTAAAACCATTTTTTTAGCCAGGATAGGGCCTTTTCTTTTTTCTAAAGAAAAGCCATCAACCGTAGTGGGGAACAAAAAAAAAAGAAAAGTTACATTATATAAATGAAATTGAAGACACTAAATGTTAGAAGAAAATGCTGAGTAATTTCGTCTAATCAAAAGTATATGTGTACATTTAATTACACCAAAACTTATTGATATATTTACAAAATACATCTCGGCCTGGAATAAAGTGTCTTTCTCAATATTTCCAATCCCATGGTTAATGTTTCTTATAAAGACCAGTGCTATATAAATAGGAAAATTACGAAACTGTTTAATTCTTAAGATTAATTAAAAAAGTTTGATTAACAGGAACTGCGTCATCTTAGCACATTTCCCTTCTTATCCCAAGTGTCATTTGGAAAGCTGAGAATAAAAACAGTTTTTT